>CM062809.1:134951525-135294025 GCA_031772625.1 Pinus tabuliformis | reverse complement strand
CTAACATGTATTTAATGCAGATTATTGATGGATTTTGAGGTCAAAGTCAATGATTCAATGGTCAAATGGTAGCAATAACTCAAAGTAGACAATGGAGAGGACTTATAGGAGGGAATACCCCTTATTTATTACTCCCCACATCGAATTCCCCTTCATTCAGCTTGGAGTACAAGCAGCCGAATCATGCACTAGAAGGCAGCCAAGCCAGTGGAGGATGATTGATAGTTATCTTGCGTTTTGGGATCCAAGCCTCCCTGATTTTAAGGAAGTTATTGATAGCTTCAAATGTATAAGTAGAGAGGCTTAGGGCCTCACTAGGGTCGGACTTTTTGCTTATGTAAACTCTGCTCAAATTTCGAGCTCACTATTTTATGAGAGTTTTATGTAATCTTGCTTTTTTTTATAATGAAAATGGAATCCCTTTTGAGTTAGCATTGAGTTACCTCAGAGGGCTGAAGCTCTTGTGTTAGGGCCCAATACAAGTAGCCATGATCCTCTTTACTTGTATTTGTATACTTTTCTTCAGTTGTAGATTAGTTCGTTGTTTGATGTATTTCTTTTATGGTTAGGAATAGGTTGCTTTTGATGATTTAGTAGTTTGCTTCCATTCGTGATTTTCGTAGCAGGTTAAGTAGTGATCAAGAGAAGATTCAAAAGACTAGAAATAGTGTCGTAGCCTCTCTTTTTCCATCTAGGACCATGATTGGAGGCAAATACTCTCTTGCTGCCCCAAAAATACAGATTTTCTTCATTCGTAGGACTTCTACTGTTTGCAACTCTCTAGTAGGTTGATACTCCAGTTTTGCTTTGCTTTAGATCTTCTTCATTAAGTTCATTTACTGATTTACAATAGTCCTCTTACATGCTCTCCTTTCTTGTAGCATTTCCCAGCATTCCCTTCTATGAATCATAGTTTAGGCCATTTTAATGCAAAACTCTGTTTCTCCTAGAATTCATTCATTAAAATAGTTGCTTTATTTTCTTGGTTTCTATGCAACATATCTCTTCCATTAGTAGGCTATCTTACCAACAATCACACCCTCCATTTGATTCATGCCCTATAGGTCTCCCAAGCCTCACCTAAATTATGCCCTAGTTTCCCTCATTTTTCATAGAATTTCTTTCTCTCTCCTTGAGCAAACCCAGTCATCTTTCTCTCTCCTAGTGATTCATGGTAGACCTTAAGCACCCTAACACCTCATTCCAACATTCATAAACCTTTTCCACCCACTCTCACACCCACAAAACAATGGAAATTTCTCTCGGCCTCTTCCTGTAGGCCTCCTGCAGTTACCATGTTTTCCTCTTGTAGTTTTCTTGTGTCCTCATGTAGTTTTTTCTATAGGATTTATTTTGAAGGAAAATTGTCGGAAAAGCATCCAGAAGGCCACCTAAGACCTCCTAGGACCCATCCACACCATCCTACACCATCCCAAGCTCCAAAACCGCCCTCTAATGCCACCTGTTCACCACGCAATAAATTAGATGCATGTTAAATTCACATAAAAACACATAAAAATCGAAAAATATGTTTTTTTTCTTATTTACTTCCAGAAATAGTATGGTTAGATGTTATTTACTTCCTTTAGTAGGTAATGGCATTTTTTTCATGGTTTTTCATAGCGTTGTTGGCAAAAGTAGAATTAGCTTGTTAATTAGGCTTTACTAGGTTTTGCTTCACATTCCAGTCCTTTTCCTTTCTGCAATTAGAATAGCATCAATATAGTAACCTCTCTTTTATTTCATCATACATAGAGCTTCTTCTAAAATCTCTAGAAGTTGGCTTGAGCTCCTACTGATCTTGCTCCAACTGACCAAGTGACAACTTGCAGTGAGAACTAGTACTTGTGTATACAACACCGATGCTTCCAAGTTTGTTACGAACTACCAGGTTGATAAAAGAAAATTTGGAAGCCCAGGAGTTGCAACATTCTTGCTGAAATACTGGCGCTCACCACTTTTTGGCACTGTTGTTGGGGAAGTGTCAAAGTATTTTTTAATTATTTCTTTCTTCTATTTCATATTGCAACATTCTTCTAATAGTTTATTTCAGCAAAAGTAGACTAGTCATTTCTTTGCTTTTAGTTCTGCATCTCCTTGCTTTCCTTTTCAATTCTGTAAATTTCCATTCTGCAATTTTATTTCAGTTAGTTGCATTTTGTTTTGTACAATCAAAATTTTAGTTTATATAGGTACTTTCAGTGTGGGGAAAAAGGAACAAAAGCCAACTAAAAATATTTTCTTTCATGCCTCTTAGGAATAGAGATAACTCAGGAAATTTTTTGCCCAACACCCCCACTGCTTCACACCTCCAACCTTATCACTTATTTAGTGGTTGCACTCAAGAAGAATCCTTAGGTGAATAGTCAGAAATATTTAAAGAACCTATAGGGGAAGAAGAAGAAGAAAACATTCCTCTTGAGCCAATGGCTGAAAATGGAAATGCTAGGGGAAATGGAGAGAAAATAGAGGGTACCTTCCCCATTCGGGGGACCAATGGGGACACCAAAATGAAGAATATAAGTCCTTCAGCCCTACCCCACTTCCGTGGTCTGACTACAAAATATCCTGACACCTTCTTGTTGGAGTTTGTTGTCATTTATCGAACTTATGACTATGCAGAAGACGAGCAAAAGTTGAAACTGTTCCCTTCTACTCTCAAGGACGCAGCACTGCACTGGTTCGTGAGATTAACTGGCAATAGCATCACAACTTGGGCTCAGATGCAGCAGGCCTTTAACGACAAGTATCGAGACTATTGCAGGTCAAAAGATACTAAAGAAGAAATCTTTTGAATGAACATGGGAAGTGATGAGTCCCTGGAAGACTATGAAGAGAGGTTCCAGCTCAGTTACAAAAGGGTCGGGTGTACACTTGACCTTGAGCCTCTGAACATGGTCCTGCTCAGGGGAATTTGGGAAGATATTTTAGACACCCTCCATCTACTGGCTGGGGGAGACATATACCAACTATCCTATGAAGACATAAAGACTATTTTTAGGAACCATTCTAGAGCTGCCAGAAAGAAAGGTAGGGGGATTCAACCCATAACCAGTACCTCTTCCTCTAACTCATCCATTAAGGGAGAAATTGGAAACATGCTGGAACACTTCAAGAGCGAGATACTGCAGACTCTTGCCATGTAAATCGATACCTTACATATCAAAAGAAAACACGAGGAATCAGAGAGTGCTTTGGCCATTTTTTTCCCTAGATGCACTAGGAGGCATCCTAGGAATGAATGCCCATTGAACTCTATAGAGGTTTATTCAGTCTGTGAAGAAGATCATTCTATAGATAAGTGCCCTTCCTTGCCTGGATTTAAAGTTGTTTACTAAGGGGTCGAAGGAGTCACTGACTAGATCTATTACATAAACCCAAGGATACTGAATGGACTTAGACCATACCAGCAGGAGATGTAGGGGACATATTAGGCATACTACAACCCCAACCAAGTCACCTCCATACCTTCTAGGTCCCCCCTGCTCATTCTTCCTGGTCCACGCCTCCTCTTTGACCTTTCTCATCTCAATATTATGCCCAACCAGCCACCCATTCATTTCAATCCTATCCTCAGTTGCAACCTCAGTGGAATGCATCTCATCAGGGGTGGAGGCCTCAATATAACTCTCTTCCTACTCTCCTGCCTCCACCACCTGCCCAACCATAATTGTTAACTTCTGCTTCGCCAAGGCAATCCCAAATGCCTACCCAGCCAAATCTGAACCCGAATAATAGACAAGCTCAACAAGTTTATAGTGGAGAACCATCGTGCCCAACTTATGCTGTGGAGATTCAAGAAATTAACTTGTGATCTGAGAAAGTACTCCCAGATAACCAGCTATTGGGTCTTGAAAATGTCATTCATTTCCATTACACTTTCACTATTATGTCCATTATATCACCTCCATTTCACTATTATGTCACTACATTCATCCCACTTTCATTATCATTGGGCTACATTTATGTTTTTCCAAAATTTATTAATTCTTAGCCTTTTTAAGAGAATTTGTGATTAAAATTAGAAAATAATGTGCACATTCTTATACCTAACAAGTGGGTTGAGATTGTTGACATGTGTAGGTCAAAAAGAGCCTTCTAGAAGACCTTTATGTGGCACTCTAAGGCCAAATTCGAATTTGAGTGGAGAGAATCATGGAATCACGAGGATATGTGTCACATCTCCTAATTGTATTGAAACTCTAAGAAGACATGTGCCTTATTAGTTCCTATTTTGATTAGTTCTCTAGAGGTAGAGGGGGAGATTCATGGACTCTCATTAATGAGATGGCTTCTCATCTTTTTGTATAAATAAGAGATCTCTCTCCTTCATTTGTTAGCTTAGCTTAGCCTTTTAGTTTTTAAACTTGTAGCTTTTTGGTATCTCTTTATCTTGGATCTTGTAGTTATTCTTTGATGGCTTTGGAAAGCTTTGGAGAGCTTTGTTGTACTTTTTAATTTTGAAGAATTTGAATAAAGCTTTGATGTTCTCAACATGGAAAGAGATGTGAAGTATATGTCATGGAGCACATTAGAATGTAAGGTAGAGTAGATTTTATTTTGTAGTTTTGCTTTGATTTCACTCAAGTATGTCATTTAATTGCTTTCAATTTGATAGATTAGATTTTCCATTCATGCAATTTTAATTCATGAAAGTGTGTTCAACCAGTTGATTGTAGATTAGATTTCTTTACATGTTTCTTGTATTTGCTTATTAGATTAGTCTCTCATGCTATATGATGATATTTCCGGGGCCTTTAGCTTAACACCATTTTATAAGTTAATTGGCGAAATATTGTGATTATAGGTGAGATGATTGGCTTTGCTTTTCATTAGTGTACAATTAGATAGTTTAGATGTTATTTCTTTCATGCTATATGATGATATTTTTGGAGCCTTTAGCTTAACACCGTTTTAGAAGTTAATTAGCAAAATATTGTGATTATAGGTGAGATGATTGCCTTTTATTTTCATTAGTGTGCAATTAGATAGCTTAGATGTCATTTCTTTCATGCTATATGATGATATTTCCATAGCCTTTGGTTTAACACTGTTTTAGAAGTTAATTGGTGAAATATTGTCATTATAGGTGAGATAATTGGCTTTGCTTTTCATTTTATTGCTTTCAAGTTTGATAGTTTAGATTTTTCATTCATGCAATTTTAATTCATGCAAGTGTGTTCAACTGGTTGATTGTAGATTTATCTAACTATGTAATTTATGCTTGACAAAATATTCTAGGAAAATAGTCTTCTTATTTTCCGATTGATTAATTGGAGCATAGAGAACACAATGGATTAGTTTTTCTTTACAAGTTCTTTCTTTTTCCTTAATAGGATACTCATTACATAACTTTATGTCTCATTGAGTCTTTTTAGTTCCTTAGGAATAAAATTGGCGATATGTGAAGTTATGAATGGGACTTGATTTGTTTATCTTTCTTTCTTTTCTTAGATATTTTCCGGCTTAGATTAATCTAACTATTCAAAGTTTTGATTTGTTTTATTTTATCTTTTTTTTTAGAAATTAGTTTCTAACATAAGAAACAAAACCCCCAAAAACAACATAAACTATAAAACAACGAAGTAAGAAAAAAAGTTAACTAAGCACATATGATGCACCACACTTATTCAGTTTACGATACCCGAATTGATAATTTATGTAGAGAAATTTAGGACACTAAATTGACTAGACATTTTGGCGGTGTTGCTGGAGAAGTGGAATTAGGAGACCTTATTTCTTTCATCTAAAAAAAATTAATAATTTCTTGAGTATGCTCTCCTCCTGCACTTTGTGTGATCTGGACGATCAGAAAATTAATTTTTATGTTAAAAAAAAGGAAAGAGAAAAAGGGGACAAAATAAACTTCATCATTTGATTTGATTCAAATAAAATAAATAAATAAATAAATAAAATAAAAAAATCCAACTGCTTTGATAGGTTCAGCTGTCCAAGATTGACTGGTTATGGTTTGTAGTGACCCTCAAAGCAATGTGTCTTGTTTTAATAAGGTTTTGCAAATTAGCTGTGGAATGCACCTTAATTCTGCAGCTAATTCCAAGGTTTAGTAGGTTACAAGCATATAATGACGAAACCAACCACATGGGCATCTCTGGAATTGTCTCGACATGGATCCTATCCTATTCACCCAACCTAGATCGATAAAAAAACTAGCTTAAGACCTCAGTCAAAGTCCTGTTTTTAGCATGTTTACCTTGAAGTATTTTCTGCTTGAAATTGAAAATCATTAATCATT
Source organism: Pinus tabuliformis (assembly GCA_031772625.1). Classification (NCBI taxonomy): domain Eukaryota; kingdom Viridiplantae; phylum Streptophyta; class Pinopsida; order Pinales; family Pinaceae; genus Pinus; species Pinus tabuliformis. Next base: position 135,287,769 of record CM062809.1, on the reverse strand, counting down.
TTTATAAAATTTAACAATTTCAAAGGAAAAAAATAAGGAGACAACTAATGGCTATATCTAATCCTAGTTTCCACTATGGCCTCAATAGAAAATTTGCATTCCTGTTTGAAGCTTTGGCCTTGAAACAAACCTGCAAGAATATTTAAAAAAAAAATCAAAAAAATCAAATTGCATGGACTGTTGTGTTAAATAAAAACTCTGCATTTTTGGAATCTGGTTGGACTTCTATTGATTTGGTTTTCAAAGAAAAGGTATGAAGGATTAGCTGGATATCTTGTAGAAAAGGCATTGACAACCCATTGTGTTGAAATATCAATAGAACTACCAATTCATTTGCAATAATATCAAGGCATCCAACTCGGAAGTTGAAGGTCATAGACATGTGCCACATAGAGCACACATGAATTATTGAAGTTTCTGGAATTCTATGATGATAGATATGTTAGAGGTTCACACGCAACAATTCCTTCCTATCTTGCAATCTGAGAAATGGTGGAGTGATCTATCAATTGGCAAGTCCGAGAGAACAAAAGATTTTTTTTGTTCTTAATTTTTGTTCTTGGGACTTCGGATCTTCACAAGAGGATAAAGAAACTTCTATTTTCTTCAATCCAATACGTTAGTTAACAGAGCGGAGGTTCATTACAACGGAGTTATACAAAGAGTAGGGAGCAAAATACTTGTTCATAACAAATGAAACAACGCCAATGTCCTTGAAAATTCTAGCATTGTTCATCTGCTATTCCCTGTGTTCAAATTGCAAATTAAATCAGAAAGCTGAATGCAACAAAATGTAGAATAGTAAAAATGTTAATCCAAGAAAAACGCAGAACACTGAAAAATGTCAAACTTCAATTGCACGATTTGGACAAACAAAGACGAATTTGGGAAAAATAAAACATGGGTTTTTTTGGTAATGGCGTCAATTAGATAACCTATAAATATTTTTAAGGAATTTGAATTGGTTTGGGAGACTTTTATAGTTCTTTGAAGCCCATCTTTGTAGACCGTGAGAGGAAAAAACGAAATTTGAACTAATTAACTAGTAGTTTGATTTAATTCAACTACTTAGGGAGGGGAATTCTGATTTGGAATAAAAAATGTGCTGACAATAAATCATGATTACACACCTCTTGTTTTTAATAACTCATCTCACACCTGTTTAGAGATGTAAGCTGATTGAATACAACTTTGTTTAAATGATTGACCCCATTACGTGAACTGGTTCGATACGGCTCTTCACAGCCAACTGATAGATGTGGCATGGAGCTTCTTGGCATTTGATGCAGAGGCCATTCAAAAACTCACTCATATTCTGTATCATGTATATTTCCCGTGAGTTAAACCCAAAACTGCCTCTAATTAAATTGGTCGCCTGGAACTGCCAGAGAGGAAGAAGAAGTATCAAAGTGGAATGAATCCCATGCAGGTAGTTGTGCTGTTATTTTTTTTAGAATCATCGCCTTGATATTCCTGGGAGTTGTCTTAAACATGAGCTATGGCTCAGTATATGCATGCTTGAACCAAAAACAGCTAAACTCTATCAAAGGAAATGTAAACGACCATGGCTATCCCATTCAGCAATTATGAAAATTTTTTATAGATGGTTTCTTGAGAATTTTCAATTCCAAAACAAGTTCGAGTATTGCAGTAGTTGGTATGCAGAATAATCCTTTGTATATACAAAAAAAAAATGATGGTTGGTTGTCTTTTAGCTGCGAAATGCAGCTCTGTTCCATAGCTAACTGGCAATTCCGCAGCCATTTTCATACTTTTGTAGGTTACGGGTGTCAAGAGAAGAAACGAGCCACATGGGTAGCTCGGAAAATGTTAGTAAATGGATGGTGTCCTATCCGGTTGATCCAAGTCAATGAAAAGACCCCGGTCAAAGGGAAGTCAAGGTGTGTGTTATCACCAAGTCGCCACACTAAGTCGCCGCATGTCAAGAAAAAAAAAAATTTGAATCAATGAAATAAATAAGTTATTTACTCACTTTTATGAAGGTATTGATTAATTTTGGATTGATGATGAAAAATAAATGTTTAAATTTTATTCAATATTTTTAGCTACAGATATTACGCACATTTCACAGCTAAAGTCATTCCACAGCTAAAGCCATTTCGCAGCTGAAAAATATCATCGTTTAAATCAGTCTAACTTTCTCATACGAAATCAGATTTTGATGATTCAAGTGTCATTGGAAAGATCTAAACAAGATCTACACAATGAAAAATCCATCATTAGAGTTTGAAATGGTAAATAATGAAATAAATTTCTGAAAATATCTAACATTTAACTTGAGGCACTAATTCCAAAGAAGGTATAAATTCTTTTGATTTTTCCTTTGAGAGCTTGTTTCATCAATACAAATTCTTAATTCTGTGTATAAATATCATAACTAGATAGATTGATCACCTCTCTCCTTTGATAATATTACATTTCCTTGTAGAAGAAGTATTATTTTTTTTGCAGGTTCCAGGAGGAAGTTCAATTGACTACAAGAGAATGGTGTCTCTCTAAGGGACCAATTTGTTTCATAAGAGGATGATCAACAACAAGGAGGAAATATGTTGATGCAAAATCAAATCCAAACACTTGAAAAACTTTTAGATACTATTGTCTCCATCACATCCATACCTCATAATAAACCATTCACTTGATATTTTTTATTTACATTCACATACACTTTACATCTCTTTCTGTTCATTCATAACCCACAAATAAAAGCAAGAGGTTCATTCACATGCTTATTTCCCATTGCCATTTCTTCTCTCCATTGACATCTTCCATTTTCATCTTCCCTTTCCTATCATTTTCATTTCGCAAATAAGCCCTGCTTCAATGCAAATTATTGAGTGCATAGTCCTTTGACTCTAAGTTCCTTGTAAAGACACCTTGCGGCTTGCATGCCTTAATGGCAAGTTCTCATGCTGACAAACAATGGGAATACATTAATGTCCCTTGTTCATTAGATCTTCTAGGTGACTCGACATTGGCAAAACTATTTGTACCTAGCAACACATGTTTGGGCATCTTGACTCTCATTGTCATCAATGGTGAGAGTTCTCGTGTTGACTAGTGGCATCCATTAATGGCCACCAAGTCAAAAATTTCCTACTATGTTTGACATAAGAACATTTTTTCACATAGTAGGAATTGTACATGAGTTTTGAAGACATGAAGACTATTATTTTCAGCATTTTGGAGAATATTCAACAAGTTTTAGTAGAAGCAATAAAATTTCATCTTCACTTTTTATCCATGACTCTTCTTATTCAACCACTTGAAGAAGAATATGATCAGAATTTTTCAGCCACTACACATGCAACTCATCCATTCCAAAGGTTAAGTTAAGGTACGCCATTTTCTAACTTTTGACCATAGAATTCCATAAAAAACTAGAATGATAAATATTGAAAAAACATTCTCTTCCTCATTTCATAAAATTGCCAATACCATCAGTTGGCGGGGGGAATACATTTATATTCATATCTTGCTATGTCCATATCATATTCAGGAGCCCACATACTTCCAAAATATATTAACTATTACATTGTTATTATGAGCATAAAATGGCTTTTCAAAAAGTTCTTAAAGGATAAATTGGATACAAATACAATCATGGTTGTCATACAATAACCAACCATCATGAAATCCAATAAAGATATAAATAAAGATATACTTTGCAACAATAATAAAAATATCATTATGCAAAGTTCAAAGATCAAAATAGAATGAAACAACAAAATATGGTCATTACACAAGAACCAACCATGTTGCAATTCAAGAAAAACACTTTGCGAAAGTATGAAGTTATCAAATGATATAATGCAAAGATAAGCCAAAACTGAAGGGTCAAAAGAATGAATGTAATATATATTGTAAGAGGACATACAATAGCTTCAGTTGGGGGGTATGTTGGGTCTTGAAAATGTCATTCATTTCCATTACACTTTCACTACTATGTCTATTATATCACCTTCATTTCACCTCCATTTCACTACTATGTCACTACATTCATCCCACTTTCATTATCATTGGGCCACATTTATGTTTTTCCAAACTTTATTAATTCTTAGCCTTTTTAAGTGAATTTGTAGTTAAAATTAGAAAATAATGTGCACATGCTTATATCTAACAAGTGGGTTGAGATTGTTGACGTGTGTAGGTCAAAAAGAGGCTTCTAGAAGACCTTTATGTGGCACTCTAAGGCCAAATTTGAATTTGAGTGGAGAGAATCATGGGATCATGATGATATGTGTCACATCTCCTAATTGTATGGAAACTCTAAGAAGACACGTGTCTTATCATTTCCTATTTTGATTAGGACTCTAGATGTAGAGGGAGAGATTCATGGACTCTCATTAATGAGATGGCTTCTCATTCTTTTGTATAAATAGGAGATCTCTCTCCTTCCTTTGTTAGCTTATCTTAGCTTTTTAGTTCTTAATTTTGTAGCTTTTTGGTAGCTTTTTAGCTTGGAGCTTGTAGTTCTTCTTTGATGGCTTTGGAAAGCTTTGAAGAGCTTTGTTATACTTTGTAATTTTGAAGAAATTGAATAAATCTTTGATGTTCTCAACATGGAAGAAGATTTGAAGTAGATGTCATGGAGCACATTAGAATGTAAGGTAGAGTAGATTTTATTTTATAGTTTTGCTTTGATTTCATTCAATTATGTTATTTGATTTTTTTCAAGTTTGATAGATTAGATTTTTCATTCATGTAATTTTAATTCATGCAAGTGTGTTCAACCAGTTGATTGTAGATTAGGTTTCTTTACATGTTTCTTATATTTTCTTATTAGATTAGTCTTTCATGCTATATGATGATATTTCTGGAGCCTTTAGCTTAACACTATTTTAGAAGTTAATTGGCGAAATATTGTGATTATAGGTGAGATGATTGGCTTTGCTTTTCATTAGTGTGCAATTAGATAGTTTAGATGTCATTTCTTTCTTTCTATATGATGATATTTCCTGAGCCTTTAGCTTAACACCATTTTAGAAGTTAATTGGAAAATTATTGTAATTATAGGTGAGACGATTGGCTTTGCTTTTCATTAGTGTGCAATTAGATAGTTTAGATGTCATTTCTTTCATGCTATATGATGATATTTCTAGAGCCTTTAGCTTAACACCATTTTAGAAGTTAATTGGCGAAATATTGTGATTATAACTGAGATAATTGGCTTTGCTTTTCATTTTATTGCTTTCAAGTTTGATAGTTTAGATTTTTCATTCATGCAATTTTAATTCATGCAAGTGTGTTCAACGTGTTGATTGTAGATTTATCTAACTGTGTAATTTATGCTTGAAAAAATATTCCAAGAAAGTAGTCTTCCTATTTTCCGATTGGTGAATTGGGGCATAGAGAACACATTAGATTAGTTTTTCTTTACATGTTCTTACTTTTTTCTTAGTAGGATACTCATTGCATAAGTTCATGTCTCATTGAACCTTTTTAGTTCCTTAAGAACGAAATTGGTGATATGTGAAGTTATGAATGGGACTTGATTTGTTTTTCTTTCTTTTCTTAGATATTTTGCCAACTTAGATTAATCTAACTGTTCAAAGTTTTGATTTGTTTCATTTTCTCTTTTCTTTATAAATTAGATTCTAACATAAGAAACAAAACCCCCTAAAACAACATAAACTATAAAACAACGAAGTAAGGAAAAAGGTTAATTAAGCACATATGGTGCACCACAGTTCATCAGTTTATGATACCCGAATTGATAATTTATGTAGATCAATTTAGGACACTAAATTGACTAGACACCAGCCTCCACCCAGGGAGGTTGAGGAAGATAAAGAGGAAAGCAAACCTAAAGCAACTCCATCCTTTCTTGAGAGACTATCCATGAAAATCCAGCCTACCCCAGAAGAGGTTGAACTCCTTGGAGAATTGAAACGTTTATGTGTAAAGATACCACTTATCCAAGCCATAAAAATGTGCCTATCTATAATAGGTTGATCAAAGAGAAGTTCTTTAGGCATCCAGAAATGTGCAAGAGAGATGCCCCAACCATCAATGTCATAGGACTGCTGTCCGACTAATGTTGGGATAGACAATCTGTCCAAAATATCTAGACCCTGGAAACCTAGTAGTTGATGTCCACATCAATGGCACAATGATCCCACATACCTTGATTGATCTGGGAGCTACCATTAATGTGATGACAAAGGACACAATGCTCAAGCTTAACCTCTAGGGCTTCTTGAGGAAGACCACGATAGTGCTACAATAAGGATACCACTCCATAGAGACCCTTGAGGGGATCATGGAAGATGTGATGGTCTCCATTGATTGTTGGGAGTAATCTACTAATTTTTTAGTTCTCCAGCCAAAGGCAAAGCTCACTGGGTATCCTCTCACTCTGGGAAGACCCTGGTTGGCTACAACCGATGCCTACATTAGCTTCCGAGCTAGGAACATGACCATAAATAACGAACACATGTCCAAGCATTTAATCCTATATCCTCCTGCCCAACCCTTGCTAGAACATGATCTACTTCTCTGGTTGGAAGAGGAAAACGAGGATGAATTTTATTCTGCACCACTTTGTGCATTAGAAATCGCTATGGGGGGGAACCGCAAGATGAGGATGATATGATTGAAATTTTGATTCAGAATCCATCTCCCAGTGCATCACCATTAAAAGACATAGTAAGAGAAACCCAAAAAAACCCCTCAACTGATCTCTATGTGGCCGATCCTACTTCTCTCTGTGTCAAAAATATAGACTTCGGCCCAGAAAGAACATTGAAAATCAATCCATCCCTATCTTCTTCCTAGGAGAAGGAGCTATGCAACCTACTGAGAAAACATCTAAATGCCTTCGCCTAGAGTTATAAGGAGATGAAGGGAGTGAACCTTTCAGTATGTACTCATCATATATACATCAAGAAATATTGCAAGCCAATCAGGTAGCCTCAAAGGAGGATGAACCCAACACTTAAAGATATTGTTAAGGAAGAACTATAGAAATTGCTTGATGCAGGATTCATCTATCCCATTTATGATAGTGAATGGGTCTCTCCTTTGGTGCTAGTGCCAAATAAAAATAGCAAGTGGAGAATCTGTGTCGACTATTGGGAATTGAGCAAAGCCACTAAAAAGGACCAATTTCCTTTACCTTTTATAGATCAAGTGTCAGACAGTCTCGCAGTGATTTTTTTTTTCTCTTTCCTAAATGGGTTTAGTAGGTACAATCAGATTCAAATCAGCCTGGAAGACCAAGATAAGACCAATTTCACTTTTCCTTGGGATACCTTTACATACTGGGTCCTTTCTTTTGGTTTATGCAATGCTCCAGCCACTTTCCAAAGAGCGATATTGAGTATATTTTTTGAACTGGTTCATGATGTAGTAGAAATATACATGGATGATTTTACTCCTTATGGCTCTGACTTTCAGGAAGCTTTATCTAACCTAGGGAAAGTTGTGGATAAGTTTATTGAGATGAACCTGTCCCTCAGTCCAGAAAAATGTGAATTTTTTATGACTGAAGGGACCATGCTAGGTCATGCAATATCTCAACAAGGATTGTAGGTGGACCCCAACAACATTACCATCATCCAAAGGGTCCCACCTCCTCAAAAGGTGAGAGATGTCAGAAGATTCCTAGGCTTAGCTAGATATTATAGGAGATTCATTAAAGACTTCGGCAAGATAGCCTCTCCTTTCTTTGGCCTTTTAGGCAAATATGTTGAGTTCATATGGTTGGAAAACTTTCAAGAAGCCCTGGATACCTTGAAGAGCAAGCTAGTGACTGCCCCAATTCTCAGAGGCCAAAACTGGGCTCTACCCTTTCACATTCACACAGATGCCTCGAACAAAGAAATAGGAGTAGCCTTAGGACAAATTGATGAAAAGTTACCTTATGCCATATAATTTATAAGAAAAAACTTGTCAAAGGCAGAGTTAAACTATACAGTGACTGAGAAGGAACTCCTAGCTGTCGTGTATTCCTTAAACAAATTCAGACATTATATCATAGGCTATCAAACCATTGTGCACATTGATCATGATACAATTAGATATTTAATGAAAAAACCAGATGTAAATGCTCGCGTTATTGGGTGGCTGCTCTTACTAAAACAATTTGATCTGATCATTATTGATAAGCCCGGTAAAGAGAATGTTGTTGCTGACATTTTGTCTAGAGTAAATTTTCCTGTAGGTGGAGAAGGAATGGTGGATGACCAAATGCCGGATGAACACCTATTTTCTATATCAGTAATCTCACCATGGTTTGATGATATAGAAAACTACTTGGTTTCATCACAGTTCCCGCCACACCTATCCTCAAAAGAGACAAGCAAGATAGTAAAAAAAAGTGCCCCTTTCACCTGGATTGGAGGAAATCTCTTCAAACTTGTCCTAGATACGATCATGAGAAGGTGTGTCAGGGAGTAGGAAGTCTTTGAAATCCTCCTAACCTATCATGATGGGCATTGTGGAGGTCATTTTGCAGCGAAAAGAACTGCCTTCAAGATATTGCAAGCAAACTATTACTGGCCCACTCTTCTTAAAGATGTGAGGTGATATATAAGCATTGTCCCATGTAACCTCAAGTGACCTTTGAGCCATTTGAGAAATGTGGCATGGACTTTGTGGGGCCTATCAACCCCCCTTCAAAGCAGAAGCAGTACATCTTTCTGTGCACTGACTACCTGACAAAATGGGCAGATACAAAAGTAATCAAAGCAACGATAGAGGAAAAGGTAGCTAATTTTTTGAGGGAAAACATATTCAACAAGTTTGGGTATTCGAGAGAGTTGGTCACAGGCCAAGGCAGTCAGTTCACTTCCATCCTAATTTAAGACCTACTCACACATCATAAGATCAAGCACAGGACTTCAAATTCTTACCATCCACAAGCCAATTGGCAAGTGGAGGTCACTAATAGAGCATTATAAGGGATCCTAACGAAGGTAGTGAGCAGCAACAGAAAATACTGGGCGGATAGATTAGTTGAAGCTACTTGGGCCTACAACAAAACCTGGAAGACTACCACCAGGTTCACACCCTATGAACTGGTATGTGGAAAGAAGGCTTTGTTGTCAATATAATTTGAATTCAATACCCTAAGTATAGCAGCTCAGTTGGACCTAGACCTCAGACATGCACAAAAAGAGAGATTACTTCAGCTCAATGGATTAGATGAATACAGATTGCAAGCCCTTCTCCATACAGAGGTAGTTCACCTTCATAGAAATATATGGCATGACAAAAATATCAGGGAGAAGAAATTCTAAGAGGGAGATTGTGCACTGCTTTATGATTCAAGATACAAGGATTTCAAAGGCAAGCTGAGGACAAGATGGCTGGGACCCTACACAGTGGAGAAATGAAATGACAATGGTTCAGTTCTGATCAGAACCATTGATGATGAAGCCATCCCCATGCTTGTCAATGGACATCAGTTGAAAGTCTACAAGAAACCCCTCTCCAAGCAAGAGTTTAGTGAAGATTTGAATAAAACAATGATGGTAGTGGAGCATGTCTTAGCTTCCACTTCACCCACTCACTGAAGAAAAAAGAAAGAAATAAGGACTCAAGTGAAAACCTCCATGAGGCACTTAAGTCCCATCATTGGGTTGAAAACCTCTTCTGAGGCAACCTAGTGATGTCAAAAGAAAAAAAGGAAAATAATAAGATCCCTGGGTAAAAACCTCCCTTGAAGGTGCCCAGGGCAGGCAACTAAGGTGAAAACCTCTCTGAGACTCCCTAGTTATTTTCAATATATATATATATATATATATATATATATATATATATCTATGTATACACATATATATATATACATATATATATATATATACATATATATATACATACATATATATATACATACATATATATATACATACATATATATATACATACATATATATATACATACATACATATATATATATATATATATATATATATATATATATATATATATATATATATATATAAGAGAAGAGAAAAATGAAGTTTCATTGCATTGAAGGTTTTCAGGAGGACTATAGGGAGTAGGAGAAGGTGCCAAGGGGACCCTAACATTCACACCAGCATCCATCTCATCTTCTCCACACCTTCCTCCATCATTTTTGGCATCTCTTTCACCCCACTGTACCTTTTTTTCCAAAACTGTGTTTTCTACAAGAGGCTCTATGTTTTCTACAGGAGGCTCCTGTAGGAATTACAAAGAACCAAAAATGTTTACAGAAAGGCAGTTTGAGAGCCAAGAGAAGCTTCATGAGGAAACTATAATCCCTCTTACCATCTTCAAACCTCTTTTCCATCATTTCCAAGCCTGCATCATTATCTTTTCCCCTGTCCAAGAAAAAATCACAGGAAAATAGTTTTTTTAGTTTTGAAAAAAACAAAAATAAAAGGAGAAAAAGACACCATTAACCTTACCTGAAGCTTACCTCCTATCCCTCCATCATTTATCTACACCTCTGGAATCATTCTAAAGCTCCAAGAAATGGAAATAGATGATGTTTCAAGGGGATAAGTAGCTATAGGAGCTACTGTAGGAATTCCTATAGTAGTCGATCCCATAGATGTCCAGCACCAATAGCAAAAGAGTGCACATCTGCAGGTTGAAAAGGCACATGCAGCTCAGCTCCAATAAAAGAAGAACCTGCAAAAGTACACAACCACACATTAGCTAGCAGAGATAGCATGCATGAAGGAAAATGAATGCATGCAGTAGAGAGCCACAACACCTCACAGCCAATACACTCAGATCACAAGTAAGTAACTAAATCACTCCTCTATATGCATTTGTTAATTAGAAATCATGCAAAGGCAAGAAGATGGTTGAGATTGAATGAGGGAAAGGTAGTTAGTTAACTTGGCCACCTTCATGTAATTGACTCCACTTATCTGAGATGTCACCCACACGTGCTCACAATCAACTCAAGCACAATATGACAGGGATAGGTAGTGGGAGGAAGTGTGAACTCCGATGCAATAATGAGGGATGATTACGAGGAGGGGCCATGATGAATAAGCAGGTGGGGACCAATGGTCTGAATATGTCCAATGTACACCTTGCCAGCTCAGCACTCATAACCAAAAATAGCCATAAAAAGCAATTAACACTCCTCCCCACGCATTCTCACCACATTTTCTTCATTTTCTCTTCGTAACTCAGCTACAACAGTGTTCTTATGCACCCACATCCTCGTAACCACCATCCTCCATCAATTTCCTCCTTATCTTTTCTCCCGACATTTTCTATAGAAGCACCTACAAGAAATCTATAGGAGCACCTACACGAAATCTACAGGAGGGACAATGGGCTTCTACAGGAGGGGCAGTGAGTCATTCTAAAGGGAGAAAACATGATTTTTAACACGAATTTCAGTCTAGAGAGGTAGGGTTCATGCATGCCCCCTGTTGAATAACAATATATGAAAGAAGTGGTCTAAATTTGAGGATGAAATAAGTCTTCATGAGAGCAGAAAATACATAAATTTTTTTGTTTATTTAAAAAACACAGTCTCCTCTATTTTTTATTTTTATCAAAACTCTTTGTCTTCACCTCCATATTTGGGTTAAAAGAAGTACTAGCAGTATGATAGGAGGGTTATGAGAAAGGAGCCCACTAACTCCACTAGGCTCCATCACATCCTCAAGTGGTGGAAATATTCACAAGGGCAAACTCAATGAATTTCTTTGAGAAATTTCGAGGGTTTGATGATGAAATTGCCCAAGAATTTGCTTTCTCTTTGGTCTCTCATAGAAGAACTCATGCTACGGTAACCATTAGAGGCCTCTCCATGGAAATAACCCCTGAATTCATCAGTAGGGTCACTACCCTTCCTCTTGGGATGCCTTGGAGTAAAGATGAGGAACAACTCGCCAGGCTGCCAAGAAGAATTTTTTCCAAAATAATGAAAGCCCTATTAAAGATAAAAATGGAATTAGAAGGGATATCATACCATATCCCTGGGATGAGGTTAGCTACCAAGTAATCAAATACATTTCCTGTGAGGGGAGGCACAACATTATCTATGGATATCATTTCATAATCCTCCATGACTTGAGGTATGGCATGGATACTACAACACCTCAAAAGCTTAGTCTCCCTTACTTTCTCCTTCAGTCCCTCTTTGACTCCAGCACCAAGGTACAAGCAGGAAACTCAGGGCAGTTAGATCACCATGGCTTAATGAAAATCCTAGTCGAGGAAGCCCTCCATACCTTTACGCTCTCTATAGCATGGGAAGTTTTCCAAAATATGACAACTAAGGATGACATAAAAGCACTAACCTATGATGTCAGTCCTACTGGCAGTGAGGAGGAAGGAAAACAAGGAGGAGAAGATGAAGCTAGCGGTAACATAGCAGAGCATGAAAGGAAGGAGGAAGGAAAAGAAACATAGGAGGGAAAAGTTGAAGAGACATAAAAAGATACAGAAGAAGGAGAAAAAGAGGTAGAGAAGGCAGAGCAAGGAGAAGAGTCCCTTGAGACTTTGGAAAGAGAGGCAACAGCTACCCTCACTATACTCAGTACACTAGTCAAGCTGAAGCAAAAGAGGAAAAGACAGACCTCCATGTATTTCAGGGCAAGGAAGAGTGCAAGAATTAAAACAGGCAAACCTCATCCCTCTTCAAAAGTTCCCATTACCATTAAAGGTTCACCATTTTCCAAGGTGAAAGAATCTCCTTCCAGGACACTTATAACATATGAAAAGGGGGACTCCAAGATCTTCTACATGGAATAGAAAGGTAGTACTACAAGACCCAAAACTAGACCTATAGGAGGCTGAAACAGTCCTACAGGAGACACTGTCCAAACTACAGGAGACCCAAAAGCTTGAGGAAAGGATAGGAGGATAGCCAGAGGTGAAAGAGGAAGCACAAGGGCTACAAGAACCTAACCCCTAGCCTAGTCTGGCCTCCTATTACAATCTACTTGAGGGAGGCAGGATAATCCCACAGAAATTTGCAATTCCACTATTTTTCAAATTGGAGAAAGAAAGAGTGAGAACACATAGGTGGATGAAGATATCCAAAATCCCAAGGAGTTGAGGATGTTGGCAATATGGAAAACAAACTCAAGGAAATGGATAGAGAATTTAGTGCTCTCAGAGACAAAGAAGCCATCACAAGGAGCCACCTTGAAAATGAGAATGAAATCCTAAGGAGGCAGCTACAAGAGAAAGAGACTCAGCTAGCATACATGACAAGCTTATCCATGGAAGCATTACAATGTAGAACACCAGCCAAATCTTATGACCTCTATTTGAAGGACTAATGGCTTCAATTCCAAATAAAGACTTTGGCACAAAGTGTGTTATATACATTTTTGTGCCTTACAGCATTGAGCATGAAATTTCCATAATCTAAGGGATCCAAAGTCCCTAAACATGTTGTTCCTACCCCTAGAGGAACAAGGCTAACAAACCACAGCAATTCACAGAAGTTCTCCACCAGAAACTGCTCAAAAACAAGTCAATTCAGGATCAATTCAGTGGCTCCACTAGCTGTTTGCGCTGAATGTCAAAGCCAACACTGGCTACCTGCGCTGAATGTCAAAGGCAACACTGGCTACCTACGCTGAGTGAGAGTTGACATGTGGCAAGTTCATTCCACGAGGTGTCAAAACCCAGGAAGCTTCCAAAATCTTCCTCAATGACACTTGCCTCAGGGAATTCGACTGGTGATGAGTAAGAGGTTCCAAATCTCCAAGTGGAAGCAAGAACCTCCAAGTGGAATCAAGAACTGACAGAGGGAGAGGACACTAGTCAGATCTCAAGCTGACTCATCCTCTCTCCAAACATCTATATATGGATCTCTCCTCCATGAGATCTAAGGGCTGGATTTTGTTATTGCAAAGAATTGTTGTTGGTTTGAGATTGGAATCATTGGGTGCTTAATGCTTTGAAGGGGGTGAAGATAGGAATTCCATTTGCTGGGAAGGAGATGCTGGATTGGAGCCCTCTGGGTTGTATCTCTTCCTGAACCTTGTTATTCATCAATAAAGCTATCTTGGTTTCTCCTATATACTGATGTATTTTTGATGTATGATTGCATTAGTATGTTTAGTTCATTTCTAATCCTGAACTAGTTATGAATATGAATCCATGTCTTGTGTAGTGTTCTCTTCTTGTGATCTTGCAGAAACCTCTTGAAGCTAGGCGAGCGAGAAGGCAAGTAGCTGGGAACTCACAAAGAGAGGAGATACCGGATCGAGGGACAAATGGAAGACACCGGTTAGTCCATCTATCTCTCTTCATTCTTAATTCATAAAGGAAGAACACTAGAATAGCTGTCTCTGTTTGTTGGTAAGGCACTGTCACACCTTAGGTGGATAGGATCGTCCTGCATAGGCATTTTTCCCCACAACAAATTGGCGACTCCGCTGGGGAGATCTGTTTAGTCGTTTTATTTGTGTTTCTATCATTGTTTGTTTCATAGACTTGAAAGCAACGATCGAACTGCATCTGTTATTCCCAGATGCAAAGTAGACAGTTGCTGCTTTGATCCAATCACTGGACTTGTCTATGATTTGAACAATGGACTCACAAATGATTTGATGATCCTTTGTGATAGATCTTAGTACTCCCTCAAATCATCCCTTTGATTGCACCTTGCTTGTTGCTTTTATTTGGCCTAAAACAATAGATTAAATAGCAATCTGTGACCCAGAACCCAGTGAGAAACGAGAGTTTCTCCTTCAGCGCAGACCCTGTGAAGGGATTCTGCATTTCAACGCAGGTCCTGTGAAGGCTACCTACACTGGATGTCAAAACCCCTGTGTTGAGGTTGCGCTGAACCAGTTTGGCCTTGTGCAGCTGGGGTTCTCTGCTCTGTTTTGCCTTGTTTTGATCTCTGATTTTTGCAGCCTATAACCAACATAGGTACCAGTCTGATAACTCCTTTTCTCTGCTTAGATTCTGCCTCCTTTTGTACAAAAGACTGTGAGTGTTTTTATGTGTTTGTGGCATCATTTGCAGTTTTCCTTTGCATGAGTGAAATAATCATCCTGTAGCCCTTGATTCAGATCTGTTGATTGTGATCTTAGAAGAGAGTTCATTGGCTGTTTGCAGTTGATTATACATTTACTCTTGCTTATTGGTTTGAATTTGTCTCTTTTAAGTGTCGAAACAAGTGTTCATTTCGAAAATCGTTAAGTGTTGTAATCTCTTCTACCCTCTCTGATTTCAAAAAAGCAAACTTGTTTGTATTTGTCATTTAAAAGCAAATTCAAAGTTGTACAAAAAGCTTTCTTTGTAGGCATCAATACTAAGAAAGCGGAAAACAAACATCTGCATTGTGCATTTGCATTTTTGATAGTTTGCACGTTTGATTTAGGAAAAGCGCATTAGAGTGTGCTGATTGCTCTTTGAGAAAAGATGGTGTCTTTCTTTTCCCTTAGTAGCTAGGATTTTCAAAGTTGAAAAGATATAAAGCTTGCTTATCATCTTTAGACTGCATTTAGGAATTGTATCATACATCTCGTGGTGAACCTCAAAAGGCAAACTTCTAAAAAGATCAACCTAAAATAAATTGAATGAACTTAACAACGCTTTGCAACATAACGCACAACATAGAGGTCTAGGCTAGAGACGTGTTCCGGCGTCGTAAAGCCTGGTGACTGTCAGTCTCGTGGATGGTGGGTGATTCCTCCTGAGGGACGATAGCGCCAGTATGGATTGTGCTCCCACGTACCGTCGCGTATATATTGGGAGACCCCTATAGGCATAAAACCTTTATCCTTAGGAAGCCATGTCGGCCGCCCTACTGATCGCAATGCACTGAACACAGCATTCAGGAATATCGACTGCCCGTACCCTAAAAAGTATTCTGCGGTTTTGCGAAAAGTTTGGCACACCCTCTGCCTAGAACTCCAGAGCAGTTCCTTTTGGCCTTTTTCAGACTCTATAACGGAAAAAGTCCATCCGAGCATTTGTCACTTCGGGCTCGTTAAAACATCGAAGGAGACTAGAGTCATCTTTAACTTTTTCTCGACTCTTTAAAATTGAAAAAGCAAGTTGTGTCTAAAGCATCATTAAAATTTATTTTAAACGGAACAATCACCCCTATTCCTGCGTTGATCTTTGGGTTGAGAAAATGGAGCACACCAACCAAGGAATTCCCCTTGGTGGAAATCCTAGTCCCTTCTCCTCTTGGGGAGATGTTGGTGCGCCTCATATGGCCACATTGTCACTTCCAGGACTGACAATTGGCTTGCCGGTCTCGCTCTTCTCAACCAATGTCGTTCAAACCACCACTATTCCTGAACAATCGAGTCAACAGTTAGACCAGACCAGAGTTGCCCACCGGCCTTCTACTTCACCCAATTCTTCCTCTCCTCCTTCCTCTTCGCTTGACGGAACTGGTAAAACAAAAAACCAAGTTCCTAAGGAGAAGAAGGAAAAGAAGAAGAAAGAGAAGAAGAAGAAGGAGCCAAAAGCGACTGGGGGCAAACAAGTGTCGTCTGACAAAAATCCACACATGGCACTGACTAGGCCTAAATCGACATGTGTCATATGCAAGGGAGACCACTTCCATAGAGATTGTCCCTGCATCCCTCGGATACTAAGGGACTGGTCTCCCCGTTTGCACAATTCGGTAGCGTCAACCTCTGATAGCCATGTTGACAGCTCACCGTCAACTAGAGAAAGTGAAGTCCCAGGACAGAGAGGGAAAGCTAGATTTCCCTGCAAACTGTGTGAAGGTGACCATGCCATCCACCATTGTCCCTTCTTAGACGAGGCTAAAAGAGTTTTGGAAGATCACCCGATCTTACGAGCGCAACTTCCTCCTGGATATCAAAAACTCCTACCAAGTCCTTCACTAGTTGAGAACCCGGCTGGCCCGCCCAGGTCGTCAGCCGAAGCACCTATCATTGAAGATCAACCATCTGAATCCATACCTGATGAAAGTCTAAAGGTTGAGACGGCAGTTGACCCGATTTTGCCTTCAGAGGCTCTATCTTCGAATGATACCATCACAGAGGAGAGTAAAGACGACACCGTCCAAATTCTCTTCATCAACACAGACTCCGATGAACAAGGGGGCAATTTTCCCATTCCTTTATCGCAGGAAGGAACTTCGTCAGAGTCGTACCCAGCCATCTATTCGGTCCCACCACCAAGCAACCTAGTTGTCTCGTTCGACTGGAACCAACTAGGCAGACCCCGATTGCCAGCAAGCATACCATTCAGAATTATCGTTCAAATATACAAAATGGTAATGGCTGGCACTATCATTGATGAGGGGGCATCTGTGAGTATCCTTTCCTCTATTGCTTGGAAAGCGCTTGGTTCACCAGCGCTTTTGCCTGAAATGAGAAATCTATCAGCCTTTGATAAAGGAACCAGTCGACCTTTAGGGATCCTCCCCAATGTGCCCATAACATTGAAAGGGAAGACCGTTCAAATGAACATGATGGTCATTCAAGGACCCTTGGATTATAACCTACTCCTTGGACGAGACTATATATATTGCATGGGGGCCCTCGTCTCCTCACTCTTTAGAGTAATGTGTTTTCCGCATGAAGGAAGAGTGGTCAAGCTCGTGGACCAACTTTCATTTCCCGGATCACGCATCGCAAATAGTCATGTACCATCCCTAAATGGTCTCTTCACGCAAGAAGTGTCTCAACCCATGGTCCATCCTCCTGATGAGCGCGAGTAATCCCGGAGGATATGACTGGAACCCAGGGGGCATGCTTCCTGGTCTGCTTCGACAGGAAAACTTTGGGTGTAGGGTAGGTTTCCGTGGGAGAATATGACTAGTCCGTACCCCGTCCGTCTAGGAAGAGGGGTTGTTCTAGAATAAGATTCTTTTGTCAAAGTTATGTGAGTTTGCAGGCTACGTCGCCCACCTTTGTCTATTTCGGTAGACATTGTCGGGGAAGTGTTTTGTTTGAAATATTAACGAGACAATCTTTGGGTAACCTAAAAGAGGTAGGCCTCTCTCGGTGAAACGAATGTTTTGACGGAAATGAAGTAGAGGTAACCTTGAAATCATACTTTATGCCTGGGGGCATGCAAACCTTTTAGAGTGCGAGCAAGGGGCGACTATTTATTTTTTAAACTTTTAGGTCCTCCCTTTAAACCTGTAGGTCTAACCCTTTAAACTCGTAGGATTAGTCGTTTCCGAACTTGCATAACGAAAGGATCCGGGGCAAAGCTTCGTGAGATGAAGCTCCATAAAAAATAGAATCTCAATGAGACACTCTTATCATATGACTGGGTATTCGAGCAGTTTTAGCACACAGTTCATGCTCGTTAAAAAATAAACATAAGCAATGAGCAAGTGTTTCAACCAGCGTTTAAGCTCATTTTAAAATAAAAAATGAACCACTACCTGGTAAATAACCACTGTGAATGTAATATCATCAGCCATTAAAGCCTTGGTCGTGTTTTCACCGTCACCTCCACTTTTCCATTGATCGATCGTTCACCTCCATATGATTGTTTACCCATTTTGAGGAACAGCTGCGAAGAGTGATTTCACTAGCCATCCTTGTGACACTGCCGTGATTGGAAAATTCCAACCTGTACCTGGAATTAGCTGCTAACCCGTTTCATCACTCGTTCCTCAAAAGACGAGTCTTCTTTAAGCTCTTTTCATCTGACTGGTAAAATATGAAAAGATTGCCGAGTTTTGGCCTTCCAACTCGTTAAAGCGACTGGAAGAGCTATCCCTCCTCTAGATTTTAATCTTTTTGGACCTGAGGGATTATTGCACAAAAAGATCGAGCGCTTGTTTTATTCGGCTCGTTAAAACTATCGAAAACTCATCCCTTCTGTATTGTTTTATACTTTTTCGGACCTAAGGGATTAGATGACGAAAAAGGACTTTTGGAGTTAACTTTATGTACCTTTTCAGACTCTCTAAAAATGAAAAGGACCAAGTTATCTTTGTCGTTAGACTCGTTAAAATCATTAAATAGCGACAAACTTGTCTTTAGACGAGAACGAGTTTCACTATCGCTCGGCTCGTTAAAACATAGCGATGGGCTTGTCCGAAGGGCAGGTTATAGAACAAGCATATGTTATCCTCCTCAAGCTTGACAAAAATAAAGAGGTACTGGTCAGCAATGACTGGGGAAAAATTGGGAGAAACTCAAGAAAACTTTGATGGTAGCAAGTCGCTCTTGAACATGACACTTTTCCTCTGTACCACAATCGGGTTGGGTTGTTTCATTCATCGGCCACATCACCATGGTCTCGCCATACCATCCATATTTGGGGTAATGCTACCGATCCATCGCATCAGTGTCGCCATATGTTCAAGAGAAGTCGTTCAGAAAAGTCAACCGTGTCCCATCCACTGCCATACATTATCCTTCATCCTTTCATGACCGCCACCCTGAATCATATGTTACAGATCGTTTTCACCTCCATCAAAATCATTAGCTCCGTTCCGTGTCATTGATGTGTGATTCATTAAGGCCCTCCTTTGACGGATCGCTTCTTGTCGACATCAGCTCATTATCCAAGAAGTTGATCTAGGAACAACCCCTTCAGTACTTTGAAGCTTGCATGCCCCAATGGCAAGTTTCTCACTTCCGGCGACAGGTATACATCAATGACCTTCGACCGAAAGATTTTGCATGGTGCTCGACGCCAAGTCCTTTATTCACACCACGTGAATTGTACTGCAGTACCTTGAGGGTCATTATCATTATCGGTGATTCCTCTCGCGCTTGTTAACGGTTTACCTCATTGACCGGAAATCAAGCGATGTCTTTCCATGTTCGACTTTAGAACATTTCTCACATGGATCGACTTATACTTAGAGTGAAGATCGAACGAGTTTGAAGACCCCGGATCTAGTTTCATCCATCCGGGCTGCGATATATATTCAGGAAAGATAAGACATTGACATGTACATCATTGCAGCAGATAATCATCCTACTCAAAGGATGATAATTTCATCAAAATTATCAGTCTACCATCAGACGATTGTTTGTTCTATGTACAGAAAAATGAATTTATAAAGCTGAACATGGGAATGCCTGCCTCAGCTAGATCATGAAAGTAGTATGAAAAATAATGTATTGTATTGTATCTTATTACAGGTCCCCTCCCAGCATTGGATGAACTTCAGATCCTCCTGATAAAGCATTTCACCCGATAAACAGCCTCATACTTTAGGGGGCAACTGTTATAGACATTTTTGTGCCTTACAACATTGAGCATGAAATGTCCATAATCTAAGGGATCCAAAGTCCCTAAACATGTTGTTCCTACCCCTAGAGGAACAAGGCTAACAAACCACAGCAATTCACAGAAGTTCTCCACCAGAAACTGCTAAAAAACAAGTCAATTCAAGATCAATTCAGTGGCTCCACTAGCTGTTTGCGCTGAATGTCAAAGCCAACACTGGCTATTTGCGCTGAATGTCAAAGGCAACACTGGCTACCTGCGCTGAGCAAGAGTTGACATGTGGCAAGTTCATTCCACGAGGTGTCAAAACCCAGGAATCTTCCAAAATCTTCCTCAATGACACTTTCCTCAGGGAATTCAACTGGTGATGAGTAAGAGGTTCCAAATCTCCAAGTGGAAGCAAGAACCTCCAAGTGGAATCAAGAACTGATAGAGGGAGAGGACACTAGTCAGATCTCAAGCTGACTCATCCTCTCTCCAAACATCTATATATGGATCTCTCCTCCATGAGATCTAAGGGCTGGAATTTTGTTATTGCAAAGAATTGTTGTTGGTTTGAGATTGGAATCATTGGGTGCTTAATGCTTTGAAGGGGGTGAAGATAGGAATTCCATTTGCTGGGAAGGAGATGCTGGATTGGAGCCCTCTGGGTTGTATCTCTTCCTGAACCTTGTTATTTATCAATAAAGCTATCTTGGTTTCTCCTATATACTGATGTATTTTTGATGTATGTTGCATTAGTATGTTTAGTTCATTTCTAATCCTGAACTGGTTATGAATATGAATCCATGTCTTGTGTAGTGTTCTCTTCTTGTGATCTTGTAGAAACCTCTTGAAGCTGGGCGAGCGAGAAGGCAAGTAGCTGGGAACTCACAAAGAGAAGAGAGACTGGATCAAGGGACAAACGGAAGACACCGGTTAGTCCATCTATCTCTCTTCATTCTTAATTCATAAAGGAAGAACACTAGAATAGCTGTCTCTGTTTTTTGCTAAGGCACTGTCACACCTTAGGTGGATAGGATCGTCCTGCATAGGCATTTTTCCCCACAACAAAGTGGCATAATGCCTTTCCAAGACTACAGGTAGTTCATGGACCTGTGTGACCAAAGCACCTCAGAGGATAAGGCAAAGATGGCAGAGTTCTACCTACACAACATGGCCCTCATAGACATGAATGTGCGGGACCCCAATGCCAAGCTAGGGGACCTGCAATTAATGGCCATGGCCTCATGGATGAACCATGAAGAATTGAGGGAAGTAGAAATGAAAATATTGATGATAAAAGAATAGAATGAGCCATTAATGATTGGAGCTAAGCCATCAGATCTTATGGCCTCATCAACACACACAGCCTACTTGTCAATGACCCTCAGATTTCCTCGAAATATCTAACCAATCAGGCACAAGCCATTGTACACTTTGAATATATGTAAAGGCTACTTGGGGATTACTGTGTGCATGCATGCATGCATGAGAAGATGGAACACCTTACCTCACAATTTGTAGATAAGGGAATACCATTCCCCCATGAGGCTAAACGAGGCATTGAAAAGAGTGCCAATGTACATGCGCTCCATGCAAAGGATGAAGGTCAACTGGATTGGCCTCAAACTGAGTACCCCACTCCTATTAGGCATGCTAGAAGGTAGAAGAGAAGAAGAAGAGGAGGACTAGTGGAAGAACATAGACAGAAAGAAAGGATTTTATGGAAAACATAAGCAGACCACATTAGAAGCCTGGGATGCTAGAGAGGCCACCAAGGCCATAAAAGTTGAAGAGATTGACTAGGTTACTTAGAGGATGAGCAACACCTTCAGTAGGGGGTGATGATGAGCCTCGTAAATGGGTAATTATATGGGCTCATTTTACTTCCTAACCTAGTGAAATCAACCACACTCTTAGCTTATTGTATGATTTTCTGATTATATTTATGCTTATAGAGAGAGTTGAGTTAGTTATTATGTCATGTGGTTTAACATGTATTTAATGCAAATTATTGATGGATTTCCAGGTCAAAGTCAAGGATCTAGTGGTCAATTGGCAACAATAACTTGAAGTATACAAAGGAGAGGACTTACAGGAGGGAATCCCCATAACTTATTACTCCTCACTTCAAATTCCCCTTTATTCAGCTCAGAGTACAAGCAGCCAAACCATGCACTAGAAGGCAACCGAGCTAGTGAAGGATGACTGATAGTTATCTTCAGTTTTGGGAGCCAAGCCTCTGTGATTTTGAGGAAGCTGTTGGTAGCTTTAGACGTATAAGTATAGAGGCCTAGGGCCTCACTAGGGTTAAACTTTTTTCTTATGAAAAATCTGCTCAATTTTCGAGCTCATTATTTTATGACAATTTTATGTAATCTTGCTATTTTTTTGATAATGAAGATGGAATCCTTTTTGAGCTAGCACTGAGTTACCTCAGAGGGTTGAAGCTCTTGGTTTAGGGGCCAATCCAGGTAGCCAAGCTCCTCTTTACTTGTATTTGTATGCTTTGCTTCAATTGTAGATTAGTTCGCTGTTAGAAGTATTTCTTTTATGGTTAGGAATAGGTTGCTTTTGATGATTTAGTAGTTTGCTTCCATTTGTGCTTTTTGTAGCAGGTTAAGTAGTGATCAAGAGAAGATTCAAAAGGCTAAAAATCGTGCCTTGGCCTCTCTTCCTCCCTCTGGGACCATGAGTGGAGGCAAAGACTCTTTTTCTGCCCCAAAAACACAGATTTTCCTCATTCATAGGACTTCTAGTGTTTGCATCTCTCTAGTAGGTTGATAGTCCTATTTCGCTTTGATTTAGATATTTTTCACCAAGTTCATTTCCTAATTTACAATAGTCCTATTGCATTATTTCCTTTCTTGCAACATTTCCTAGCATTCCCTTCTATGCATCATAGTTTAGGCAATTTTAATGCAAAACTCTGTTTTTCCTAGAATGCATTTATTTAAATAGTTGTTTGATTTTCTTGGTTTCTATGTAGCAGATCTCTTCCAACAGTAGGCTAGCTTAATAGTAATAACACTCTCCATCTGATTCATGCCCTACAGGTCTCTTAAACCTCACCTCAATTCTGCCCTAGTTTCCCTCATTTTTCATAGAACTTCTTCCTCTCTCCTTGAGTAAACCCAATCATATTTCTCTCTCCTGGTAATTCATGGTAAAACTTAGGTGCCCTAACACCTCATTACTTCATCCACCTTTTCCACCCACTCTCACACCCTCAAAACAACGGAAATTTCTCTTTGCCTCCTCCTGTAGGCTTTCTGTAGTTACCCTGTTTTCTTGTGTCCTCCTGTAGTTTTTCCTATAGGCTTTCTTTTGAAGGAAAATTGTGGGAAAAGCCTCCAAAATGACACCTAAGACCTCCTAGGACCCATCCACACCATCCTACACCATTTCAAGCTCCAAAACCGCCCTCTATTTCCACCTTTTCGCCACACACAATAAATTAGATGCATGTTAAATTCACATAATAACACATAAAAATCCAAAAATATGTTTTTTTCTTATCTACTTCCAAAAATAGCATGGTTAGATGTTGTTTACTTCCTTGAGTAGGCAATGGAATTTTTTTCATGGTTTTTCGTAGCGTTGTTGGCAAAAGTAGAATTATCTTGTTAATTAGGGTTTACTAGGTTTTGCTTCACATTACAGTCTTTCTCCTTTCTGCAATTAGAATAACATCTATAGAGTAATTTCTCTTTTCTTTCATCATACATAGAGCTTATTATGAAATCTATAGAATTTGGCTTGAGCTCCTAGTGATCTTGCGCCGACTGACCAACTGACAACCTGCAATGAGAACTAGTACTTGTGCATACAACACCGACACTTGCAAGTTTGTTACGAACTATTGGGTTGATAAAAGTAAAGTTAGCAGCTCAGGAGTTGCAGCATTCTTGCTGCAATATGGGTGCTCACCAAGTATAACATTATTATGGGTCACTCCACTAGATAATCCATAGGGAAATGGATTGGCGGAATCATCAAATAAAACCTTGGTAAGGATTCTTAAGAAGAAAATATCAGAAAAACTAAGACTCACAACTTAAGTTTTTCTTATGGGCCAATAGAGTTACTACCAAGAGGTCAACTGGGAAACCTCCTTTTGAATTAGTGTATGGGAAAGTTGCAACTTTCCCTATATAACTGGAAATGTGAGTTGCCAAAATTCTATTGATGAAAAGCCAAATTCTCTAACCAGGTTGATCAATTAGCTAGTAGAACTTCAAGAAACTAGGGGGAGGTGACTTAGAATCTGATTCAATATCAAGAAACGATCAAGGCTTTATTTGACAGAAGGGAAAAGTACAAAACCTTATAGCTAGGGGATTTGGTGCTCAAGTGGGATGTCAGATGAGAAGATAAAGGAAAACATGGAAAATTTGATCCTTTATGGTTTGCACCTTTTAAGATTTCTAAGGCAAAGGGGAAAAATAACTTCTTACTCGAAAAAGTAGATGGTGAAGTGACTGAGATGCATTTGAATGGGAAGTTTCTCAAGCTTTAATTCCAACACTAAAGAGGTCCATTTTCACCCATTGTACATATTGGTGAGCCATTATATAAACCAGTATGCTTTGAGTTCTTAATTTTATATTTTTTTCTTTCCATTTACTTGAATAAAATGACTCCATGCCCAATGGATAGAAGGCTACTAGTATACAGGTTCCCAATATCTTGTTAGCAAGGCATTGTCCCCAGTTGGAGCCAATGTTTTCACCTATTACACCTTTTTGCAGTTGTTTGAAAAGATGTCAAATGGTGGCTAGAAAGGGAGATCCTAAGTGAAAAAATTTCAAAGAGGAGAGCAAATATCAAAGACCGAAATCACAGGGAGGAGGCCAAAATAAAAATCCTAAGTCTCAAAGCCAAAAGGAAAGTTGAAATGTAAAGAGGAGTGTTGAAATTTGGACCCGATCACATTGAAGCTAGATATTGGGAAGGCTAGTAGGAATGCATATCGGAGGTCAATTTTTCGAAGGATTGAATGCATCAGAACTCTTTTTAATTCCTTTTTGAGAAACTTATGATGAGGAGGGGCTCTGATTAAGGTTAGAACTCAATAGAATAATATTCCAAAGGACTAGGGGGTGCAAGAAATGAGGGGATCTTAAAGTGTATGCCATCAGAACATCATAATTTCATAACTCCTTAACAAATACATCTCTTTGTAAATTGTCGAAATCATGGGACCTTTTCTATCTCCTCCAAAGAAGACACCTGGTAGCTAGTATTTGGTCCTGAAAATGATACATTTTCGATGATGTTAGCATCATGTGGTGGCATGGGGGACGTTTGGTAGTAAGTTTTGGCATTTTTAAAGATATAAAGGGGAAAATTTGAGTGACAAGTGTCACTACCCATGAGGTGCCATGTGGACATGAGGATGTCAATAAGATGTCACTTAATAGGTCTACATTCAAGAGGAAGGAGGCATTAGAACTCCGTTTTAATCATCATTTGAAAAAAAAATTGATGAGAGTGGCTTCGATATATGTTGGAAATTGGTCACAAAGACCTAATAAAACCAAGGGCAGAGAGGTGGGGTTGAGCACCAAGATATACGAGCTCATCGGAAGTGGGATTTTTCATAACTCCAAGGCTAATTCTTAATTTTAAAACTTTCAATGAAGAGGGCTTTGATATTATATGGTGCCTAGTCATAGGAACTCCAGACAACCAAGGGTGAAGAGAAGATTTAGCACCTAAGTGCTATGGGCCATATCGAGGATGTGAATATCATAACTCCTATGTAAATTCTAATTTGGAAAAGTTTTGATGCTGAAGGGGCTCCAATATGTGGTGGCGCTTGGTCACGATGATCCAAAGAACCAAGGGTGGAGCATCAATTACAAAGGGAGATGTGCCCCTAACATGAGCAGAAAGGCTTTAGCACCCAACTGTTGAGCTTGAGGTCATGACACCCAGTCCCATGGGATAAACAAGAAGAGGGCCAATGGAAGAGGAGCTTGAAGGCATCTGAACTTTATGTTTTCAGAATTTTATTTCAAATGAAGTTACGAGGATAGATGGCTCTAATATTTCAATGCCTATGCATTAAGACTTTAGCCATAGGCAGTGGTCCCAAGGTTGATAATTGATAAAGGAGCTTAAGAAAAAGGAGTAAAGGAAAATAAGAATTCTGTGTTTTTGTAAATGTCTTTCATAATAATTACAATATGATAAGGCCTGATACTAAAACAAAGAGATAACAAAATATGGATGGGTTGTTAGCTATTTTACATAGCACTGTTAATTCCACCATAATTGATCTCTTCCATCTCTAGAAAGGGGGTATTTAAGAAGTTAAAGTGAGAAAGAAATAGGCATATCATTCAATAAATATGGACAAACATCATGGCAGAGACATGGCCTTATCAGAGGTGATCACAAGAATTGGCATGGAGATATTTTGTTGTCGCCATCATTCAATTTTCCCATGTTTTGTTATTTTGTAATTTGTGTTTTAAAGAAGGAATCAATTTGTTATGCGATCATTTGAATATGCACACTTTGAGACATCTAGTCGATCAGACAATTGTAACATTAGAATATATTTTGTAACTTTTGATTCAAAGCTCCCTCTCTCCCCATAAATAGGGGGAAGAAATGAATCTGAAACGTTCCAAAATCTTGCTCCTAGAGGTCCAAAACCTCTCTTTACAAGTATTCTTTCTTCTATATACAAGGAGAGGCATCAAATCTTGGTTAAATGGCTTGTTTATGAGGTGATAATGCTTATACAAATGGAAACTATGTTGGACGTATGATATGGACTCCATTTTCAAAGATTAACGAAGGCAATCTAATGATTCCAAGCGGAGCATTGTGTAGTATGTGTTCCCCTTTGTTTGTCATTTCATGTATGTTTATCTTCCTTTGAAATTGTGTAAAGACGTTATAGGTTTCGTTCTCAAATTAGGAATTTACTTATGTTATAGGGTAGCTATGGTACTTGTGAAATTATAGATTTACTACTGTTACATTGTATCCAACAGGACCTATGAGATCACAGATTTACAAAAGTTATTTTGTGACATAATGTACCCATGAAAATATAGAGCTAGAAACCTTAAATGCACTCCAAAATTTCCTCACTTTCACAACCTTATTCTTCAATAGTTATGTTGGGGTTCGTTTCATAGGATCCTGTGTTATATAACACTCTGCATTGAATTCCTTCCTTACTTTCTCTCTCTTTATTTTTACTACAATGACAAATATTAAGCTTCATTTTACTATGTGTCAGCCACCATATTTGGGTCATGTATCCTTGGGATGAGCGATATTTTACTACATATATATATGTGTGTGTGTGTGTGTGTGTGTGTGTTTAAGTCTACCTTTTTGAAGGGTTATTGAACCAGGTTCTGAATCGATCTAATTAAAATTATATTAAATATGAAGTGCAACATGAAATCTTAACAAATCCTTAAATCACTCCTCTGTGATGTCTTAGGCACTGACCCTTTCCTCAACCCAGGGGTTGTCTCTAGGAGTTACAATAGTATCGATGGCTTTGTTATTATAAACCACTTGTCACTTTATAAATTTTTAGGGATGAAATGATATCACATTATGAGGATACAAAGATAAACACCTTCTTTATCCAATTTATAAATCTCAAACAAAATGGTTCAATGGAAGAGCACACTGAGCACTTCCAAAAATTGGATATTAGGGTAACTGATATTCCATAGGAGCATAGTATTCATGTCTTCATAGAGAATTTAAAGGATAACATACAACATAAGGTTTTCCTTTAGGAACCTAACTCATTGGAGAAGGCATTCAGGGTGGCAAGAAAAATTGAAAGCAAATTTATGGAAACAAGGAAGTCTACCACTCACAACTATAGAGATGGAAGTGTTTTTACTCCTAGCCTTCCACAACCTACAATGTTGACAGCACAACAATTGGAGGAAAAAATAGAAAAAGGGATTTTTTATAGTTGTGATATAAAATACACTAAAGGTCATAAGTGTGTTAAGAAGAAATTATTTTACATATATTGTGAATAGGAGTAAGAAAAGGAACAAGAAACAAAAAACAGGAGGATATACACCAGGAACCAACCTCATAGAATGAAGAAATGAATTTGAAAATATCTTGTAATGGATTGGCAGGAATTACCAGTCCTCAAACTCTCAAGATAGAAGGATATATCAAGATGAAAAAGGTAATAGTTTTGATTAATTCATGTAGTACCCATCATTTTATTCAATGTAAGATAGCCAAGGAATTAAATTTCTTCCTATATCCAACACCAAAGTCTCAAGTGATGGTTGCAAATGGAGGAACTCTAAATTTCTCTAGAAATCACCATAGTATCAAGCTAACCATGGGGGAATATATATTTAATAGTCCAATGCATTCCATTCCAATGGGTGGTATTGATGTTGAACTAGGAGTCCAGTGGTTACACTATTTGGGGACTATAGTTTTTAATTTTCAAGAACTTTTCTTGAATTTTTTTTGGGAAGGAAAGGAAGTTGAATTAAGGGGTATCAAGGGAAACCAGGAAATATAATCATGTCTAATGGAACGAAACATATTTTTAAGAAAGAATAATGATGCGTAATTGCACAATTTTGCTCACTAGAGGTTCAAAAATCGAAAACATATATTTCTCGAAATCTCCAAAAGGTCTTGGACAATCATTCCAAGTTTTTTGATACTTCCAAAGGCCTCTCTCCTATTCATGATCATGATCATGCTATTCATTTGATTCCAGGAAGTGTTCCTCCACACATTGGGCCTTACATATATCCTTATGCCCAAAAGAGTGAAATTGAATGTATGGTTGCAGAAATTCTAGAGGCTAGTATAATTCAACCTAGTCAAAGTTATTTCTTTGTTCCAATAGTATTGATGCACAAGAAGGATGGATCATGGTGTATGTGTCTAGATTATAGGGAGATCAACCATCTCACTATTAAATATAAATTTTCCATTCCTGTCATTGATTAATTGTCTTATGAATTACAT
Source organism: Pinus tabuliformis (assembly GCA_031772625.1). Lineage (NCBI taxonomy): Eukaryota > Viridiplantae > Streptophyta > Pinopsida > Pinales > Pinaceae > Pinus > Pinus tabuliformis. The sequence goes on along the minus strand of CM062809.1, from coordinate 135,258,650 downwards.
GGAGCAATTTAGTTCACCGGGCTAGATCTTCATTCAAGATATCATCAAATTAGAATGAAGATTGAATAAATTTTGAAAACAAAATTCAAAACTCATGAGAGACATTATGATTTTTTTGTCATGCCTTTTGGCCTTACTAATGTACCTTCCACATTTAAAGGTTTAATGAATTCCATTTTCAAACCCTTCCTTTGAAAATTTGTGTGAGCATTTTTTGATGATATATGAATATACAAGTAGTCTTGGAAGGATCATGTTCAACATGTTTCCAGGGTGCTCAAACTATTAGAGTAGAAACAATTATATGCAAAAAACCTCCAAATGTTTCTTTCGAGTACAAGAGGTGGAATATTTGGATCATATTATATCTCATGAGGGTGTTAAGGTAAACCCTAACAAAATTTAATCCATTAAGGAATGGAGAATCCCCACAACCATAAAGCATCTTCAAGGATTTTTAGGGTCGAATGAGTATTCTCTCAAGTTTGTTAAGAATTACGGGAGAATAGCAGCACCTCTAACATCATTACTGAATAAAGATGCATTTTCTTCTACTCCAGAATCAATTAAGACCTTTGAACATCGTAAAGATTCAACGTGCCAAGCACAAGTCTTAGCTATGAAAGACATGACAAAAAACTTTACTATGGAATGTGATGCCTCGGGAAATGGAATTGGTGTTATTTTAATGCAAGAAGGAATGCCCATTTCTTTTGAAAGATGTCCAATCAAAGAAAAATATATACACATACCTATTTATGAGAAGGAAATGTTGGCAATACTAATGGGAAGACACTTCAAGGTAGAAACATATCATGATAGCCTTAAATATTTTTTGGAACAAATATTATCTTCAGAAGAGCAACAAAAATGGGTCACAAAGATGTTGGGTTATGAATTTGAAATCATCTACAAAAAATGAAAGAAAAATGTTATTGCTGATGCACACTCAAGAAAGGATGAGGATGTGGAAGGATTACTTGTGCCATTTCTATTATCCAACCTGAAAGGATAACTGGAGTAAGGGATGAATGGAAGAATGATGAAGAGGTATGAACACTCATTCAAAAGTTGCAACGATATCCTAGTAAAACTGATACATTTAGTTGAAAAAATGATTGATTATGGCACAAATATTGCTTATATCTTTGTAAGAATTCCCAACACAAACAAAAGATACTTTTCGAATTGTGCACCTATCCCTTAGGAGGGCACTCAAGATTTTTAAAAACTTACCATAGGGTCAAGGAGGATTTTTTTTAGAATGGCCTTAAACCTCATATTCAAAATTTTGTGGAGTTGCCAATTCGGTTATAGCACCATTTACCACTCTTGGTATATGTGATGGTTTGTTTATGGCCTAGGGCAACCCATCCTTCCAGACTTGGTCCAAATATATAAAAAACAATGTTTTATTCCATATACGCTACTTTTTCCTGAGCTAAAAGTGTGTACATGCGAGTAAGTCAATACCCAACCCACGTATATGTATTAAAACACTTAAAAATTTAAATTTCTTTAAGTTTTAGTGGAGTTTATGGGTTTTACCTAGTGATTACCTCCTATTTCCCATGGCCCAACTATTTCTGAACTAGAAAGCTAATTGGGAGAGGTATAAATAGACCTCTATGGGAAGGCCTTAAGGAGGAGAAGAGATAGAGTTATTATACTGAGATTTTCTTTGACTGAGTCTGATGAATCCTTGTGCCTCATGCACTTCCCCAAGCTTCAGGAAACCCTTGTTTCCTTGATTATAGATATCCTTCCTTTTGCTTGAGATATCACGGTGTTGGTGACGGAAGAAGATTGTTGAAGGCTGGGATAGGACAAATATGGAGGACGGTTCTGCTTGGAGCTAGAGAAATACTCAGGTGAATTCTCTCCATGTTATTTAAAGCTTACTGTAATAAAAGAAATGTTGTCTTGTTTATGAAATTAACTATGTTTATGTGTCAAATTATGTTTTAATTCAGATATGAATGTCATTTTGATGTATGATCAATCATTTGTTTATATGATATAAAGTAAATTTCACGAATATTATTTACCTATATACTGTTATGTATGTTTGAATTGAATGATTTTTAGGTTTGAAGAACATCGAGAGTTGTAGAGGGTCTGAACCCTGCTGGACCTACTCGAATGAAGGAAATCCGAGTCAAGGATAATTTTAGGGGCGAATGTTCGCCCTTTGGCAAAATTAAGGGGTTTTAAATTTTTAGTGGGCGAATATTTTGTATCATAGTACATTTTTACAAATCACCTCAAATATCCCACCTTATTTTAAGGGAGAGGGTAAAAAAGGTAAATTTAGCCCTTGAAATTAGGACTTACAACCTTCCATTCGCCCATTTTCAAGAATAGGTTTTATTTAAGTGAATCCACTCACCCATTTTCAAGAATAGGTTTTATTTAAGTGAATCCTATGGGCCAAATACCATATTTATAAAAGAGGTATGGTAAATTAATAAAAATATAAATAAATGAGAGGTATGGTAAATAAATAAAACATTTTTTATATTTACTCCATAAGTCACCTTATATACATGTAAGGGTGTAAACAAATAAAAATATAGGTAAAGTGGAGGTATGGTAAATAAATAAAACGTCTTTTTATACTTACTCAAAAGGTATGGTAAATAAATAAAAATATAAATTAACTAGACGTATCGTAAATGAATAAAACCTCTTTTTATATTTAGTCTATAACCCTCGTTCTATTTATGAAGGCTCAAGAAAGAGGTTTTATTTAAGTGAATCCTATGGGCCAAATACCATATTTGTAAAAAAGGTATGGTAAATTAATAAAAATATAAATAAACGAGAGGTATGGTAAACAAATAATGTTTTTTTTTATATTTACTCCATAAGTCACCTTATATTTACGAACACTCAAAAAATGGGTTATATTTAGGTGAAACCTATGGCCAAAATACTATGGGACAAATACCATGGACTAGATTTTTATTAATACCATGCAAAAAACCATTATTAACCCTAATATTAGAATTAATAAAAATAAAAATGGCACATGGTATTGACCCATGGTATTCACCAAAATGGCACATGGTATTGACCCATGGTATTCACCTGGAATGTAGCCTATTTAAATGGGGGAATTAAACCAACATGTAGCCTATGCTAAGATTCACTAGGACTTTACAAAGTTTTATTATTTAGTGAAAGACTCGCCAAGATCTTACAAGATTTTATAATTGAGTAAAATATTCGCCATGCCTGGTGAGAGATTCGCCAAAAAATTATATATACATATTATATTATTGATAAAATCACCTTCCATTTTTCCTATATACCATGGAGATTCGCCCATTTATTATATTTATAAATTTAGGGGGGGGTTCTTAAAATTTTCCCTGATCCGAGTATGGTCACTCTTACGTAGTTTGATAATATAAGCATATTTTATGAGTTGTTTGAGTATTTCTTGTTGTAGTTTGCTTCTGCTCTATTGGGGTTCTAACCCAAAGCCCTAGGGTGCTTTCACTTGAAATAGTTTTCCCACAAAATAAAGTTGAGACAATTAATACCCCGCGTATGTTACAACCTTTAGCTATTCCAAGTCAGCATTGGGAGGAGGTCCCAATGGATTTTATCATAGGTTTACCCAAGTCTGAAGGAAAGAGTGTCATCATGGTGGTATTTGATATACTTACCAAGTATGCACACTTTTGTGCATTATCCCATCTTTTTAAAGCCAGTACAATTGCTACTTCTTTTATGGAAACAATTCAAAAGCTTCATGGGAACCCAAAGATTATAGTGAGTGATAGAGATCCCATTTTCACTATAAATTTTGGGATGAAAATATTTTTTTGTCTTGGTACTCAATTAGCTCATAGTTCATCTAATCTTCCTCAATCTGATGGGAAAATTGAGATAGTGAACAAATTTTTCGAAGAATATCTTCGTTTCTTTGTATCTGATAAACAAACATAATGGTTCAAGTGGTTACCTCTAGCTGAATTGTGTTATAACACTTCCTTCCATATTGTATAAAAAATGACCCCATTTATGGAACTTTATGGATATCATCCACCATCCATCACACCATATTTAAGAGAAATTATATGGTTCAAGCAGTGGAAGATCACATCGAGAATCAACAACAAGTTCTCCAACTCTTAAAGGATAACCTCACTTTGGTGCATAATCGAATGAAATAACAGGTAGATAAGCATCACAGTGAAAGATGTTTTTATGTAGGCAACTGGTTATTTTTATGGATACAACCATACAAACAAATGTTCCTTGAGCAAGCTGGGAAGGATAATAAATTATCACCCAAATGCTATGATCCTTATAAGGTGTTGAAAAATATTGGTACTATGGCATACAAATTGGAGCTACCTACATCTTCTCGAGTACACCTAGTTTTCCTTGTTTCATGCTTAAGGAAGATTACCAGTGGCAAGATTTCAGTTCAAATAATGTTTCTAGAACTTGACGAAGGAAAAATCATATTTTAGCCTGAAACAGTCACATAAATAAGAACTCGATAGCTATTGAATTGATTAATTTCAGAGTATCTCGTTAAGTGGAAGAACTTACCCGCTGAATATTCCACATGGGAGGATTAGAATTTTATATAGAAGCATACATATGTAGTCAATCATTCAGGACAACACTTTATTGAAGAAGAGGGGCATGTTAGGTCCCTATAATACTAGTGTAAACCCCTTATTGTTATTTTTAGTATGGACCCCTTATTATTATTATTATGCCCATGTAGCCTCCATAATATTGTAGCGCCCTTATTTTTATTGTTTCTGTAGCCCCATTATTTTTATTGTTGTAATCACGTAGCCCCCATATTATTATTATTGTGCCCCATATAAGCCCACTATTGTTATTTTTATGACCTTACATTATTATTGTTATGTAGGCTCTGATTATATTTTGACCCCTTAGACTCCTATATATACAAAGAAGTTCTTGTCATTTGTGCCATCCAATAATTTTTCATTTTTGTAATTTAAATGAGGTTTCCCTGTCAAAGAAGATAGTTTCTAAGTCATTGATCTATCATTTCTACTATTTAGTGAGATGGTTGCATAAGAATATTTATATGATAATGATAAGCCATGTGAAAATTTATATTAATTGTTTTAGAAATAATTTGGAAATGATGGTTTTGATAAGAATAATAAAATATAAGGATATTATAGAATATTGAATAAACATGATTTTATAGGTTAACTTGGTGAATCTCTAAATTTTGTTATTAGTAATAAGCATTCTAGAAAAATAAATCCGAGAAAGAGGTTATTGGGAAAAACTATAAAAATCAACAATTGGATAAATGGATAGACCAATGTAGACATAAGGAAAGACTATAAGGAAATGGAATGACGACCTCACAGGTGGGTAGGGGCTTTACTCTGAAGCCCAATGAGGGCCTATGGCTGACTTATTCTAGTCAACAATCTTTATCATCGTCCTCTGTGTCTCATAGATGCTTTCATGGCACCATTTTCTCTATAAGAGTTGTAACTTCCGTAGCATCCAAGTTTTCTACATTGAAGCCCCTGGGTGACCGAGTATTGTCCAAGCCTAAGTAGGCAGAAGCATAAACCAAAGGTGGTATCTCACTACCCTCCTCTTCTCAGACAAGACCTGAAGGGTGTGAGAAAGTGTCTCCTAGAAATACCAGGACTGTTGGCAAGACACAGCCTCCGTTCTCTGCTCAGCAGCTTGCGGTCCCTCGGTAACTGTGGCGAACTTCAAAACTAGGTCAGAATCGAACTCAGGAGGAAAACCTAGTGGGGGTCTTGCTGGGTGACTGCACAGTCTACCGGACTTGGTTTTCACTTGCCCATAGTTGGCTGCAAGGCGAACTACGGAGAGCCCAGGAGGGGCTTAGCGCTTTGGAGAAGGTTTCTAGTCGGATGCCCCCCTAGCTTTCAAAAATTGGCTGTTGGGAAGATGGCCCCTACTTTCTGCAGGAGGTCACTACTTTTATGAACCATGTGTTAGTGGATGGCATGCCCCTTTCCCCCGCTTGCATAGGCCTAGAATTTCGACTTTGAAGAGCTCTGTTAGGCCCAACATACTCTGTTCATACCGACCTGTTGCGATGAATGCTCTTCCTCCTGCAGCTCAGATATTCTTTGTTTCCAAAGAAGATGCTGCCTCCTCACTCTAGAAGGTTTAGACCGGTCATGGGAACTAGGTAAGCCCAAACTGTTTTCAATTCTTTCTAAAAACTCTTGCTAGCTTCTAGTGTAATTTGGGTCAAAGACATAGACAAAGTGCTTGATCTAAAGAAAAGTATCATGGGGAAATACAGATACCCTATCCAAACATAGATTTTTATATTCAAAGGAAAAATACTACAGGACCACCAACCCCTGAAGAAGTATCACATCCATGCTGATTCCACCATTATACTCAACCTGAGATTACGTGGAGGGGTTGCAACCAAGGGAAAAACAGGGTTGGGAGGTAGCACACCGTTAGGTTTAGGATCAAAATAGAAGCAACCTCATGAGGGTCTATCATTCAGAGACATTCTTCAGGGGAAAAAGACAGCCTCTGAGCCATCCAAAGAGATAGGAAACACTCCAAACCCCTATATAGTGGAGCAGCTGAACAATAACCCATAATTAAATATTAACATGCTAGAATCTGATCAACAATGTGCCTCCCTTGAATCTCTAGCAATTATTTGTTGATTTACCTATTTCTAGCCTAAAACAGTAGAGCTCTTCCATTAGATTTTAGAAAACTGGTCATTAGATTGTGACATCCACCCCTGCTCCAAAGGATTTTTTATTGTAAAATTCCCATCCCCTGAGGCTAGAGACAAAATTTTACAAGAAGGACCATGGTTCTGGGGTTCAACCGGTCTGTTTACCACCCCCTGGTTCCCCGATTTTGATGCAAACACCATGGTCTTCTCCAGAATTCCAGTCTGGGTCTGATTTCACAACCTCCCCCTTCATTTCTGGTAGGACAGAGTTCTAGCTGGTATTGGCAATAGCCTTGGACAGTTCATTAAAAGGGATTCCCAAAGAATAGAGGAAAGGATTTTCACCTTCGCACGCATATGTGTAGAGGTAGACCTCAACAAAGGACTTCTGGACAACATCTAATTAATTCACAACCAAGGAATTTGGACATAGAGCTTGGATTACGAGAACACAGCTTTCAGATGCCGAAATTGTAGACAAACAAGGCACTTGCACAATGTGTGCCCAGAAGCCAAAAAGGATACCAGAAGGAAAAAGAACATAAGGAAAGAACCCAAAGGCTGGAAATACCCCCCACTTGAACCTGAAGAGAAGGGGGAAGAAGCTCTGGATGAACCATCCCCACAAGAGGAAAGTTACGATCCTATCAAACCTGACACACAAGGGGGGTCTCCACAAGACCATTCAGATGCCAAGAATCACAGGGTGTAGGCCGACTTGATCCTTGACGAAGGGGACATCAGTGTGAATAAGTGCTTCCATACATCAGATAACTCAGACTTTGACAAGGATCACATGAAAATGGAGGCAGGAAACCATTTTGCTCTTGTCTCCTCGACGCCATCCCAAGGGAAATGGTGTAGGGTAGAGAAAAAGAAGGGGAAGAAAGCTTAGCTTCTCCCACCATGTACATTATCTTGATTTGTTATTTTCTGCATGTCTCTACTTATCATTGGTCTTTGACTTAATGATGTTGCTTCTAGCCAGTACAACATGTAATTTTGTTATTCATATAATCAAAATTACGCTTTTTTCTCTGGAAAAAATTAGTTGATCTCATAAACAAGATGTTAGGTAAAAAGGTTGGAGGATTACTAAAGAGTATACTTATATGTTTATGTGTGGGGTGTTGGGACATTTCATGACATGTTGTGACTTACCAAAGAAGGCCATAGTTGCTAGTGGTTCTATAATTTAGATCATGAGAAGCTAATTTGGATCCCCTAAGTAAATTACCAAAAAGATACAAACAAGTCACATGAAAACATAAAATAGAAGAAAGTACAAGCATGCAAGTAACAAAAAGAGTACGACTTAAAAAAAGAAAAAATAAAAAAACAAGCAAAACAATAGCCTTGATTTCCATTTGAAAAGTTGTTGGCATCTTATATAAAAGAGTTTGCGTCAAAACCATTATATATGGGAGTGAAAAGAACATTATCATTCTCGTATATATGGTATGATAAAAATTTGCAATACAATAGAAAATGAAGATCCCACTCATTCAACTCTAGATTATAAAGGTTAGCTCTCACACCCACATATTGAAGACCATCAAGTATAATTAGAATTCAATATATATCAATCCTAATTGTAGAAACATCCCATGAAACACTAGTCATCATCACCTCCACTAATTGATTACAACTAGTAGAAAAGAAGAGATCCTCATGTAGATTTGGACATCTCTATAAGAAGCACCTAGAGTAAGTAATTTGTGGGGATTATCCCATCTCCTCTTCGGCTATGGAAAAACTATTTTATTGTCTAAGAGGATATATTTGAATGATACCTACAAAATAATAGAGGGATTTTACTCAAACATTTATAAGGTCACAAATATAGTTTCAATATTGACCAAATACCAATAATGTGAACTTACTTTCGCCAGAGAGAGAGAGAGAGAGAGAGAGAGAGAATGAGTCCATAATAATGAAAAATCACTAAAAATCCCAAAATTTATTTAAAAACAACAAAATGGTTAGAATAACTTGATGCAAGAAAGAGATAAAGCCATAATTTATTTCAAGAAACCTTACACCTCCCAACTACATCTAAAATGTTAGAAAAATAAAGTGGCACCCGAAAAAAAATGATGAGGCGATAAGGATAATCATTCCTTATTTAAAGGATGAAGCATAGTGATAAGAAAATGGATTTAACCATAAAGATAAGATTAATAAGGCATGCAAAAATCATGACATCATCACAACAATTAAAATAAGCACAAAATTTATGATTTCATTAAAATTCAAGAAAATAAATACAAAGAAATGATGGGATAGTGATCAGGTGCTTAGTATTTAGCTCAAAAATCAAAGTTATTAGAATGGCTCAAAACCTAAACAAATGCGTCCATCTCAGAAAAATGATCCCAACGCATCTCGTTTCTCTGAAAATTGAGTTCGTATGAGGAAGATATTGAGTTTTGTTCACTTTTCCAAACAAAAGAAATTTTGAAAGAAAATGCACAGTCACTGCATAGTCAACACTCCGTACTTCTGACATTGTAGGTGACTATGCAAGGTAAACAGTGGTCAATGGTCCAAGCAAGCTTTAGCAAATGTCATATTTTGGTTGGTTATCAGATGTGGTGACATGGCATGATTTGGTTGGTTAATGGAGGACCAATGGGGAGGGGATAGGTAACAAGCTCGGAGGCCTCCACGTGTCCATCCCTAAAGGTCAACTCAGTGTGCGGTGCTTGCAAAAAAAATTATGTTAGCTCGGGGGGTTAAACCCCAGACCTACTCTGACCAAACTCCATTCCATACCACTACACCACAGTTTGTTTCTTAACTGTTTTTCTCTCCACGCCTATTTGAATTTTAATGTGGTTAAGGTTGAGGTTTAGGAGGGCTAGCCCTCCCATGTGAATGCTATAGCGGTTATGGTTACCACACATCTAGCATCAACATAGCCATGAACCTACAACATTCAATGACATACATGTGAACACTCGTTCGACAGTGATGGATACGGTTACAGTAAGTGGAAACGACGAGCACAAAAGCCATAACTACCAACCTAACCACCCAATAAACTGTGTATGTGACATACTCCATCAAGACCGCAAGCATTAAGGCTAACGATTAGCCTAAACACGCATCATAAAATGAGTTTAAAAGAACTAATTTGGATTATTATTAGTTAATCCAAGTTTTATATTAATTAAACAGGAGTTTAGTTCAGCAGTGTTTTTGGTGGAGCCTCCTAATTCGGTAAAAACTCCAGTTTAGTGGAGTTAACTGGAGTTCCTCCAGTTTTAGTGGAGGATTACAAGGAGAAAGAAATTTTGGTCATAACTGGAGCAAATTTTGACTGAACTAAGCTCAGGAAAAGGTGTTCCTAGCTAATTTGAGCATTCTAAACACATTGAAGGAGGTTTCAAGGTAGTAGAGCTTTGTAAACAACATTTTTTCCATATTGAGCTAATGGATGAGCCCCAAAAATGGGTAATTATATGGGCTCATTTAGCCTCCTAACTCAGATTAATCCACCATTTTAATTATTTTATTGCATATTTTTTATTATATTTATGCTAATGGAGTGAATTGGGTTAGTCATTATGCCATGAAGTCTAATGTGTGCTTTATGCAGATTTTTGGTTAATTTTGGGACAACATCAAAGGATTAATGAGCATTTGGAAACCAATATTCAAGGAAAAAAAGGGAGAGGATTTGTACAAGGGTGTCCCCCTCATTTATGACTCCCCACCTCGAATCCTCCTTCAGGAAACTTGGAGCACAAGCAGCCACATTGATGCATCAAAGGGACAATCGAGCTAGTGAAGAAGTATTGTTGTCTATCTCTAGTCTTGGGAGCCAAGCCTCCTTGATTTTAGGAGAGCTATTGGAGGCTCCAGTTGTATAAATAGGAGGTCTTAGGTTCTCAATAGTTTAGTTGGATGTTAGTTAAATTTTCGCACTTTTTTTGCAGCTTTTTCTTAGCTCATTTCGAGCTTACTCTTGTGAACAGTTGATGTAATGTGACTTTTATTTTGATAATGGAGATGAAACATTTTCTGAGCCAGCACTGATTTCTTTCAGAGGGTTGAAGCTCTTGGGTTAGGGCCCAACCCAAGCTACCTAACACCTCTTGCTTTGTACTTATATGTTTTTGCTTCAGTTCATGAATTAATTTCTGTTAGATAGATTCATTTTTCCTTAGTAGAATAGGTTTCTTTTGGTGGTTTACATAGCTATTTCCATTTCATTTGCTGAAGTAGGTTAAATAGTGGTAAGAGAAAGATACAAAAAGGCCATCAACAAATCTTGACTCCCTTTCCTCCTTTGGGGACCATGAATTGAGGTCAAGATTTACTTGGTGCCATAAAAACACAGTTTTGCTTTCCCCATGCAATTTCTAGTGTTATAGTGATTCAGAGGTTAATGTTTTGCTTCATATCCATTTTTCCATGTTCATTTCCATTTCTACAATAAATCTCTTTCCATACTTTCCTGTTCATATAGCACTGTTCAACATTTTATTTTTCTGGGCCAGAATTTAGCTTAACATAAGAAATAGTTCTATTTTTTTGGTACAACTAGTTCCTTTCTTGCTCAATTTCAGTATTTTGACTTGCAGATCTCTTACAACACACCTCTACTAATAATACATCAATAAAGCAGCCATCATCATCTCTTTTCTCATAGGTTTCACAGGTCATTCATAGCCCTTCACGAATCTGCCCTAATTTCTGCATTCTTTTCATAAGCTTTCCTCTTGTCTCTTCAACAAATCCAACCATAATTTTCTTTCCTAATCATCCTTGATGAGCTTTAGACACCTTGATACCTCCCTCTAATCTTCAGCTACCCTTTCCCACCATTTTTCCACCTTTAAAACCTCTAAAAACAACTCTCAGCATCCTCTTGTAGATCCTCATGTAGATCCCCTGCTACCTCCTATAGAATTTCCTGAAAGTGACTTTTTGAAGTCTGATTGCAGAGAAAGTCTCCATAAGTTTACCAGAGACTTCTTAGGGCTCCCCCACTCCTTCCTACACCTCTGAAAACCCCAATTTTTCCTTCCATTGCCACCAAATCTCTGCCACAACCACAGATAGATAAATTACAAGCATAATAATTTCACATAAAACACACAAAAACCCAAAAAAATGTTTTTTCTCATTTTCTTCCAGAAGTAGCTTGAATAGATGTAATTTAATTTCTCAGTAGACAATGGCACTCATTCCATCAGTTTTCATCTCCCTTTTTGGAAAATTACGGTTAGTTGGAAGAATTATGGTTTGCTAAGGTTTGCTTTACACTCCAGTCTTCTTTCTCTTTCTGCAAGTAAAATAGCCTCTTTAGAGTTAGCTTTCTTTCGTGACAGCTAAAAGCTTCTTCTGAGGATTCATAGAAGTTGACTTAACATCCTAGTGATCTTGTGCCAGCTAACCAAGTGACAGCCTGCAATAGGAGGTAGTACTTGTGCATACAACATCGTCACTTCCAAGTTTGTTACGAACTACCAGGTTGATAAAAGTAAAGTAGGAAGAACCAAGAGTTACATCATTCTTGTTGCAATGCTAGTGCTCACCACTTTTTGGCACCTTTGCCAAGGAAGTGTTAGAGTATTTTGTGATTATTGCTTTTCTTCTGTTTCCTACTACAACATTCTGCTAAGTAGTTTATTTCAGCAAAAGTAGAGTAGTTATTTCTTTCAATTTTTGCATTTCCTTGCTTTTATTTCAATTCTGCAATTTCCATTCCAGCAAAAGTAGATCAGCCATTTCCTTGCTTTCATTTCAATTCTGTAATTTCTATTCCAAAAAAAGTAGATTAGTCATTTCCCCACTTTCCTTTCAATTCTGCAATTTCCATTTCAGCAAAAGTATATTAGTCATTTCCTTTCTTTCCTTTCTGCATCTCATTTGATTTATTTTTCAGTTTTTCAATTTCATTTTAGCAAGTTCATTTCAGTTAGTTGCAATTTGTTTGTTCAATCAATTTCAGTTTTCCAGGTACAAGTAGTGAAAAAACAAAAATCACCCAAAAAAAGAGATTCCCTTTCATGCCTCATAGGAACAGAGATAATTTAGGGAAATTCCTACCCAAAACCCCCACCACATCACAAAGCCACCCTTCTCTCTTCTTCAATGGCAGTGATCCAGAAGATCCATTAGGAAAACAACTTGAAATATTTGAAGAACCTATATGAGAGAAGAGGAAGAAACCATCCTCCTGAGACAATGGCTGAAAACAAAAATGCTAAGGGGAATGGAGAAAGAGTAGAGGGTACCTTTCCAATCTGAGAGACCAATGGGGACACTAAAATGAAGAACATAAGCCCTTCAGCTCTACCTCACTTCCATGGATTAACTACAAAAGATCTTGACACCTTCCTATTTTAGTTTGTTGTTATCTGTCGAACCTATGACTATGTAGAAGACGAGCAGAAGTTGAAACTGTTTCCTTCTACACTCAAGGATGCAGCGTTGCGCTGGTTCATGGGGTTACCTAGCAACAACATCACAACTTGGGCTCAGATGCAACAAGCCTTTAATAACAAATATCAGGACTACTGTAGGTAAAAAGACACCAAGGAAGAAATATTTTGAATGATCATGGGAAGTGATGAATCCTTGGAGTATTATGAAGAGAGATTCCAACTCAGTTATAAAAGGGCCAGGTGCACACTTGACCCCAAATCTCTAAACTTGGGTCTGCTCAGGGGAATTCCAGAATACCTTCTAGACACCCTCCATTCACTAGTTGGGGGAGACATCTACCAACTACCTTATGAAGACATAAGGACTGTCTTTAGAAACCATTCTAGGGTAGCCAAAAAGAGAGGTAGGGGGAGTCAACCCATGGCCAGTACCTCCTCATCCAGTTCATCTCTCAAAGGTGAACTTGGAAACATGATGGAATATTTCAAGAGTGAGAAGCTGCAGAATCTTGCCATGCAAATGGATACCTTGCATATCAAAAGGAAACAAGAAGAATCAGAGATGGCTTTGGCCATTCTTCGTCCTAGGTGCACTAGAAGGAATCCTAGGAACAAATATTCATTGAAATATATATAAGTTTGTTCAGTCTGTGAAGAATATCATTCTATAGATAAGTTCCCTTCCTTGCTTGGACTTAAAGCTATATACCAAGTGGCTGAAGGAGTCACTGAACCACTCTATTTCATAAACCAAAGTAGGCCGCATGGACCTAGACCTTACCAGTAGGGAATGCAAGGGACATCTCAGGCATACTACAACCCCAATCAAGCCACTTCCATGCCTTCTTGGGGCCCCCTTACTCATCCTTCCTAGTCCACGCCTCCTCCTTGGTCATATCCATCTCAATATCATGCTCAACTAGCTGCTCATTCATTTCACTCCTATGCTCAGCCACAGCCTTAGAGGAATGCACCTCATCAGGGGTGGAGGCCCCAGTAGAACTCTCCTCCCACTCTTTTTCCTCCATCACCTGCTCAACCACAACCATTACCTACTGCTCCACCAAGACAACCCCAAATTCCTACTCAACCGAAATCGAACTTGAATAACAAACAGGATCAACAAGTATATAGTGGGGAACCATCATGCCCAACCTATGCTGTGGAGATTCAGGAGATTAACCTACAATCTGGGAAGGTTCTCCCAGATAGCCAGCCTCCCCCTAAGGAGGATGAGGAAGATAAAGAGAAAAGTGAATTGAAAGAAATTCCACCCTTTCTTGAGAGATTATCCAGAACAACACAACCTACCCTAGAAGAAACTGAACTTCTGTGAGAATTGAAACAATTATGTGTAAATATACCACTTCTCTAAGCCATAAAGGATGTGCTTATATACAAAAATATGATCAAAGAGAAATGCTTTAGGCATCCAGGTAGGCACAAGAGAGATGCCCCAACCATTAATGTCACAAGATACCTGTCTGATCGGATGTTGGGGCAGGTAATTTTTCCGAAGTATCTAGACCCTGGAAGCCCAGTAGTTGATGTCCACATCAATGGCACCATGATCCCCCATACCCTGATTGACCTGGGGGCTGCCATTAATGTGATGACCAAGGACACTATGCTCAAGCTCAACCTCCAAGGCTCCCTGAGAAGGACCACAACAGTACTACAGTTAGCAGACCACTCCACCGTGACCCCTGAAGGGATTGTGGAAGATGTAATGGTCTCCATCGATTCGTGGGAGTACCATGCTGATTTCCTGGTTCTCCAGCTGAAGGAAAAGCTCAATGGGTATCCTCTCATCCTAAGAAGACCTTGGTTGGCTACTGCAGATGCCTACATCAACTGTCGAGCTGGAAACATGACAATCAAGAATGGGCATATGTCCAAGCAGCTAGTCCTATACCATCCTACCCAGCCTTTGTTACAACCTGATATACCTCTCTGGTTGGAGGAGGAAGATGAGGATGAAGTCTATTCTGCAGCACCGTGTGCAATAGGAACTGCCATGTGGGGGGGGGACCACAAACTGAGGATGATATCATTGAAAAATTAATTCGGAATCCACCCCCAATTATGTTGCCATTAGAAGAGCTAGTGAAAGAAACCCAAAAAAATCCTTTAGTTGATTTCTATGTGGCCGACCCGACCTCTCTCCGTGTTAAGAACATAGAGTTCGGCCGAGAAAAAATCTTGAAAATCAACTCATCCCTATCCACCTCCTAGGAGAAGGAACTGTGTAGCTTTTTAAGAAAACATTTAGATGCCTTCACCTAGAGCTACAAGGAGATGAAAGGAGTGCACCCTTTAGTTTGTACTCATCACATTTACATTAAGGAAGATTGCAAACCAGTCAGGAAACCTCAAAGGAGGATGAATCCAGCCCTTAAAGACATTGTCAAGGAAGAATTGCAAAAGTTACTGGATGCAGGATTCATCTACCCCATCTTTGACAGTGAATGGGTCTCTCCTTTGGTGCTAGTGCCAAAGAAAAATGGTAAGTGGAGAATCTGTGTCGATTATTGGGAACTAAACAAGGCCACCAAGAAGAACCATTTTCCTTTGCCTTTCATAGATCAAGTGTTAGATGTTCTGGTGGGGAAAATGTTTTTCTCCTTCCTAGATGGGTTTGGTGGGTATAATCAAATCCAAATCAGCCTGAAAGACCAAGATAAGACCACTTTCACTTTTCCTTGGGGTACCTTTGCAAATCGGGTCCTTCCTTTTGGTTTTTGCAATGCTCCTACCACTTTCTAAAGAGAAGTATTGACTATATTCTCTAAACTGGTTAATGATGTAGTGGAAATCTATATGGATGATTTTACTCCTTATGGTTCTAAATTTTAGGAAGCTTTATCTAACCTAGGAAAAGTTTTGGACAAGTGTATTGAAATGAACATGTCCCTTAGTTTGGAAAAATGTGAATTCTTGATGACTGAAGGGATTGTGCTAGGTCATGCAATCTCTCAGCAAGGATTATAGGTGGACCCCAACAAAATTGCCATCATCCAAAGGGTCGCACCTCCTCAAAAGGTGAGAGATTTCTAAATTTTCCTAGGCTTAGCAGGATATTATAGAAGATTCATTAAATATTTCAGCAAGCTACTCTCTCCATTGTTTGGTCTTTTGGGGAAAGATGTCGAGTTCATATGGACTGACAATTTTCAAGAAGCCCTAGATACTTTAAAAAGTAAACTTGTGATTGCCTCAATTTTGATAGGTCCAAACTGGGCCCTACCTTTCCACATTCACACAGATGCCTCGAATAAAGTGATCAGAGCAACCTTAGGGAAATTTTATGAGAAACTACCTTATGCCATATAATTTATAAGTAAAAACTTGTCAAAGGCAGAGTTAAACTACACTATAACTGAGAAGAAACTCCTAGTTGTAGTCCATTCCTTAAATAAATTTATACATTACATCATAGGCTATCAGACCTGTTAGAGTTGGTCTAGTAGCCCTCCATCAGCGATCAAAGCTCTTTGCATTTGCATAAGTAGGTGTCTCATCAGTGTCATCTTATTGGATTTCATTAGGCATGCCATAACCCTGATGGAGGAGCTGGTGTCTTTGTCCCCCTCTTGGCACCGCTGGATCAAGTTGTTTCAGTCATTAAACTATTCAAGGTTACTTGTCTTTGTCTTTAGGTCAAAATTTCTAGGCCTAGGGTTTAGGTCAAATTTGTCTTCAAGGTCATGTCTCTGAAGGTCAATAAGTTCCCAGCAAGCCAGAGGGATGATTTTCAAAGTGTTTCTTCGAAAATTTTCATCTTGTACAGTTAATTTTCACCTTGGATTTAAAAACCCTGTTTTTAAAGCCAAGGTCATTTCTCAAAATTTTGTAAAAATTATAAAAATTCAAAATGATTCAAAGGACAGCATGTAACCCTGGTTCCCTTGTCAAGATCCCTCAGATGCTATCCCTGCAAAAATTATCAAAGAAAAGCATCAAATCAATCAATTTCAGGATAAAAGGAAACCAAAAAAGTCAAGTTTATAAAGTGTCATGAAAAAACATTATAAAGTGGGTTATGACATGAAATTAATTCAAACAAGGCTATAAAAGCCCTAATCTCCCTCCATCAAGCCTCATTGTGCATTCAAGTGATAGAGCAATTGTTTCCAAGAGAGTTTGAGCGAATTGTGTGAGTTGGGAAGGCGCGCAACCTGTTGAACCAGGCGTGCGACCCGTCAGGCGCCCTGTGCCAGTGTTAAGTTATAACGCGCACGATCCGTTGGGTGAGGCGCGCGACCCATCAGCACTCTCTCTGCCAAAACTGCCAGCAAACTTACCAAGGAACCATAAATTGCCAGATTTTGCAAGGTGGGTCCTCCATCATAAAAAATTATTGCTTGCTACAGTTCAAGAAGGTCATGATTGTATTTGTAAAAGTCTCCATTTGCAAGTGAAAGTCTCCATTGTGCTTTTGGTTTGAAGTTGTCAAATTGCTAGGGTTTTATATGCTGTTTTGAGGTATCCCATTGTTCTCATTTTTTTTTTCCATCTCCCATTTCATATTCCTTATCATTCTATGTAAATTTCCCTTCCAAATATGTGAAGAGCCTTAAACCCTATCCCTCTTCCCAAGAAATCAAAAAATTACACCCTAACCCTACCTCTCATAATATCCTTGTAAATCAAACTGTATAATGATGTATATGCAATAATTCTTCCCCTAAACTCCCTGTTTTATTATTATTCCCATTTTCCCTTTAAAGTATCCCTCCCCTAAAATTTCCCTCTTGCTCCTTGTCCCCTTGAAACAACATTCTAATCAGCAGTTTACAAAGCAGAAACAACAGTATATTTCAGCCACTTTGCTCCTAAAACAATGTCAGAAACCGAAACCAATTATGCACAAAGTGATGACCATGCGTCAGTTTCAGAGTTTGAGGTACAGAGGAGGCCTCACAAGGATGGAAAGGGCGGTCATCATAGGAGAGAAGAGCCCACCTCTTTGACTGATTTGCAAGCTTGTCCAATGGCAGTATCATGCTTCCATTATATGTCTTGCTATAAGTTTTGCGAGAGGATCTCTCGATTCAGCATCACAGGGAGTTGGATCGCTTATTTGTTTTGCATTTGCATGATGGACATGTGAACCTTTCCGGGGTGGATTTTACATTGACACCCGAGATGATTGCTCAAGCCACAGGGATACCTAATGTCGGAGAGGTGTGGAATAAGTGCAAGATGTTGGACAGTGTTCAGTATGAGCCTTTCATTAGACCTGCATTCATGAGACACTTGACGGGTGTATTTCCCTTCAGATTTCTGAGGAGTGAGTATGCCCCCATGATGAGGCTTATCATGCTCTATTTCACCTGTGAGGGCAGATTTTCATAGGTATATTCGTACCATATTCGCCTGTTGATGCATTTCACACGGGTATGGATGATGAACATCCGGATGATGAACATCCCTGTTTTCTTGTGCCGGAACATTGAGAGGATGGTGCCCTTGATGCAGAGGAAGAGCCCAGCACCGCAATATAGGAGCCTCTATCATTATGGTTTGATTCAGCTTGTGGTCATACATCAGTTGGCTCAGCAGGGCATCCCATGGGAGGAGTTTATCTCTCGTGAGCTTTTCACAGCACCACCACCACCACATCCTGAGGTTGTTCATGAGGAGGGAGGACCATCACAGCAGCATGATACCCCCGTGACTAGATATGTCATCTCTTCTCCATTGGTCACTTATCAGAGAGGCCAAAGGGCCTTATTTGCAGCAGCTCGGCGAGTATTTTCTCCACAGCAGGTGGAAGGGGTCTCGCCTTCTTCATCAGCTCAGCGAGTGCTATCTCCACATCAGGTGGAAGGGGCCTTGCCTTCTTCAAAAGCACAGGCAGCACAGAGGGGCAAGCAGCCCATGATCGAGGAGGGAATGACCGGTGATCCCGACATTGATATCATTGATCTTGATACCCGCTCTCCTACCACGGAGCTTCATGAGGTCATTCAGCAAAAGGAGGCCGAGAACCGCTTGTTGCAACAGAAGTTAGAGATGGCACAGTGGAGGATCACCTATTTAGAGCAGCGCAACAAGCAGTTGGAGGATGAGCAAACTCTTGATGAGTTGTGGAGGATTCGTAGTGACCGCAACTTGAATCGAAGAAGACCTGGTGATTTAGTACCCATTGAGTGAGAGTCTATGCTTATCCGGCTCAATGCTCATTTGGAGAGGCTATTGGCCAAGGCCAACCAAGATAAGAAATTGCTTAGAAACATGAAGAATCATTATTGGGCACAGATGCACGTGTGCAAGGCGAAGATGAAAGTGCTCCAAAGGCGGTTGGCCAAAGCACAAAAACGAAGAAAAAGGTCTGACCCCCTCCACATCTTGGCTGAGGATTCCTTGAAGGAGCATGGCACTAAATAGCTCAGCCCCAGCACAAATTCCAAGAAATTTTGAGCATTTTGGGTCATTTTTGGTTTTTTCAGGCAAAAAACAGGTTTTGTCCCCTCAACGGGTCTCACCCCCCGCGCGACCCTTTCATTTGGCTACTCCGTTCTGGGAAAACTCAGCATTTCTTGATTTTTCATGAAAATTTACACATGCTCACCCATTTCCAAGAGATTTTATGAAGTTTGGGACCTCCAGAAAGTCAAAAAACAAGCAAAAAATGACTTTCTGCCACATTTTTGACACACAGAAAGCAGTCTTGGGCGATTGCAATTTTGGAGGGGTAAATGACCACCAAATTCAGAAATTCTACTTGGGTTGGAAAGTAGACATCTAAACCTTTCCAACAAGCCTACTCTTGCCCCATTTGGACACCTGGACGTGCCCAAAAAGTGCTCTCAAAGGTGCGCGACCCGTTCAGGAATGGCGCGCGACCCATGAGGCAAATTGCTTAGGATTTCAGCCTACAGCTCAGCAAAACGCAGTTTTGACTATGTTTGACTTTTTGGAGTTGATTTTTATCCTCCTTGTTGTAAATGATGTAATTTTATGACACTTTTACACTTATGTATCTCTTCTAGAAGATTCATTCATGAGATAGGTTAAAATTAAATGAATGAATTGGTTTCCTAGCTTATAGAGGCAAGTTGTTTTGACTGCCTAGTTTTCAGTGCTTAGTTTAGAATTGGTTGAAACATCTCCTAGGATAGTGAGCTCCACCCCTAGAGGCAGGGAAAGATGTTAGATGATCTATATTATGTACACTCTTGCTCATTTTCATGGTTGGACTCTTGAGGGAGAAGCTCTTATTGTATTATTCACTGTATCTCTGCAATTTTTGGCAAAGGAAGACGAAGGTTTTGCAGTCCTTTTTGGGATTCTTGTGGTCACATGTATTGATGGTGTGTTTCTCTTTGTAATTGTAAGTGTGTTACGTGAATCATTTCCTTACTTTTCCTTCTGCAAATTAGGCAAATGAAGTGTTAAAGTAGAATTCATGACTGTCATGCTCTGCTTTTAAGTTTGCTTAATATTAATGTTTGCTTAATATCAATGTTTTCAACTGTTTAAGGGGAATTCAAGGTTATTGCTTGCTCTCCTTAACTCCTCACTAGTCATTCTCATCCATCCATCTCTATCAAAGGCATCAATATTGTTTCCTACCTCGCCCCAAAGAACTCCCTGCGAAAACTGTGTCCAATCCCCGCACCCGAAATTGCCATTCCCCAATTTTCCACCAAAACTTTAAAAATCCCAAATTTAAACCTCTTGATCAGTTTACTAGCCTAAAATCAGTGTTTTTCTATTGGTCATCTCGCCCATTGAATATCTTTACTGAGATAGACCGGAGAGAGCCCTCTCCTGCCCCGTAGGGCTAGCTACGAGGCTAAGTGGTTTGATGTTGCCTTGAAGTTTACCTTTCTCAGCCTGAGGTGAAATTTCAAGCGTTAACACGACCTTCATACATGTTGATCATGCTACAATTAGGTATTTAATGAAAAAACTAGATGTAAATGTTCGCATCATTAGGTGGTTTCTTTTATTGCAGCAATTTGATTTAACCATTGTTGATAAGCGTGGTAAGGAAAATGTTTTTGCTGACTTTTTGTCTAGAGTAAACCTACCTGCAGGTGAGGAAGGAATGGTGGATGATAAAATGCCAGATGAACACATATTTGCTATCTCAGTACTCTCTCTATGGTTTGCTGATGTAGAAAATTACTTGGTTTCAGCACATTTCCAACCACACCTGTCCTCAAAGGAGAAGACAAGGCTGTGAGGAGAAGTGCCCCTTTCACTTAGGTTGGGGGAAATCTCTTCAAACTTGGCCGAGATCAAATTTTGAGACGATGTGTCAGGGAGGAAGAAGTTTTTGACATTCTCCTGACCTGCCATGATGGGCCTTGTGGAGGCCATTTTGTAGCAAAGAGGACTGCCTTCAAAATTCTGCAAGTCGAATACTATTGGCCCACTCTTCATCAAGATGTGAGGAGATATATCAGTCAATTTGATTGGTGCCAAAGGATTGGGAAACATACTCCAAAGGATGAGATGCCCCTACAACCTCAAGTGACTTTTGAGCCATTTGAGAAGTGAAGCATGGAATTTGTGGGTCCTATCAACCATCCTTGAAAATAGAAATAATACATCATTGTGTGCACCCATTATCTGAAAAAATTGGTAGAGACAAAGGAAATCAAGGCAACAACAGAAGAAAAAGTAGTTGGGTTTTTAAGAGACAACATAATTTATAAGTTCGGGTATCCAAGGGAACTGGTTACAAATCAAGGCATTCAGTTCACCTCCAATCTGATTGAAAACCTGCTCGCACATCATAAAATCAAGCATGGACCTCAAACCCCTACCATCTATAAGCCAATGAACAAGTGGAAGTCACCAATAGAGCTTTAGAGGGAATTTTGAATAAGGTAGTGAGCAGCAGTAGGAAAGATTGGGCAGATCGATTGGTTGAGGCCACATGGGCCTACAACACCACATGGAAGACCACCACTGAATTCACACTCTATGAACTAGTCTATGGGAAGAAGGCTTTGCTATCAATAGAATTTGAATACAATACACTAAGGATGGCAGCTCAGCTGAACCTAGATCTTAGCCATGCACAAAGGGAAAGGTTACTCCATCTTAATGGATTGGATGAATAGAGATTGCAAGCCCTTCTCAACATAGAAGTAATCTAGCTTCAGAGGAAGATATGGCATGACAAAAACATCAAGGAGAAGCAATTCCAAGAAGGAGATTGGGCACTTCTATATGACTCAATGTATAAAGATTTCAAGGGCAAGCTAAGGACAAAATGGCTGGGACCCTACACAATAGAAAAGTGCAATGACAATGGTTCAATTATGATCAAGACCATTGATGAGGAAGCCATCCCCATGCTTGTCAATGGGCATAGGTTGAAAATCTACAAAAAGCCCCTCTCCAAGCAAGAATTTATTGAAGATATGTGTAAAATAGTGTTGGTAGTGGAGCAAGTCTCTCCCTCCACTCCACCCACTCAATATATATATATATATATATATATATATATATATATATATATATATATATATATATATATATATATATATATATATATATATATAATAAGGACTCTAGTGAAAACCTCTATGAGGCACTTGAGTCCCATCATTAGGTTGAAAACCTCTTTCACGAAAGCCCAGTGATGAAAAAAATGAAGAGAATAAAGATCCCTAGGTGAAAACCTCCTGGAGGCGCCTTAGTTATCTTTTCAAAAAAAAAACAGAAAAAACTGACTTTTTGAGTGCATTGCTGGTCACAGATGGACCCCAAGAAGCAAGGGGACATGCCACAAAGCCTATTACATATCCTCTAGACTCTTCTCCATCGTCTTTGATTCTTTTTTTCATCTCTCGATGTTTTTTCTGAAGACTGTGCATCCTACAGGAAGCCCTGTATGTTCTACAGGAGGCTCCTGTAGAAATCACAGAGAGCTTGAAATGAAGCTAAAAAAAGATTGAAGAACAGGGAATTTTCCCAAAAAGCTTGTAGACCATCCTACAGCCATCCACCATCCTAACCCTCCATCCCACTCCTGCACCACTTCATTTCCAATTATTTCTTTACTTCCTACAAATAAAACATAGAAACCTGTTTTTCAAAAAGAAATTGAGAAAGTAAAAAACAACACCCCTACAACTCACCTACAACCTACTAGATGCTTCTCCATTACCATCAAATACTTCAAGAAGCCTCATCATAGCCCCTGCATAAGCCTCAGCTAAAACTTTTAGATGGAGAAGTAGCTATTGGAGCTCCTATAGGACTCCTGTAGCAACTGATCCCCTTAAAAATCAAGCTCCGACATTAGAATAGGTGTAGCCACAGGTATGCAGAAGATGTCCAAAGCAAGATCCAGTAAAGAAGCACCTATACAAATCAACTGAGCCACATGTCAAGAAGCCACAGACATATAGAAACAAGACTATAGATATGCAACACCGCAGTCTGAGCATGTAGCAGCAGCAAAGCCATGCAACACTGTAGCATGAACATTTCGACTTGCAAGTAAGTGTCTAACCCGTTCCTCTATTGCATCCGTATATTTCGAAACTGCATAAATGGATGGAATGGTTGGGATCAAACCAGACCCTCATCCAGTTCGATCATGCTCATCTGGAGATCACACTACACATGTGTCTAGTCAACTCACGGAAAATCTAAAAAGACGAGTAGTGGCGGATGTTTGGAACTCAAGCACCAATGATGGGAAGTGATTGTGGGCAGAAAGCATAAAGTCTCATGATGACACTACAGTGGGGACCAACGGTTCGAATAATAACATAGCCTTTCTGCCACTTCACCTCGTCACTAGAAACCTCTCGCATATGCATAAGTACGCTCTCTCGAGCTTATTCACCAACTTTGTTTCCTTTTTTATCATCGTTCCCTCAACTGCAGCTAGCTCCCTACCACCTCCAAGGCCTCGAAACCATCACTCTCTGTCATTTTCAGAACTCCTTTGCTTATCAGGTTCTACAGGAACATTATTGGGTTCTACAGGAGTAGTAACAGGTCCTACAAGAGCCCTTTCTATAGGAGGACCAATGAGCAGTCTTGCAGAAGAAAAAATGGGATTTTCATTCAAATTAGGGCTCAAAGAGGTAGGCTCAGTGCAAACCCACTTTGACTTTTCATATATACGAGGGGTGATGTGATTTTAAGAAGGAATTGAGCCTGGAAAGGAAGAGGAATTGCATTCAAAAGTTCTACCTACTTCTTAATAAAAAACACAGTTTTTGTTTGCTCTCTCTTTATGAAGTATTATCTCCTTCCCCACCTTGGTACTCACACATACGAGGAGTGATGCAATTTTAGGGAGAATTAAGCCTAAAAGAAAGAGAAATTGTATTAGAAAGTCTGCCTGTTTCGTAAAGAAAAACATAGTTTTTTCCTCAGTTTCCTGGCTTTTGAAAATTTCTATCTCCTTCCCCACCAAAGGCATTCCAAAGAGTTTAAACATAATGACAAGAGGATTTATGTGGAAGGTGTTAGCGCTTGAAATTTCACCTCAGGCTGAGAAAGGTAAACCTCAAGGCTACATCAAACCATTTAGCCTCGTAGCTAGCCCTACGGGGTAGGAGAAGGCTCTCTCCGGTCAATCTCGGCAGATCTTCAATGGGATGAGATGACCAACAAGGTAACACTGATATTAGGCTAGTAAACTGATTAAAAAGGTTGATTTTGGGTTTTTTGGGTTTTTGGTGGCAAATTGAGGAATTGCAATTTTGGGTGCAGGGATTTGACACAGTTTCTGCAGGGGGTTCTTTGGGGCGAGGTAGGAGACCGTATTGATGCCTTTGATTGAGGTGAGTGGATGGAAAAGACCGGTGAGGAGCTAAGGAGAGCAAATAATACTTTGAATTCTCCTTAAACAGTAGAAAACATAGAAATTAAACAAATTTAAAAGCAGAGCATGGCAAGCATGAATTCTTACTTTAACACTTCATTTGTTTAATGTGCAGCAGTAAAGGAAAGGAAATGATTCACATAAACACACTTAAAAGAACATTTGGAAACTCACCATCAACACATGAGTCCACAAGAATCCCAAAGAGGACTGCAAAACCCTGGTCTTCCTTAGCCAAAAATTGCAGAGATACAGTGAAATAATACAATGATAGCTTCTCCCTCAAGAGTCCAACCTTCCAACCCCTGAAAATGATTGAGAAAATACATAATATAGGCAAGCCAACCTCTTTCCTTGCCTCTAGAGGTCGAGCTCATCTTTCTAGGAGCTGTTTCAACCACTTCTAAACTAAGCACTACAAACTAGGTAGTCAAAACAACTTGCCTCTATAAGCTAGGAAACCAATTCATTCATTTAATATTTACCCTTTACATGAATGAATCTTATAGAAGTGTTAAACAAGAGTAAAAGTGTCTTAGAGTTACAATAATTACATCAAAGATAATCATCTTCCACCCCAAATAGTCAAACTGGGTCAAAACTGCGTTTTCTGGGCTGTACAATGCAATCTGGCAAAAACTGCCTGACAGGTCGCGCGCCCGTGCCTGACGGGTCGCGCACCTTTGGAGCGATGTTTGAGGCACTTGCAGGTGTCCAAATTGAGCAAAAGTGGGCTTGTTGGAAAGGTATGTGAGTCTACCTTCCAACCCAACTAGGATGTTTGAATTTAGAGGTCATTTGCCCTGTCAAAACTTAATTCTCCCAATACTGGTTTCTGCAACTCAAAAAAGGGCCAGAATGTCATTTGTTGGTAGTTTTTTGACCTTTTGGGGGACCAAAACTGCACAAAATCTCAAGTCCATCCATGGGCATATGTAACCTTGCATGAAAAATCTAGAAATGCTGAGTTTTTGCCAAAAGGAGTTGCCATGATGAAGGGTCGCGCGCGGGGTGAGACCCGTTAATGGGAAAAACCTGCAAATTGCCTGAAAATGTCAAAATTCACCCAAAATTCTCAAAAAAATTTGGGTTTTGTGCTGTGGCTGGGCTAATTAGTGCCTTGATCTTTGAAGGAATCCTCAGCCAAGATACGAAGTAGATTGGTCCTCTTTTTCCGTTTAAGGGCCTCGGACAACTGCCTTTGAAACATTTTCATCCTGGCCTTGCACACATGCATTCTTGCCCAGTAATGGTTTTTCATGTTCCTCAGCAAATTCTTCTCTTGGTTGGCCTTAGCCAACAGCCTCTCCAAGTGTGCGTTCTCCTGGATGAGCATGGACTCTCGGTCAGCGGGCAATGGATCACCGGGTCTTCTTCGGTTCAAGACTCGATCACTACGAATCCTCCATAACTCATCAAGTGCCTGCTCATCTTCCAACTATTTGTTGCGCTACTCAAGGTAGGTGATGGTCCATTGTGCCCCCTCTAATCTCCTCTACAAAGCATCGTTTTCAGCTCTGAGATGCTGAATGATCTCCTTTGCCTCTTCGCTAGGAGAACTGGCCTCAAGGTCAACAAACTCAATATCGGGAACTCCTGATGGACCCTCATCAATCATGGGCTGTTTGCCCCTCTCTAGCACCTGTGCTGGTGAAGAAAGCGAGGCCCCTTCCACCTGATGTGGAGATAACACTCGTTGAGCCGATGATGAAGGTGAGACCCCTTCCACGTGCTGTGGAGATAGTACTTGCCGAGCTGCTGCAAACAAGGCTCTCTGGCCTCTCTGATAAGTGAGCTGAGGTGAGGAACTAACATGTCGAGTGACCGAAATATCAGGTTGCTGAGATGGTCCTCCCTCCTCCTGAATGACCTCAGGATGTGGCTGGGGTGGTGCTGTGAAAAAATCACGGGAATTGAACTCCTCCCATGAGATGCCTTGCTGAGCCAACTGATGCAAGACTACGAGCTGAATCAAACCATAATGACATAGGCTCCTGTACTGCTGGGTCGGGCTCTTCCTCTGCATGACGGAGACCATCCTCTCAATGTTCTGATAAAAGAAGACCGGGATGTTCATCATCCGCACTCGAGTGAAGTGCATCAAGAGGCGAATGTGATATGAGTATACCTGGGAAAATCTGCCTTCACAGGTGAAATAAAGCATAATGAGTCTCAACATGAGGGCATACTGACTCCGGAGGAACCTGAAAGGAAACACACCGGCCAAATGTCTCATGAATGGTGGCCGGACAAAAGGCTCAAAGTGAACTGTATCCAATACCTTACGCTTATTCCAAATTTCCCCGACATTTGGAATCCCTGTAGCCTATGCAATGATCTCGGGTGTCAAAATGAAATCCACCCCAGCAAGGTTAACATGTCCCTCATGCAAGTGCAAGACAAAGAGGTGGGCCAACTCTCGGTGATGTTGAATCCGAGAGATCCTCTCACAAAAATCATAACAGGACATGTACTGAAAGCAAGAAACTGCGAAAGGACAAGCTTGTAGACCTGCCAAAGAAGTAGGCTCCTCTCTCCTGTGATGGCCACCTTTTCCACCTCTATGTGGCCTCCTTTGTACCTCAACCTCTGACACTGATGCTTGGTCATCACTCTGCTCATATGTTTCGGTTTCTGACATGTTTGAGGAGCAGAGTGGACAAAATGTACTGTTGTTTCTGCTTGTAAAAGTGCTGAACTCTATGCTATTTCAAGGGGACAATGACATGAAGGAAATGTTAGGGGAGGGACCTCTTGCACAAGGAATTGGGAATATATGAATAACAGGGAATTTAGGGAATACATTGCAAACAAATATTTGCATATATACAAGCATACATGTACATAACCAGGATATAGGGAATCATTTACAAAATCACTGCATATAGGAATACATGTATAAACAGTGAACATATGGGAATATGAATACATGCATTAACAGGGAAAGATAGGGAAACATATTTACACAACTCTTTACATATTCACCAACAAATTCTTGTGTTTACACATGCATATGGTGCAGCAAGATTAGGGTTTGAGTTTTTTGATGCTTTGGAAGAGGGGTAGGGTTTGTATTTTTAGTGATTAGGGAGAAGGGAGGGTTTGCATTTTATTTATAAAATAGTATGGGAAAATAGATATGAATGAAAATATGAGTAAAAAGGGAAGGAGGGAAACAATTTACCAAGGGAAATACCTTGAAACAACACAAACCCTAGCACATTTAAACATTAACAATGCAGCCATATAGTGTCTTTTCACTTGCATGATTTGAGGTTAAAACACAAGCATGAGGGCTTACATTCATAACCATCCACCAAAATGATGTGTAGAGAGCCTACCTTGAACAAATTCGATGACCTGGAGGAAGATTGAGCAAATTTGAAAGGAGATTGCAGAGAACAGGTTGACGGGTCGCGTGCCCCTCCAACGCGTCGCGCGCGCTTGACGGTTCGTGCCCGTTCAAAAACTGAACTGCTAGATGGCCTCTGACAGGTCACGCGCACCTGACGGGTCGCGCGCCTGGCCTGACGGGTCGCGCGCCTGTCTTGAGCTTGAACCTTGACCAATTTTCGCCCAATGCTCTTGATGTTTGCTCACTCTCTCTCAACCATGCTTTGGATGCACAATGAGACTAATAGGAGGGAAATTGAACTTTTATAAACTCCATTTGAAAAAATTTAATGCTCAAACCCACTTTCTAATGTTTATCTTTGACACTTTATAAAATTGACTTTTTGGCTACCTTTTGCCCTGAAATCGACTCTTTTAGTGCTTTTTCTTGATTCTTTTTGCAGGTAGATCATCTGAGGGATCTTGGCAAGGGGACCAGGGTTTTCATGATGTCCACTACAGTCTTTTGAAATTTCATCACTTTTTACAAAAATTTAAAAAAAAATGACCTTGGCTTTAAAAACAGAGTTTTTAAATCCAAGGTGAAAATTCACTGTACAAGATAAAAATATCGAAGAAACATGTTTACAATTCCTCCCTCTGGCTTGCTGAGCACTCATGGACTTTCAGAGACATGACCTTGCAGAGATAAATGACCAAAACCCTAGACCTAGGACTTTGACCTCAAGACAAAACAAGACAAGCTTGAAAGAGCTTAATGACTGATATGACCTGATCCAGCAAAGCCAAGAGGGGTATAAATAAACCAGCTCCTCCATCAGGGTTATGGCATGCCTAACGGGATGCAAAACTTGACACTGATGAGACACCTACCTATGCAAATGCAAAGAGCTTTGATCGCTGATGGAGGGCTTCAAGACCGACACTAACAGAAGGAACCTCTAAACTCAACCAAGCTACATGAACACCCCGAGGTAGTAGCCCTTTTTATCAAAGCCAATTGGATGCCATTCTTTGAAAAACTTTGTGGATATTATGAAGAAGTAATGCAGGAGTTTGCCTTGTCCTTGATACCTTACTCAAAAACCCATGCCACTGTTCGTTTCAGGGGTCTCACCATGGAATCACCCCAGATTTCATCAGTAGGGTTACCGGTCTCCCACTTGGACTACCCTGGAGCAAGGAGGAAAAACTACTGGGTCAAGTTGCCAAGAAAACCTTCTTCCAACCAGATGAGCATCCTGTAGAGGACAAAAATGGCATCAGGAGAACAAGCATACCTTACCATTGGGATGAGGTCACTTATCAGATTATAAAATGCATCTCCTATAAAGGAAGGTACAACATAGTTTAGGGGTACCATTTCAAACTTTTGCATGAGTTAAGATATGGCATGGATCTTCTTGCACCCCAAAAAATCAGTATTCCCTATTTTCTCCTCCAGTCCCTAATAAATTCCAACATCAAATTGAAGGCAGGAGGTCTAAACCAATTGGCTCACCATGGGTGATGAGCCCCGAATTGGGTAACTTATTGGGCTCATTTTTCCTAATTGTCCTTGTTCAATCCTCCATTTTTCATAGATTATGCATGTTTTCTTATTATGTTTATGTTATTTGAACAAATAAGGGTGGTCACTCTACCAAGGAGGCTAATACATGGTTATTTCAGGTTTTTGGACAAATTTTGGAGCAAAACCAAGTAATTATGGGCTAGGTGACAGCCAAGCTTGAGGTGAGGATTCGTAGGGAGGTTGTCTCTGGCATTAAATGGCCCTTTCTCGAAATCTCCACCCTCAACTCCGAGCTCAACAGGCCACCAAAATGAATTCTAAAGGCAGCCGAGCAGTTTTGGGAAGAGTGATTGTTTACTAGCAGTTGGAACATCCAAGTTCCTTGAATTTAAGGGGGGTTGATAGGCCCCTCATAGTGTATAAATAGGAAAGCCTCAGCCTTCGTAGTTTACTTTTGGAACTGTTGGTATTTGCACTATAGTGCTGTCCTTTTCTCAGCTTGTTTTCTTGTAGCTACTGTTGTATAACTTTCTTGTGATGGTTATTTTTGAGTAATGAAAAGAAGCTCTACTTGGCATCATATCTGAGTTATTTATAGGAGCTGGCAGCTCTTGGGGTTGGGCCCAACCCGAGTGCCAAGGCCTCCTTTATGTATTGTTATTTGTTCTTTATGTCTTTGCAAAATCATTTATGTTAAGTAGATTAAATCTTTCTGATTAACTAAGTCACTATTGATGATTAGAAAGACTTTTGATGTGCATATTCAGTTGATAGGTTAGTAACAGGGAAAAGATTCAAAAAAGGGCCATCAAACACCTCTGATTTCACCTCTCCCTCAGCGGGATCAGGAGCTGGGATCAAGGTGACCTTGCTGCCCACAGAAACACTGAATTTGCGCCATGCAATCATTAGTGTTTTATTTTCATTTGAAAAATTTGGTTACATGCTCAAATTCTTGATTTCTTACTTGCATAGTTAGTATACAGGGTTTCATTGTAATTAAAACTTATATACATTCTCTTTACTGTCAGCTAGATCAGATTAGGTCAACATAACTAGGTCTCTGATTTTACAAGTCTTTGTTGGTTCAGTTGGAAAAAAACTTGCAGAGCACCTGTACCACTTCTCTATCTACCCATACTCCATCAAACCCATCTGCTCCATCCCCTAACTCGGATTCTTGCCTCACGTTTGCCATTTGCTCACATAACCCTAGTTTTTGTGCAACATTGCTTTAGTCCTCCTTGAACAAATCCAGCCATCTACATCTTTCCTCAACTCCATCCACCAAGTCCTAGACCACTTCCAACCCTTATCCTACCTCCATACTCATTCCTTCACCTTTTTCTCTCCATCCACCCTCCAAAATCCCATTTCTGAACAACCTGTAGAAAATTACAGACATCCTGTAGAACCCCTGCAGACTTCTTGTAGAGGCTCACGAATGAGGTTTCTTGATAGCCAAACTCTGTGAAACTCTCTGGAAGGGTGTTAGGGACCCCTTAGGCCCTCTCTAAAGCTTCCCGACCTCCTCCAAGCATTTCCTCTCGCCAATCCTCCTCTGCATAGTAAAAAACAGTCAAATCGCATGCATGATAATTCTGGAAACTGATTCAAAAATACAAAAAGATGTTCTTTCAGATATTACTGTAGAAGTAGCTTAGATACATGTATTTACCTTCCTAGAAGTCAATGGCATCTCTTCTAGTAGCTTGCATCCTCTTTCTTGCATCAGTAAGGCTGGCTGGTAAAATTAGGGTTTGCTAGGGTTTACATTTCCTTTTAGCTTTCCAGTTTCTTTCTGCAAGTAGATTATCCTTCTTTGAGTTAGCTTTCATCCATCAGTTAAAAATATTCTTCTCAGAGCTCATAGAAGTTGGCTTAAGCTCCTAGCGGATTTGTGCCAGCTGACCAAGTGACAGCTGCGGCAAGAGCTAGTACTTGTGAATACAGCACCGTCGCTTCCAAGTTTGTTACGAACTACCGGGT
Organism: Pinus tabuliformis; assembly: GCA_031772625.1. NCBI lineage: Eukaryota > Viridiplantae > Streptophyta > Pinopsida > Pinales > Pinaceae > Pinus > Pinus tabuliformis. Next base: position 135,226,875 of record CM062809.1, on the reverse strand, counting down.
TGATAAAAGTAAAGAAGGGAGTCCCAGGAGTTGCAGCTTTATTGCTGCAATACTGGAGCTCACCAATGGGCTAATTAAATTTTTGGTGGAAGAGGCCCTTCACACCTTCACAATACCCATAGCCTGGGAGATTTTTAGAAATATGACAAGGGAAGATGATGTAAAATCCCTCACATAGGACCTCAGTCCATCTGAAAGTGAGGGAGAAGAACAAAAAGGGGAATATGAGGAGGAAACCAAAGAAGAGGTAGAGAAAACACAAATAGAGAAAGAGGAACCTGAAACAGGGAAGGAAGAAACCTAAATAAAGAAAGAAAAACACGAAATAGAGAAGGATAAGACCACAACATAGAAGAAGAAGGAACCTAGGATAGGAGAAAAGGGGCTAAAACAGAAAGGAAAAAGACTAAATCAGTGAAGACAAAGACTATAGTGGATAGGGCATAAACTAAACAAGAAGAGGAGGAAATTAAAACAGGGATAGAAGAAACAAAACCTGTAGAGGCAGAAAAGACAAAAGAAAAAGAAAGAGAAGCAAAGAAGGTAGAAGTGTCTCCCGAAACACTGGAAAGGGAGGCAGCAACTGTTCTTGCTGCACTCAACACCCCAGTTAAGCCCAAACCAAAGAGAAAAAGGCAACCATCCATGTATTTCAAAGCTCCAAAAAGCACTAGGATCAAAACAGGGAAGCCATAACCACCCTCAAAAGAGCCTATCACCATTGAAGATTCTCATATTGCCAAAAAGGAGGAATCTCCATCCAAAACCCCCATCACCTATGAAAGAGGAAGCCCTAGATCTTCCACTTGGAAGGAAAGGATAAAACTACAAGACTCTAAAGCTGTCCTACAGGAGGTGCAAACCGTTCTACAGGAGACCTTGACAAAGCTATAGGAGACTGAGAAACTTGAGAAAATGGCAGAAGAGCAGACCAAGGGGAAGGATAAAACAACAGGGATACCATAACCTGACCCTCGGCCTAGTGTAAGCTCATATTACAAGCTTCTATAAGGAGGGAAAATCATCCCACAGAAGTTTTTAGTCCCTCATTTCTTTGAGCTAGAAAAAGAAAGAGTAAGGAGCCATAGATGGATGCCAATTGCAAATTCCAAAGGGGTGGAAGACATTGGCCACATGAACAGCAAGCTTAGAGAGATGGGTAGAGGGTTGGCCACTGTAAAACATGCAAAAGAAATCAAAAGATCTCACTTGGGAGCAGACAATGAAATTCTAAGAAAACAACTGCAAGGAAGAGAAACCCGGGTAGATACTGAAATGTTGAGGAAACAGCTACAAGAAATGGAAACCCATTTAGCATGCATCGCCAACTGGGCTATGGAGGCACTATAGTGTAGGCATCCAGCCAAATCATATGGATTATACCTCAAAGATCAGTGGCTACGGTTCCAGATCAAGACTCTGGCCCAGAGAGGCACCATACCTTTTCAGGATTATGGACAAGTCATGGATCTATGTGACCACAGTTCAGTAGAGGACAACGTGAAGTTAGCAGAGTTTTATTTACATAATGTGACCCTTACTAATATGAACCTATGGGACCCCAATGTTGGGTTAGGAGACTTGCAGCTGATGGCCATGGCATCTTGGATGAGTCATGAGGAGAAAAGGGAAACAGAAATCAGGAATTTGATGGGAAAAGAGAAAAATGAAGCCTTAATGATCCAAGCTGAGCCAGCATACCCAATGGCTCTCATCAGTGCCCACCAACACCTTGCAAATAATCCTCAAAATGTCCCTAAATATATAAATGAGCAGGCCCAGGCTATTGCAAATTTTGAGGACATGGAGAGATTGTTTGGAGATGACTGCATTCAAGCCTACATGAGAAGGTGGAACACATTTCCACATAGCCTACAGATCAGGGAGTATCACTCCCCAAACAGGATGAGTGAAGCCTGGAGGAGAGTGCCGCTATATAAGCACTCTATGCAAAGTTTGAAGGCCAATTGGATTGGCTTCAAATTCAGTCCTCCACTGCTTCTAGGACTACTGGAAGGTGTAAAAGAAGAAGAACAACAAAAAAAGTGGGAAGAGGTGGATAGAAAGGTAGGATTCCATGACAAGGAGGAGGATATCACATCAGAAGCATGGGATGTCATGGAATCCATTAGGGCCATCAAGGATGAGGAGATAGACTAGTTTCTCAGAGGATGAGCAACCCATTTAGTATGGGGGTGATGATGAGCCCCATAAATGGGTAATTATATGGGCTCATTTGGCCTCCTAACTCAGCTTAATCCACCATTATCATTATTTTATTGCATTTTTTTAATTATATTTATGCTAATAGAGTGAATTGGGTTAGTCATTATGCCATGAAGTCTAATGTGTGATTTATGTAGATTTTTGGTCAATTTTGGGACAACGTCAAAGGATTAATGAGCATTTGGAAACCAATATTTGAGGAAAACAAGGGAGAGGATTTGTAGGAGGGTTTCCCCCTCATTTATGACTCGCTATCTCGAATCTTCCTTCAGGAAACTTGGAGCACAAGTAGCCACATTGATGCATCAAAGGGACAACCAAGTAAGTGAAGAAGTATTGTTGTCTATCTCTAGTCTTGGGAGCCAAGCCTCCTTGATTTTAGGAGAGATGTTGGATGCTCCAGTTGTATAAATAGGGGGGCTTAGGTGCTCAGTAGTTTAGTTGGATGTTAGTCAAATTTTCGCACTTTTTTTGTCGCTTTACCTCAGCTCATTTTAAGCTTACTCTTGTGAATAGTTTATGTAATGTGAATTTTATTTTGATAATGGATATGAAACATTTTTTGAGCCAGCACTAATTTCTTTCAGAGGGCTAAAGCCCTTGGGTTAGGGCCCAACCCAAGCTACCCAACACCTCTTGCTTTGTACTTATATGTTTTTGCTGCAATTCATGAATTAATTTATGTTAGATAGATTCATTTTTCCTTAGTAGAATAGGTTGCTTTTGGTGGTTTACATAGTTGTTTCCATTTCAGTTGTTGAAGTAGGTTAAATAGTGGTAAGAGAAAGATACAAAAATGCCAACAACAGATCCTGACCTCCTTTCCTCTTTTTGGGACCATGAATTGAGGTCAAGATTTGCTTGCTACCATAAAAACACAGTTTTGCTTCCCCCATGCAATTTCTAGTGTTATAATGATTCAGAGGTGAAAGTTTTACTTTAGATCAATTTTTCCATGTTCATTTTTGTTTCTACAATAAATCTCTTTCCATGCTTTCCTATTCATATAACACTATTCAAAATTTTATTTTTCTAGGTCAGAATTAGGTTAACATAAGAGATAGTTCCGTTCTTTTGGTACAACTAGTTCTTTTCTTGATCAATTTACTTGCAACTCTCTTACAACACACCTCTTCTCATAATACATCAATAAAGAAACCATCATCATCTCTTTTCTCATAGGTTTCACCAGTCATTCACGGCCCTTCATGAATCTGCCCTAATTCCTACATTCTTCTCATAAGCTTCCCTCTTGTCTCTTGAATAAATCCAACCATAATTTTCTTTCATAATCATCCTTGATGAGCTTCAGAAACCTTGACATCTCCCTCTAATATTAAGCTACCATTTCCCACCATTTTTCCACCTTTAAAACCTCTAAAAACAGCTCTCAACATCCTCCTGTAGATCCCTTGTAGCCTCCTATAGAATTTCCTGAAAGTGACTTTTTGAGGTCCAATTATAGAGAAAATATCTAGAAGGTTACCAGAGGCTTCGTAGGACTTCCCCACACCTCCCTACACCTTTGCGAACCCCAAGGTCGCCTTCCATCGCCACCAAATCTCTGCCACAACCACAAACAGATAAATTACAAGCATAACAATTTCACATAAAATACACAAAAACCAAAAAAATGTTTTTTTGTTTCTCATTTCCTTTCAGAAGTAGCTTGAATAGATGTAATTTAATTTCTCAGTAGAAAATGGCACTCATTCCATCTGTTTTCATTTCTTTTTCTGCAAAAGTATGGTTAGTTGGAAGAATTAGGGTTTGTTAGGGTTTGCTTTACACTCTAGTCTTATTTCTCTTTCAGCAAGTAGAATGGCGTCTTTCGAGTTAGCTTTCTTTCATCACAGCTAAAAGCTTCTTCTGAGAATTCATAGAAGTTGGATTAAGCTCCTAGTGATCTTGCACCAACTGACCAAGTGACAACCTGCAGTAAGAGCTAGTACTTGTGCATATAGCAACGTCGCTTCCAAGTTTGTTATGAACTACCGGGTTGATAAAAGTAAAGTAAGAATCCCTAGGAGTTTGTTATGGAACCAGCTCAAGAAAAGATAGAAAAGATAGATCAACGCCTTAGAATTCAGCCTCTTTGAGGGGGAAACCTCCTTTACATTACATAAATGAACAATTCTTTGATGATACAAATGACAAAACCTCCTTTCTATATATAGGAGTCTAAGGAGTCACAATATAATCCAGCCGACCTAACAATAATAATATAAATCCACAAAAATAACAATAGAGGGATTCTATGGGGCACAAAAATAACAACATGGGGGTAATAGGGGCACAAAAATATATATAAGGGGTATAACTACAATAGTAATGGGGTAATCACTAGTATTATAGGGACCCAACATGCCCCTCTCCTTCAAAAAAGTGTTTTCCTCAACGCTTGAGTAGCTCTAGATACTTCTGCATAAAATTATCATCCTCTCATGTGGAATCTTCAGCGGATAAGTTATTCCACTTGATAAGATACTCTGAAATTGCTCGATTTCGTAGCTGTCGAGTTCTTGTTTCTGTGACTGCTTCTGGTTCCAATATAATTTTTCCTTCCTCATCAAATTCTGGCAATATTGTTTGCACTGGGAGCTTATCGCCTATAACCTTCTTTAAACATGAAACATGGAAAATTGGGTGCAATCGAGAAGCTGCAGGAAGCTCCAATTTGTATGCCATAGTACCAATCTTTTGCAACACCTTATACAGACCATAATACTTTGGTGATAATTTATTATCCTTCTTAGCTTGCTTTAGGGACATTTGCTTATATGGTTGTAGCCGTAGGGATACCCAATCACCTACATCAAAACTTCTTTCACTGCGATGTTGATCTGCCTTTTGTTTCATTCTATTTTGTGCCAACACGAGGTTATCCCTTAAGAGTTGGAGGACTTGTTGTTGATGTTCGATGTGATGTTCCACTGCCTGAACCTTAGAATTTTCTCTTAAATATGATGTGATGGATGGTGGTTGATACCCATAAAGTGCCATAAATGGGGTCATTTTTGTTGCTGTATGGAAGGAAGTGTTATACCACCATTCAGCCAGAGGCAACCATTTGACCCATTGTGTCTGTTTATCAGATACAAAGCAACGCAGATATCCTTCCAAACATTTGTTTACTATCTCAGTTTGCCCATCAGATTGTGGATGATAAGATGAGCTATGATCTAACCGAGTACCAAGACAAGAAAATAATTCTGTCCAAAAATTTCCAGTGAAAATGGGATCTCTGTCACTTACAATAATCTTTGGGTTTCCATGTAGCTTTTGAATTGTTTCCATAAATGCAGTATAAACTGTACTGGCTTTAAATGGATGTGATAATGCACAAAAATGTGCATACTTGGTAAGTCTATCAACTACCACCATGATGACACTCTTTCCCTCAGACTTGGGTAAACCTGTGATAAAATCCATTGAAACCTCCTCCCAACGTTGGCTTGGAATGGATAAAGGTTGTAATAGACCCGGTGTCTTAATTGTTTCAACTTTATTTTGTTGGCAAACCAAACATTCCGCCACAAACTTTTGAACATCTGATTTAAGGCCATCCCAAAAAATTTCCTTCTTAACCCTGTGGTTAGTTTTTAAAAATCCTGAGTGCCCTCCTAAGGGAGAAGTGTGCAATTCCATAAGAATCTTTTGTTTTAGCTGGGAATTCTTACAGAGGTATAAGCGATCTTTGTACCATGATGAATCATTTTTCCAGCTAAATGTATCAGACGTACTGGAATCTTGTTGTAGCTTTCGAATAAGTGCCCACACTTCTTCATCATTCTTCCATTCCTCCCTTGCTTCATTTATCCAATCTGGTTGGATAATAGAAATGGCGCACAACAATGCTTCCACATCCTCATCCTTTCTTGAGAGTGCATCTGCCACCACATTTTGCTTCCCTTTTTTGTAGATGATTTCAAAGTCATAACCCAATATCTTTGTGACCCACTTTTGTTGCTCATCAGAGGATAATCTTTGTTCTAAAAAGTATTTAAGGCTATCATGATCCAGTTTTACCTTGAAGTGTCTTCCCATTAGGTAGGGTCACCATTTCTTAAGTGCATGGAGTATTGCCAACATTTCCTTCTCATAAATAGCTTTGCTTAAAAACTTTCCCTTGATTGGACGACTTTCAAAAGCAACGGGTCTTTCATCTTGCATTAGAACAGCACCAATTCCATTTCCTGAAGCATCACATTCCACAATAAAGGTTTTTGTGAAGTCTGGTGTAGCTAAGACCAGTGCTTGGCACATTGCCTCTTTAAGATGTTCAAAGGCCTTTGTTGCTTCCGGAGTCCATGAAAATGCATCTTTCTTCAATAATGTTGTTAGAGGTGCTACTATTCTCCCATAATTCTTAACAAACTTGCGATAATACCCTGTCAACCCAAGAAATCCTCACAGATGCTTTATGGATGTGGGGATTTTCCATTCCTTAATGGCTTTAATTTTGCTAGGGTCTACCTTAACTCTTTCATGAGATACAATATGACCCAAATATTCCACCTCCTGGACTCCAAAGAAACATTTGGATCTTTTTGCATATAATTGTTTCTCTTCCAATAGTTGTAGCACCCTGTCAACATGTTCAACATGATCCTTCCAAGACTTGCTGTAGATTAGTATATCATCAAAGAATACTAACACAAATTTTATAAGGAATGTTTGAAAATTGAATTCATCAAACCTTGAAATGTTGAAGGTGCATTAGTAAGGCCAAAAGGCATGACCAAAAATTCATAATGACCCTCATGAGTTCTAAATGCCGTTTTCAGAATGTCTTCAATATTCATTCTTATTTGATGATATCCCGAACGAAGATCCAACTTGGTGAAGTAAATTGATCCATGCAATTCATCCAGTAATTCATCAATGACAGTAATGGGGAACTTATCTTTAATAGTGAGCTTGTTGAGCTCCCTATAATCCAGACACCTGCGCCATGATCCATCCTTCTTGTGCACCAATACTACTAGAGCAGAGAAAGAACTTTGACTTGGTTGAATTATACCAGCCTCTAGCATTTCTGTAACCATACGTTCAATTTCACTTTTTTGGACATAGGGATATCTGTACGGCCTGATGTTTGGAGGAACACTTCCTGGAATCAGATGAATAGCATGATCATGATCACGCATAGGTGGGAGACCTTTGGGAGTCTCAAATACCTTGGAATGATTGTCCAGGACTTTTTGGAGATCTGGAGAAATAGATGATTCCGATGTGGAAACATCTAGCGAACATAATTGTGCAATTACACCTCTTTGCTCCTTTTTTATAAGCTTTGTCATACCATTAGAGCTTATTATCTTTCCTGGTTTCCCTACAATACCCCTTAATTCAACTTCCTTTCCTTCCGTAGAAAATTTGATGAAAAGTTCTTGAAAATTAAAAGCTATTGTACCCAGGGATTGTAGCCATTGGACTCCTAGTACAACATCAGCACCTCCCATTGGAATGGAAAGCATTGGGCTAGTCAATACATATTCTCCCATGGATAGCTTGATATTATGGAACCTTCCAGAGCAATTTATTGTTCCTCCATTTGCAATCATCACTTGACACTCTGGTGCTGGATATAGGAAGAAATTCAATTCTTTTGCTACCCTACAATGAATAAAATTGTGGGTGCTTCCTGAATCAATCAACACTATTACCTTTTTCTTCTTGATTTGTCCTTCTATCTTGATGGTTTGAGGAGTGGTAATTCCCGCCAATGCATTACAAGATATGGTTGGATTTATTTGTTCTTCATCTAGGCTTTGTTCTTGGAGTATATCTTCTTTGTTTGACCTTTCTTGCTCCTTTTCTTCTTCCTCTTCACAATCTATGTAGAATAATTTATTCTCAGCACACTTATGACCTTTAGTGTATTTGCTATCACAACTGTAACAAAGCCCTTTTGCTCTTTTTTCTTCCAATTGTTGTGGTGTCAACCTTATAGGTTGTGGAAGACTAGGGGCAACAACACTTCCGTCTTTATAGTTGTGAGTGGTATGCTTCCTGGTTGCCATAATTTTGCTTTCCATTTTTCTTGCTAACCTGAATGCCTTCTCTAATGAATCAGGTTCCTAAAGGCGAACATCATGTTGGATATTATCCTTTAAAGACCCTATGAACACATCAATCCTATGCTCCTCTGGAATATCTTTTACCCTTATGTTCAATTTTTGGAACTCCTCAATGTGCTCCATTACTGAACCCTTTTGTTTGAGACTTATCAATTGGCTAAAAAAAGTGTTGCTTTTTGTATCTTCATAATGTGCTATCAATTCTTCCGTAAAAATTGCCCAAGTGATAAATTTTTTATGAGAGCAAAGCCATTGATACCATACAAACTGATTTGGTTCCAAATATACAGTTGCCATACGTACCTTTTGTGTGTTTTGCACATTATTGAGATCGAAGAACTGCTCCATCTGTAATATCCATGTGGCGGGATCCTTGCCATCAAACTTCCTCATATCGATTTTTGGAATATGGTGGGTCTTCGATCCAACATTAGCATCTATTGAATCATGATTAACATTACTTTTGTTCACATCATGAGTTTCCTTTACAACCTTTTCACCATTAGTAATTATTTCTTGTAGAAAATTTGTCAAATCTGTCTTCAAATCTGCCATGTCTGTCTTCAAATCTGTAATCAAATCTATCTTCAAATCATCCATCTTAGCTTCCATGCCCTTTATCTTAGATTCCACGCCATTTATCTTAGATTCCACGCCACTTATCTTAGCTTCTGTTAGCTTTTGTGAGTGTGACATTTGTTGCACTTGTTCTTGTAATTTTGATATATCATGTAGCATTTCTTCCTCTTCTTCACGAGTCATGCTCAAGCTTTCAGGTTCCTTACTAGGTGTTTGAATTTTATTTCCTCGGGGCATCAGTTACCGATAATAATTCTTTACTATGCCCTTTGAATTCCGTTAAACCAAGCTTACACAAAAATTAAAAAAAAAACTACACACATTTTTTCACTTTATAGCAGCCTGATATTGAATTTGATGTATCTCTGTAATTTCAGATCATCCAGTTCTAAAATTACGACTTGTAGTAGCCTTCTGCATCCTCTTTCCAATGCCACAAGTCTGACCCAAATTGGATTCTCCAAGGAAGATTTATGTGAAATCTCCCACAGTGACTTGCTTTTAGACTAGTTCAGTAGAGCGAACTTGTACGACATGCCACGATTCACTATTTCAACCTTTGAATCTGAAACACACATACAAGAAACTACAGTCTGTTCTCTTTCTGTACCTTCTTATGAAATTTCAATCTGATACCCAGAGAGAAAGTTATGACGATTTTCCCCAGGTCACCTGTTTTGAATGTAATTCAGGAGTCTGCAAAAAGACCAACTTCCTCAGATCATATCTCCGCAAATATCACGCGAAAAGATCTGAAATTCAGACCCAAGGTTCAGCGTAATTTTTTCTCAAATGTTTTTTTTTTGCAACTTCTGAAACGTCACAGAAAAAAGTTATAGCGAAAATGCCACGATGACGTGTTTGGAGCAGCGAAACCCTAGAATCCAAAGGTCTGATACCAAATGTTATGGAACCAGCTCAAGAAAAGATAGAAAAGATAGATCAACACCTTAGAATTCAGTCTCTTCGAGGGTGAAACCTCCTTTACATTACATAAATGAACAATTCTTTGATGATACAAATGACAAAACCTCCTTTCTATATATAGGAGTCTAAGGAGTCACAATATAATCTAGCCGACCTAACAATAATAATATAAAGCCACAAAAATAACAATAGAGGGATTCTATGGGGCACATAAATAACAACATGGGGGTAATAGGGGCACAACAGTATAAATAAGGGGTATAACTACAATAGTAATAGGGTAATCACTAGTATTATAGGGACCCAATAGAGTTGCAACATTCTTGCTGCAATACTGGTGCTCACCACTAATACGGAGGCCCAATCGATGGAAGCTAGTCCAAGGAGATGTAGCCCAGAAGGGGTGAACTCCTTCATCAAAACACTATGTTAAGTGTTCATGTTGATAGTTTGCTATACTTTGCATTTTTTTTGTTCAACACTTGTTTTTCATGTTATTTTTCTCATGTATTTCATATAAAACTTGACAAATTTTACCTGTTTCCAATCACAAACACCATAAGAAAACCATGCACATGAAGCGATTGACAAGCATATGTTTATAAATCTAAAGTTGAAATTAACACAACAAAACTAACATTCAATAATAAATCAAGTTGGCATAATATGAAATGTTTATTTTCTTTATTGCTTGAGTTTTTTGCAAGTATGGTTTTAATGGTTGCAAAATTGTGATGCTTACAAGGTTAAAGTTGCAGAGAGGAGAAGGGAAATTGTTGGTTGCAACTCCTAAGGTAATGCCTAGAAGAAGGAGAGCCACAAGGCTACAATCTCCACCCAAAGTTCCATTTCTAGTTTCACTTTAAACACCTCAAGTTTTACCTTCAATTGAGATTGAGGAGGTACAAGCAGTACCAGAAGCTGAGCATGAATCCAAAGACATCATGTCTAGAGCAAGAGAGGCTAAAGGTCTTTCAGAAGAGGAAGAATTTGAGAAAGATTTTTATGACTTGGCTGACATGGTTAGAGTCCTCTATGAAGAGAGGAACACTAGAATGGCTGGGGAGAGTTCTAAGACTCCACAAGGAGAGGGAACCTCAAGAGATAAAAATGATGAAAAGAAGGATTCAAAGGGTAATGGAGGAAAACCTCCTCCATTTCCACCATCTTCATCTTCCTCATTATCTTCATCATCCTCAACATCTCAAATAGTAACATCTTCCACTTTCACCACAAAAACTGTTTATACTCATTCAAAAACCCCAAAGGAAAAAACTCCCTTACTCAAATTAGATATTAAGTTTGAACTTCCCATGTATAATGGTGAGGTGAATGCAGAAAAGTTAGACAATTGGATTTGACAATTGGAGGTATACTGTAGAATTCAGAATCTTCAAGAAGATGACATAAAGGTCCAGTTGGCTTCATTGAGGCTAGAAGGAGTAGCATTAGTCTGGTCAGAATAAAAGACTCAAGAGGAAATGCAAATTCGTGGTAATATATACATTTCTTGGGTTGAATTTTTCCTGCAATTAAAATACATTTTTACCCTTTAGCCTATATGCAAAAATCCATTATGAGTTGGCAAAATTTTAGGCAACTTAAGGAAAAACAGTCCAATATTATACGTAGAAGTTTACAAAGACGTCTTTGTTGTTAGGAGTAAATTTGAATTCCCAAGACACACTATTGAAATATATTGGGGGTTTACATTCCCATGTAAAAGATACTATATTTATGTTCAATCCAAGAAATTTGGATGAGGTATGTGTGCAAGCCATGCAACTTGAAGCACGAGGAAAGAACATTTCGGAAGAGAGTAGTAAGAAGAAGCCATTCAAGGGTAAGGAGAAAGAGAAGGGATGGAAATGGAAAGGAAATAAGAATTGAAGTGTGAAGAAAGAATGGGAGAAAACCATATGAAAACATTGTTCCAAGGAAGCCCATTGTTGGAAATTGCATCCTGAACTAAGGCCTAAGAAACCAAACAATAAGGGTAAACAAAAGACGACCGCTACCACACAACATGATCTTGGATCATATTCTGGTGATGAGACAAATATTTCAGCCATGCTCACAAAAGGAAAAGAAGTTGTTGCAATCACTAGTTCCTCACATAGTCATAATAACACGCCAACTAAAGAATCAAGAATAGCATTGTTCCATGTAACGGTAATTTCAAATCATACAAAGATTGATGCATTATTTGATAGTGGGTTACAATTAAACTTAATTTCAAAAGACTTGGTCAAACAAATTAACCTTGAAACTGTACCTCATCATTAGCAATATCCTTTGGGTTGGATAGTCAATAATGAAAATTTACAGGTTACAAGGAAGTTCTTATTCAAGTTCATCACACTGAAAAGTTCATTGATGAAATTGAGTCAGATGTAGTTCCACTTGACATATTAGGAACAATTTTGGGTAGTCCTTATTTGTATGATAGGAAAGAAGTATTTTATCACCATAACAACAAATACTTATTGCTCAAGAATGGGGTTGATTACATTTTGAGAGGCCATCGAAAGAAGCTAAACATTTCTTTGGTTAATGCAGGGCAGATGAAGAGACTAGTAAATACAAGTAAAATTTTTGTGCTTATAATGATAAAGGAAAGGAATGATATTGATTATGAATATTTTTAAGGTTGTGATGACAAATTAAAATATCTTTTGTTTGATGTGGTAAGAAAGCATGGCGAGATGTTTCAAGAACCAAAGGGGTTACCTCCTAAGAGGGGAATTCAACATGAGATATAGCTGCAGTAGGATGTTCCACTTTCAAACATTGGCATGTATCGCATGTCAATTATGGAAAGCATGGAAATCAAGAAGAAAATTCAAGAATTGTTGAAAAAAGGTATCATACGACCATCTACTTCACCATGTGGTTCACCCATTTTCTTGGTGCCAAAGAAGGATGGGACTTGGTGCATGTGTGTGGATTTCCATACACTGAACAAAATAACGGTAAAAAAAAATTATCCACTCCCAAGAATTGATGATTTTATTGATCAGTTGAGGTATGCAAAGTATTTCACTAAGTTAGACTTATGAAGTGGTTATCATCAAGTTATAATAGTTGAAGAGGACATTTGGAAAATTGCATTTAAAACTAAACAAGGATTGTTTGAGTGGCTTGTTATGCCTTTCGGTCTTACAAATGCTCCACCTACTTTCATGGGAGTTATGAATGAGGTATTGAGACAATTTTTAGATGACTTTGTTATTGTGTACTTAGATGATATTCTCATATTCAAAAAATCCAGAAATGAACATGTCATGCATGTGAACAAAGTACTTGATGTCTTGAGAAAAGAACAATTGTTTTTAAAGATGTTGAAGTGTGAATTTGACAAGAATTCTTTAGTGTATTTTGGAAACATTGTTGGAGGAGGTGAGTTGAATATTGACCCCTCTAAAGTTGAAGTAATTCTGAATTGGCCTAAGCCCAATACAGTTATAGATGCAAGAAGCTTTTTAGGGGAAACACAATATTGGATGAAATTTATTGCTAGTTTTTCTTCCATTGCAGCATCGTTACATGCATTGAATATTGTCAAGAAAATATTCCATTAGGGAGATGTAAAGTAGAAATAATTTGATGCTTTGAAGAAAAACATCAGTTCAACGCTGGTATTGGCACTTTCATATCTTAGATAACCATTTGAGATTCAAACAAATGCTAGTGATTACAACATCGAAGCAGTTCTTATGCAACATGAACTTTATGCATTGGTACAAAGTGTCACAAAATGGAAACACTATTTGATGGGGAAGGAGACCATTATCCATACTGACCATCAACCACTGGAGTACTTGCAGTCACAGTCAAATTTTCAGCAATCATGACACTTCAGATGGATGGACTTTGTAAAATAGTTTCATTTGGTTATCAAGTACAGAAAGGGAATCTACAATAAGGTAGTGGATATGATTTCTAGGTCTATTCTAAATTCATTTGTTATTCTCAAGCATAATTCTATTTTGCATGAAAGTTACATTGAGAAATATGCATATGATAATGAATTTCAAGATGTGTATGCAAGATTGAGTCAGGGAAACCAGGTTGAAGGGTTAGATTACAATGTATATAATAGTTTTTTGTATCACTTGGGCAAGTTATATATTCCACAGGGAGAAAGAAACAACATCATAAGGGAGGCACACACTTCATTAATTGCAGGACACTTTGGTGTAGGAAATACAATAGCGAATCTCCAAAGGTAATGTTATTAGGAACACATGTTTGATAATGTATCATGTTTCATTAGAGGATGTTCTTTATGTGCAACAAGTAAGCCTAGCAATAACAAACTAGTACTGTTCACTCCGCTTCCGGTAACTTCACGCCCATGGGAGAGTATCTCAATGGATTTTGTAGGAGGTCTTCCATTGTGAAGGAAAGGTCATGATTACTTGTATGTAGTTGTAGAAAGGTTCAACAAAATGTGTATACTAACACCATGTAAAAGGAAAATTACAATTGAACAAGCAACTCATTTTTTCTTCCAAAACATTTGGTCTTGTTACTTCCATTGTAAGTTATCGAGATTCTCGATTTGTTGGGAATTTTTGGTCAAATTTTTGGGACATGATGGACACTAAGAGGAAGAAGAGTACAACCTTTTATCCTCAAACAGATGGAAAAATCGAGGTGGTCAACAGGACAATCATTCATCTTCTTAGAGGATATTGAAGCAAACATTCCAAGTCGTGGGATGAATAGTTGCATTACATCCAACATGCATACAATAGGGAAAAAAATTCTTCCACAAACACATCACCATTTGATGCATGTTTTGGGTACTTTTTAAGATCACCATTGGACTTCATCTTTGAGAAATATGTTGCCATCGATGGTCACAGTGACATCGATAAGGAAAGGAAGTTCCTAGAGAAAATTTAGTTGATACATGACACAGTGTTTGAACAACTGGAAAAGAGTCAAAGAAGCTACAAGGCAAGGCATGACAGACACTGGGTCTACCATAAATTTCAAGTTGGAGACGACGTTTTGTTATATATTAGAAAAGAGAGACTTCAAGGGGAAGGTAAAAATCTCAAGCCAATCCATTATGGTCCTTTTAAAATTCAGAAAATATTGGTAATAATGCATTTAAGCTTGATTTTCCTCCTTATATTCGAATATACTCTATTGCTAATGTTGAGAATTTAAGATTATTTGAGCCTCCTGTTGGGTTGTGTTATTCTTTCCACAAATATCCCATGTAGTGAACCAGGGGGTTAGAAAGGGGGTGGAGCCCCCTTTCCTTGTGTTGATTAAGTAGCGGGGGGGTCACAGTGGGGGTGGAAACCCCCCTGTCCAGGGGGTTTGAGGGGGGCGGGGAGCCCCCCTCTACGGGGTCTGGGCCAGCGCCCCGGGAAATTTTTTTTGGACCCTATATTAGGTTGTGTGGACCTACTTATGTTTTTGTTTATGATTTTCACACATGGTTTTGGACGCGATGGTTATTGATTCATGGTTTTGGATTTTTTGACATGTATAAATATGTATTGTAACATTGAAAGGAACATAATGAAAAATCAAGCTGGTAGTCTTGATTTTTGGATCTAGGGTAAAATCTCTATGTATATGTGTTTTATGTGTTATGCTCTCGCATTGTTTATTTTCTGTGTTTTAGAATTCATCTGCAGGTAATTTATGTATGGGGTTAAAACCTACATTTGGTATCAGAATTTTTTTGGCTTCAAGGGGATGCCCTTGTTGCTGAGGGGTTTCGCTTAGGTATGTGGTCGACCCTGTTCAGTGGGATATCTACAATATCGATTCTGGTGTTGAAAGAAGATGGGGAGCAGTGGAAAGATAGAGATCGAGAAATTTAATGGTTAGAGTTTCGAGTTCTGGGAACTCAATATAGAGGATATGTTGGTGGGTAAAGATCAATGGATCATGGTAGATCCAAGTACTAAACCAATGGGATGTCTGATGAAGAATGAAAGAAGTTGGATTGGAAGGCAAAGAAAAAATACGATTGTGTGTCTCGGATTTAGTATTGCTGAATGTATCATGGGAAGCTATGACAAAGGCTTTGTGGGACAAGTTAGGGATTTTGTACTAATCTAAGTCTCTAGTGAATAAACTGTTCCTACATAAAAAGCTGTATAACCTGAGGATGAAAGATGGAGACTTGGTGACATAGCATCTGAATGCATTTAATACTATGGTAAGTCAGTTATCATCTATTGATATAAAAATTTTATATGAACATAAGTGCATTAGTTTTTTGTGTTCTCTACCAGATTCGTGGGATAGTCTAGTTATTGCAATAGGTAGTAATGCAATTGCCTTGCAATTTGAAGAAATAGTCTCATCCTTGCTGACGAAGGAGATGAGATGGAGAAATATGGAGACCCATAATGGTGATGCACTGTATATACAATGACAGTCCGAGAATATAAACAAAAATAAGTCATCAATTAGGAGATCTAAATCTAGAGGGAGATCCAAATCTCTAGGAAAACCTGTAAAGGTGGTGTGCTGGAAATGTGGAAAGGAAGGGCACTACAAAAGGGACTATAAATCTAAAACTCCTAACAAAGGAAAGGGATCTGATGATGCTCCTTCTATAGAGGTGAAAACCACCTTAGATGGAGGTGGGGATATGTACTTGTCTTCTTCAAGTACACATGTAGATCATGCGGCATGGTTGATTGACTCAGGTGCATCCTTTCACTTCACTCCCCATGGAGAGTGGTTCTGTGAGTATGAGAAATACAATGGTGGTGATGTATTCTTAGGGGATGATAGGAAGGCTAGAATAGTTGGTTGCGGAATAATAAAGTTAAAGTTGCAACATGGAAGGGTTAGAAAACTTTTGAGTGTTCTACATATTCCTACATTGGCCAGAAATCTAATTTTTGTAAGCAAGCTAGATGATGCAAATGTAAAAAAAGTGTTTGAGAAGGATACCTACAAGATGGTTCGGGGAGCACTGGTATTGATGCAAGGAGTTTGGATTGGAACTCTGTACAAGATGAAAGGTAGCACTGTTTTTTATGGGTGCAATAGTTTTGTGGTTCCTAAAAGTGGAGCAGAAAATCTAGTGGTCTCTAGAGAGAAGACCTGCTGTGGCATCGAAGGCTTGTACATATTGGAGAGAAGGGCCTTCGAATACTTCATGGTAAATGTATGGTAGAAGGTATGATTAATAGCTCTCTGGATTTTGGTTTCTATGAAAATTATGTCTATGGGAAGCAGAATCGGGTGAGTTTCCCCTTTGGTGATAAGAGGGAAAAACAGATATTAGAGCTTGTGCACAGTGACGTGTTTGGACCTATGAAGGTTCCATCACTGGGTAAGTCTGTGTACTATGTATTATTTATAGATGACTTCTCAAGGAATACATGGATATATTTCCTTAAGAAGAAACCTAAAGTCTTTGACATGTTTAAATAATTTAAGGATCTGGTGGAAAACCAGACAGAGAAGAAGATAAAGCTGATGAGGATAGATAGCAGTGGAGATTTTGTAGTAAGGAATTTGAAGAATTCTCTAAAAAGTGTGGTATCGCACGATAGAAGACTACTCCATATACACCTATGCAAAGTGGAGTTGTAGAAACAATGAACAAGATATTAATGGAAAGGGAAAGAAGCATGCTTAATGGTGTTGGGTTAAGACAAGAATTCTGGACAAAGGCAGTGGAGACAACATGTTACCTGGTCAATAGATGACCTTCATCAACATTGGAGGATAAGACTCCATAAGAGGTGTGGACTCATAAAAAACTCTCTCTTTCACATATGAGGGTATTTGGATGTGATGCATATGTACATGTTCCAAAGGAGAAATGAATCAAGTTGGAAAGTAAATCTGAAAAGTGCATCTTTATTAGGTATAAGGATGGTTTAAAGGGTTATAAGGTTTGGAACCCAATAAAAAGGAAGGTTGTGTGCAACCGAGATGTGGTGCTCAGAGAGGTGAAAGATGTTATTAATCATGAAGTCTAACTGAAGGAACCTGAAAAGATATAGTTTGAGCTAAAGGAGGAAGAATCAAACTCTACAATAGAGGAGGAATCAGAAAATGAATAGCCACAAACTCCCGGTGTGAGAAGATCTGTTCAAGAAAGAAGGTAGCCAAAAAGGTATAGTCCATTTGCTTTCTGTTCAAATTTTGCTTTATCTATTACTAATGATGATCCCAAAACTGTGAAGGAAGTGGTAGATCTAGAGGATGGAAAACTCTAGAAAGAGGCCGTGGTTGATGAAATGGCATCTTTGCACAAAAATGAGGCTTGGGATCTGGGAGTTGCCAGCTGGAAGGAAACCCATTGGTAGCGAATGGGTGTTCAAGAAGAAGTCAAATGCAGAGGAAAGGTAGAGAAATACAAAGCTCGGTTGGTAGGAAAAGGCTATTCCCAGGTGTCAGGAATTGATTTTGGTGATATTTTTTTTGTTGTTTCCAAGGTAACTTCTATTAGATTACTTTTATCTATTTTTGCTGCTTTTGATTTTGATGTAGAATATATGGATGTGAAGACAACATTTCTTCATGGGGATCTAGAAGAGGAGATCTACATGAAGCAACCTGAAGGATTTGCGGTGAAGGGTAAGAAAGAACTGGTATGCAAATTAAAGAAGTCTTTGTATGGGTTAAAACAGTCACCAAGGATGTGGTATTAGAAATTTGATACATTTATATGGGGACTTGGGTTCACCAGAAGCAAAGTAGATCGTTGTGTGTATTTTAAATTAATTGCTGACCATGTTATTTATTTGGTCTTGTATGTGGATGATATGTTGCTGGTTGGAAATGACAAAGAAATTATCCACGATTTGAAGACCCATTTGTCCTCCAAATTTGACATGAAATATATTGGTGCTGCAAACTATATTTTGGTCATGGAAATTAAAAGAGATCTAGCAAAGAGGAAGCTCTGGTTAAACCAGAGGAAGTATGTCAAGACAATATTGTAGAGGTTTAATATGTAGGATAGTAAACCGGTGAAGGTTCCTATTCCTATAGGTCTAAAGTTATCTGCTAAATAGTGTCCTAAGACAAAAGAAGAGGAAGAGGATATGTCTTGTGTTCCATATGCAAGCGTAGTCGATAGCCTGATGTATGGCATGGTCTGTAATAGACCATAAATTGTACATGAAGTGGGAGTATTGAGCAGGTTTATGTGAAAACTAGGGAAGGAGTAATGGATAACAGTGAAGTGGGTTTTCAAGTATTTGTCTGGCATTAGTGATTATGGTTTTTTCTACCAAGGAAGATCAGGATTGGATAGAGTTTTGGATATCTATGGCTTTGTTGATGCAGACTAGGCTGGAGATCTAGATCAGAGAAGATCTACAAGTTGGTATGTGTTTAACCTATTTGGAGGTGCAATCAGTTGGATAAGCAAGAAACAATCTGTAGTGGCACTATCAACTATAGAGGCAAAATACATGGCAGCCACTCATGCAAAAAAGGAAGCAGTTTGGTTGTAGATTATTTGAAAATGGGGCACTAAAGGCTTCTTGTTAAGCTTACAAGAAGCCTTTAGTGCTCCATTTTTAGATCAGGTGGTATCAGAGCTTGAGATTGATTAAGCCCTCCTTCAAAGAAGGTTATATTAGAATGCTTGGTTGATAGAGCAAATATTTCTTGTCTAAAAGGTCTTTAAATAGTCAGAGGTTGATTCTATGCTTGTTTGCAAACTGATTATTGTTTGAGTTTGTAGAGGTGAAGGGAAAGCTATTGATAGCTCAGTCTAGGAAGGATAAGAAGGAAGAAGGGTTGAAGGCATTTTTCCTATCCCAAAGGACGTCAAGGCAATCCTTGAAGCACAAGAGGTTTGTTGAAAAAGGTTGTTGAATAAGATCTTTGTTAATCTTATTTGAAGTTTTCATGTTCATTGTCATAAGGACAACTACTACAAGTGATTCCTCAAATTCCTCCTTCATCACAAGATTCTTTGATGGAGACATGAAGCAATAATTCTTCATCATGATGGAAAACATGAGAGAAATGTATGAGGATGGAAGGAAGAGCAACATACTTAGAGAGCTGTTGAATTCCATGGAGGAAGAGAAGCAGATACTTTCTGACAGATTGTAGGAAATGGATAGGAAACTTCATATTTCTAATATGAACCTGAAAATGATGCATGAGTTGGAGTCACAGCGCTTTGTTGCCAAAGAATCCTTAGTCAAGTATCAACTTGAAAAAGAGGTAAATAGTTCCTATCTATCTTCAAATTCTTCTAAGAATGATTGTATTGGCTCTTTTGAAAAACATACTAGAGGCATAGGTTCCAAGCTAATGTCCAAGATGGGCTATGAAGTAAAAGGCTCGGGTAAACATGCAAAAGGTATTGTTGAGACAATAATAGTTGAGGAAAGGCCTAAGTATTTGGGTATTGGCTATGGAGAGTCTTATGGAGAAAGTTCCAAAGCTTCCATGAAGGCCATTGAAACAGCTCCAAGAAGGAGTTGCATTGTAGGTCTTCTACCTCAAGAGTGTGAATATTGTATTCAGGAGGAATGCAATAGCTTGAAACATCATTTGCAGGATGCAGGTGTTTAGAAGCACACACTTGAACCAGAGAGTTGTGGAAACTCTAACAACCTTGAAGAGATTGATGGTGTTCCAAAGGGAGCCACTTCTTCATTTGATTCACCTCCCTATGAAGGAAATAAAGGTGAAAAAGAAAGGTATAAATCTAGTTCTAAACATTTTCCTTTTGATTTTGCAAAGCATGATAAATTTCCACATAGACATGGGAAAATAATTGCTTGTTCCTTTTGTGGTTTGGATAACCATAATGTTTCTAGATGTTGGAAGAGAATGGCCACATACATGAAACCAAAGGAAGCAAGAAGCCAAAGGTCCACTCGACAAGGCAAGTCATGCTGTCAAGAGGATGCACAATCAGTGCACTTACTGCCATAGGCAAGGGTATCTTGCTGAAAAGTGTTGGACTCTGAATCCAACAATGCTTCCATAAAAGCTGAAGAAGGTGGAAAGAGAAAATGGCAGGAATGGAAAGAAAGATTCCATGATTGATGTGTTTCAGGATGATTCACATGTTGATGCTGATGTGTAGACAAAGGAAATACCTTTGAAATGGATTTCTAAGAAATGGTTAGAGTTCTTATCCAATTAAGATTGTGTTATCACCTAGAACTGCAGTCACATGTACATAAATTTTGTCCAAAATTTCATTGTCAAAAATGGGTGTCAAATGGTTGTTGTCTTATGTTTACTACTTAGGGGTCATGTTTCTAAATGATATTGATGTGAATCATTTTCAAAAAACCGTTAGTCATCCTCCATCATGATTGAATAAGACATGTCTTATCTTGTATACGTCACTGGTCCTTTTCGCATTTTCGCAGCGCAGTTTTATTGGTTGATTTTGCAGCGCAATGATGTTTTAGCCTTTTCGCAGCGTGTCAGTATCCAGCCATTTCGCAGCGCATTCTGCTAATTTATAACTATCTGCGCTACGAAATCGCGGACTCGGGGATTTTGCAGCGCAAATTCTTAAAATGTCATGTCTGGGGATGAGTCATTGTGTTCGTCCAGTTATTGTCAGTTGGCGTACCTTCTAAACACTTATGAGCCATCATTCCACCAGTAGGTTCATAGTCACGCACATTAAAATCATTCAAACGGTTTTGTCATGCATGGTCGTGTTATAATGTTTGTTAATAATGCATAAAGTGGTCAGCTTGTATGATAAGTTATTTAAATTGCAAATGAGCCCGAGTTTCTTCTTCAAGAGAGCCTGTTGCAAGCGAGCCTGCGTTCTAAAATTTGAATTTTCCATTTGAGTTGAGGCTGGTGGTGTTTCTCTGTGCGAAAGATTTCAAAGCGTAATGGAGAAGAAGGAGCATCGGTCTGGAAGGTGTCAGAGGGCAGAGCCTGAAGGATTGGATCTTGCATTGAGGAATGAAGGTGTAAGAAGGGCTTTCAAAGATGCTGGTTGCTGGAGTTTCTGTGAAAAACTGAAGGGTGGCCACACTCAGGTAACAAAAGATTTTGCCTTGAACTTTACAGGTTTAAGTTCTAAAGTGTCTATGTTAGAATTCCAAGTATCTCCAGAGGCTATTGCTAATGTAACTGAGATTCCGAGAGGAGGGCAGGAGTGGTTTAAAAACTTCAAATTTGATATGAACCCCTGCAAGGAATTCTTGAAAGAAGCCTATGTGAATGAAGATCTAACCAAGGCTGTGCCTAGAAGCTATGTTAAAGAACACTATGCTATGCTTCTTACCTGTATTCAAAAGTATTTAACCTGTGAGGGCAGATATAACAAAGTCTATTCCTATCATTTTAAGTTGTTGCTGCATTTTACGGGTAAAGCATCTATAGATATCCCATTTTACTTGTTTCATAGCCTCAGCAAGATGTGTGACAAGGTTCAATTGAGAAAGGATGATTGTGAAACATCATTATTTCATCATGGTCTAGTCAAACTGTTAGTGCTGGATGCTCTTCAAAAAATTGGTAGGGATTGGAATTCTTTCATCTATATGGCTGGTTTCCAGAGTAGGACAGGCCTCACCCCACAGCCGGTTAGAGAAAGAGAAGAATCAATGGAAGAACCTACAATAGCTGAGCTTAGAAAGGAGGCTAAGGATAAAAAGAAAACCAGGTCTCAGTTGAACAAACCAGTAAAGCCCTTGGTTCTTAAAGAGCCATCTCAGCCATCATCAAAGGAAAAGGTTAAGCACAAGAAAGATGTACCTGGATCAACTGGGTTTGAAAGAGTATCAAGAGTTAAAACAAGGAGTCAATTAAGCAAAGAGAAGGGTAAATCAGTAGTTGTAGATGAAATTCCAATTTCAAAGGCCAGCTTAAGTGATTTGCTTGATGCCATTGAATTTGAGCAGGAAGAACCGGTGCATCTTGAACCCATGCATATTGATTTAACTCAATCATCACCTGAGAGCACTAAGAAGTCAAAAGCTTCGAAGAGACTTAGGTTTGATGAACCTAGTGAGGAGTTTATGTTCAAACCACGAAGGCCAGTTACAAGGAAACAAGTTAGAGAAGCTGAGAAAGTGCATAAAGAAGAGAAAGCTGTAAAGATGCCCAGAACGGAGGTAATTGAAGTATTGACCAAAACAGTGGAGGCAGTCAAGCATAAAGACAAGAACAGAAAGGTTATTATTACCCAAGGAGGAAATGTTATAGCCATAAAGAACCAAGCGGGAGCAGCAAAAGATGAAGTTGTCCAGGTGAAGAATGTTAATGAAGTTGCCCAGGTGAAGAATGTTACTAAGGAGCTTGCAGTTAGATATGCCAACTACCGAAGAGCTGTGTTAAAAGGTAGCAAAAACCTAGTGGGTCAGGTAGATTCAGTGGCTGATGTGTATACATGGATGGTTCCAGCCCTCAAGCAAGCTAAACTCATCAGAAAGATGAACATGAGCCTGAGAGCTGAAAATAAAGCCTTAAAGAAGGAGGTTGCAAATTTGAAGATACAGCTAGGTCAACTAGCTCACTGATTTGAAGAAAAAGGTGACATTCTTAGTTTTGGTCAATTTTGTTTAAGCTCCATTATTTTGAAGTCATATAAGTCTTTGACACCTGTAGAGGAAGTCTAAAGAGTCATAAGTTCAAGCAAAAGACGCCTTAGTGCAAATATACTCTGTTTTAGCAAAAACAGCAGTTTCGTAGCGCGCTACGAAACTGCTGTAGGTGCTGTTTTATGATGAAAACAAACAGTTAATGATGAGATCAGCAAATTTTTGAAGGAAACGCCTAAGAAACATAAGGGAGACCACTTGAGGCTATCCTAGCTATGCAGAGAATGACAAGTGTGCCTTTTGGAAAAGGTGAAATATTTTTGTCTTTAGTTAAACCTTGATAAAGGTTCTTTATTACCGATTATTAGGGTTCTGATAGGAAATGCATACGGAGATTTTGGTTTATACACCTGTTCAGTCAACAAGGCTTCCAGCACATTGGGGAATATGGTGATGCTCGTAATTTTTAAGGAATTAAAGAGCTGGGAACATGTTACTTAATTTGTGAAGAATGATGGGAGACAAGGACCGGGAAAACAGGGGACTTATCTTGAGGATTAATGAACCATCTACGCAGCCAGTATCCAAAGCCAGCTTGTTCATTGCATTCTCCTCCAAGATATCTCGGCAAAAACAGAAAGAAGACAGATGTCAAGAATCAAGAAGGAATCATGCTACGAGGAAGACAGATTTTGAGTTTTGATTAGATTAGGACTCTTTGTAATTACAGTTCAGTACTTATGTATTTAATGAGTTAGTTAAACAGAAGATAGGAGTAGTTAATAGAAACCTTCGAGCTCCCCTCATCCTGGAGGAGGAAGCTCAAGGTGGTTAAGAATGTATTCCTATATATAGATCAGACTTGGATGTAATTGAGGTTGGATATTTTGATAAAAGACAAGACTATTTTGGTTTATGTATAGCAGATTTCAGTAATGCAAATCACTGTTGTTTCTTCTCAGGATTCACAATAGATCTAATGGTTCAAATGTATGATGGTTTATTCTCTTTAGTGTTCTTTTACAGTTTTGTTACTGCATAATCACTCAGAACTCATGTGTCATGCTCTGACTTCCTGTATGCCTTGGCAAACTGTGTTTTATGTAAGTTATGTTTGAACATTAGATGTAAAGTGCCCTGATTTCTATGAAAGGATAGTGTTTCTTGTTTGCTGAGATGTGTGAGACTCCATAAGCCCAATGGGAATCACTTTGATATTTGTCCAGCCAGCTTATTTTTCATGTGTTTTAAGAGTTAGCCATCTTTCCTTGTCATTAATCAATATTCATAGTCTGTGAGAGAGCCCTCTCTGACTAAGGAGGCTAAGCCTTAGTCTAAAGCCTGGTTTGAAATAGTTACACAGAATCTTGCTGATTGGCAGCCTTCAGTACCTGATTTTGTGATAACATTTTGGTGCGTCTGCCGGGAGCCTGAAGATTACTCATTCCCGTAGTTATAAGATTGAATTTCTGAAGGTAGCAGGAGTTCAAAAAGGTTTTCGAGGCTGCATTCTACCTTGGTGACTCCATGAATTTTAAAGTTTGAAAGGTGGCTTCGAGGGGAAGATATACAAGGAGTAATCCTGATCCAAACCCACCTAGTCCTGTGGAGAATCCTAATATCATTTCAAGGAGTAAACAAAGATTTTCTGATATACCAGGTACTTCAAATATTTCAAGATCTTTGTTTCCTAAGTTTGCTAGAAGTCCTAAGGATAAAATTGTTGATGATAAAATCCAAGAAGTGTTGTTGAGGTCTGAAAATGAAGAAGAGCTTATTGGTATCATATTAGATTTACAAAAGAAAGGCATTGATACTTCATCTTTAGTGTCACAAAAAGATAAAGAAGAGTTTTGGGAAATTGTTACTTCTGAATTGTTATTAGAGGAAGAGGATTTGAAACAGCTCAAGGAGCTTGACCCTTTTGAAGTTTTTCTTAAATCAAAAACTGGTTTACCTCTCCCAAATTGGAGTTCTTTTGTCAGTGGCTTACAAAGTCCCAATAGCCCTTTCCGTACTCATACTTTATCTTCTGCCTCTGCTAGTCCAAATACTCCTCAGTCAACATCTCATACTAGTTCTGGTCCTCCTAGTCACACAGTACCTGTTATCCCTGCTCCTCCTTTCATTATGGCTGTACCTGCTAGGTATGCTCCCCTAGCTCTCCCTGCTGTTTTGCATGATCTCCCTAGTAAATATGCTGCTAGGATTCCAACATGGGGAGGAGATGAGGACATTACAGCTGAGGAACATGTGGATAGATTCAATGACTTTGTTGATAGGGAAGAAGTGGATGATGAAGATGTAAAGTTAAGACTGTTTGCTCAAACCTTTATTGGGGAAGTTCGGAAATGGTTTAAAGCCCTTGGAGCTGGTAGCATTCATAGTTGGCTTGAGTTTGAAGATCTTTTTCTGAGGAAATGGGGGAATAGGACAAATCCTGTTCAAGCCCTCACTGAATATAACAGTTTAAGAAGAGCTCCAGATGAAACTGTCCAAAATTTTTCTAAGAGGTTTAATAAAATATATAATTCCATTCCTGCACATTTAAAGCCTCCTGGAGCTTTGGCACAATTAAGGTATGCTGAGTCATTTGATTCAGATTTCTCTATTTTACTCAGAGAAAGAGAGTCTGCTACTCTTGCTGATATGCAGAATGATGCAGTTAAGGTTGAGGTAAATATGCTAGCTGCTAAGAAGTCAAAGATGGCAAAGGCTAAGATAAAGGAAGAGGAGAAACCTTCTACCTCTGCTCAAGAAGAAAAGTTTGAAACCATGATGAAAACTATGGAGAAATTGATGGATCAGTTAGCACTTGGGAATACTGCTGCTCCCCAAGCACAACAAGAGCCTAGGTTTAGGAATCCTCAATTTAGAAGGCCTCAAAATCAGCAAAGACCAAGGGACAATAGAAATTAGCAAGTAGATCCTCCAGTGAGACCTCCTTTCCAGCAAAACATGGTGGATGAAGAAGAAGAACCTGAGGTACCTGAGGAGTCTATTCATTGCTTGGGTGAAGAAGACTCAAAAATTTTCTTAACAAAAGAAGAGCATGATGAGTCTAGTTTGGTAAAGGCAGAAGAGGAGCCTTCAGATTTCTTGAAGGGTTATCAGCATGCCATATTTGAAATTCAGAAACAGTACAACCTCAGAAACCGAGATGTCCCTATTACAGCAAATAAAGCACAGCCCAAGAAGAATGTTTCAAAGGCAGTTGAAGATAAGAAGGAAAAGACAAAGCAGACTGATGGTAAAGGTGATTCCTCTGGTGAGAGAAAGGATATTCAAAGCTCTACACCCCCTAAGGAACTTGAAAAGTCTACTTCTGTTTTTAACATAGAAAATGAGATTGCCAAGATTAAAATATCAGTCCCATTTAATGAAATTCTGAAAGTAGACAAATATAGAAGCAAGATTGTGGAAATGCTTAATTCTCCACCAGGAGGGGCTGATATTCTAAGTGTGCAAGAGGATAATCCTATTATCTGTTTAGGACCAAGACTTGAAGATGAACAAAGTGATGAGTTTCCTCCTTTTTATATAAGCATCAATATCCATGATATGAATCTACATAATGCTATGCTGGATTCAGGGGCGTCACATAATCTCATGCCTAAGGTAATTATGGAAAGAATGGGATTAGAAGTAACTAGACCATACAAAGACTTATTTTCTTTTGATTCAAAGAGAGTTCATTGCATTGGGTTGATAAAAGACGTTGTTGTGGCTCTAACACAAATCCCAGCAAAAACAACTGTCATGGACATTGTTGTTGCAGACATTCCACCTAAGTTTGGGATGCTTCTTTCAAGGTCATGGGCTGCAAAGATCAAGGGTACCATGCAAATGGATCTGACATATGCTACTATCCCAGTGTTTGGCGAACAAAGGAGGTTGTATCATGAAACAAGGATGGCATACATGGTAAGTAGCAAGGACAAGCCTCAGAATTTTCCTATTTACTCATGTGATACAGGTCTGGGGTCAGCTATCTTGTTTCATGAATCAGTTGGTAAAGAATCACAAGATGAGCATGCAGAAAATCAGTGTCAGGAGGAACAGCAAAGAGATGAAAGAGATATCAATGGTTGTTGGTCCTTATACTTTGATGGAGCAGCAGGAAAAGATGGCGCAGGAGCTGGAATTTGGATTACTAGTCCAACAGAAGAAAATTCTCTTGCTGTAGCAGCCAGTCTTTTTGTTATTCCCAAACATTCTTCTGATAGCTATGAAGTGAAAGTTCGCCATAGACCAGTCATCCCAGATAATATCATAAATTGGCAAGTATTTGAAGATGATCAGCAGGTAAGAAATTTTCTTGAGTTGAAAGAGGAGTTTGAAAATAATCAAATAGATCAGCAGAATATGTTAGCTGAGACAAAGGAAAAGTCTGAAGTGTTGCAGTTGCAAAATAACTTAATCCCTAAAGGCCTCATTCCTCTTGAAAAGTTATTTGATCAGAATGATGTGTTTAAAGCACCAAGGTTGCAAGCTAATGAAGAGGAAATAGAAAGCTGTAATTTAGGTGACTCAGTTGTGCCTAAATTAGTCAAGATTTCAAAGTTCTTATCAGCTGATATGAAGGTCAAATATGTTGAAATGATGAAGAAGTTTATTGATGTTTTTGCATGGAGCTATGCTGATTTGAAGCAGTATGATTCTTCAATCATACAACACACCATTCCAATTAAGCCAAATGAGAAGCCTTTTAAGCAGAAATTAAGGAGAATTAATCCCCTTCTGATGCCACTGATTGAAAAGGAGGTGAAAAAGCTTTTTGATGCAAAGATTATTGTTCCAATCAGATTCTCAAATTGGCTTGCTAACTTGGTACCTGTCAGGAAAAAGAATGGGGAGATTAGAATTTGCATAGATTTCAGGAACTTAAACAAGGCTTCACTGAAAGATAATTACCCTCTTCCTAAAATGGATCTTATTTTGCAAAATATTGTTGGTTCCCAAAGAATGTCTATGCTGGATGGTTTTTCAGGGTATAATCAGATCCTTGTTCATCCAGAGGATCAGGAGAAGACAAATTTCACTACACCATGGGGCACATTTATGTATGCAAAGATGCCCTTTGGTCTCATGAATGCAGGGGCGACCTTCCAGAGGGCTATGGACATTGATTTTGCTGAAGAAAAGGATAAATCAGTGGTGGTATATCTTGATGATATCACAGTATTTTCAAAGAGGGAAGAAGACCACTTAAAGCACCTAGAAAGGATCTTGTTAAAGTGTAGGAGGTTTGGTATTTCCTTAAACCCAACCAAAAGTATCTTTTCTTTGACCTCTGGTAAGTTGCTTGGGCATATTATTTCTGAAGAGGGTATTAAGATTGATTCTAATAGAGTCAGTGCTATTCAAAGGCTGGATTTGCCAAGAAGCAAGAAAGAAGTTCAATCTTTTCTTGGAAAGGATAATTTTGTTAGAAGATTCATTCCTAACTTTGCTGAAGTGGTCAAACATATAACCAAGATGTTAAGGAAAGGAACAGATTTCAAGTGGACAGCTGAAGCAAAGAAATCATTTGAAGAAATTAAAAAGGCCCTCACTCAAGCGCCAGTCCTCATCAGCCCGGATTTTAGCAAGGAGTTCCTGATATTCACATTTGCTTCTGAAGATACAATTGCTGGAGTTCTGCTGCAGAAAGGAAATCAAGGTATTGAACAGCCCATTTCTTTCTTTAGTAAGACATTGGCTAATGCTGAGTTGAAATATAACATTTTAGAAAAGCAAGCATATGCATTGGTGAAGGCAATTAAGGATTTCAGAATTTATGTGTTGCACTCTCATATTGTTGCATACGTGCCAAGTGCTGTTATAAAAGATATTCTTACACAAGCAGACCCGGATGGAAAAAAAGGAAAGTGGATAGCCAAGCTGTTAGAATATGACATTGAGATCAGGCCCACCAAGTTGGTGAAGGGTCAAGGCTTGGCAAAGTTGCTAACTCAGTCAAATCTGGACTGCATTGGTATCAATTTTAGCACAGAAATATCAGAAATTTCTGAGAATGAGGAAGAGTTGGTCCAAATCAATGAAAAATTTCTGACATCAGAATGGTATAGGGATGTGGCATTTGTATTGCAGCACAATAGAGCCCCTGATAACCTTTCCAAATCTAAAGCTCGGTTCACTAAACTAAAATCTCTTAGATATTTTGTGTATGAGCAGAATTTATTTTGGAAGGATGCAGGAGGGATTTTATTAAATTGTCTCATTGAAGAAGAGGCTGATAAGGTAATTGATGAATTTCACAAGGGAGATTGTGGAGGCCATCACTATTGGAAAGTCACTGCAAATAAAGTTTTGAGAGCTGGATATTTTTGGCCGACTATGTTCAGAGACATTTATAAAAAGATAACAGCATGCCATGAATGTCAAGTATTTGAAGGAAGGAGAAAGCTCATGCCTTTGCCATTGGTTCCTATTTATGTTGAAGCACCCTTCCAGCAGTGGGGATTAGATTTTATAGGGGAAATCCATCCTCCTTCATCAGGACAGCATCGCTGGATCCTCACAGCCACTGATTATTTTACAAAGTGGATAGAGGCGATACCTACCAGACAGGCCAATGACTTAGTGATAATATCCTTTCTGGAAAATAATATTTTATCAAGGTTTGGTTGTCCAATCAAGATTATCACAGACAATGCCCAGGCTTTTAAGTCTAAAAGAATGATAAATTTTTGTCATCAATACCACATTTCCCTGGGTCATTCCACTGCTTATTATCCACAGGGCAATGGCTTGGCTGAAAGTTCAAACAAGAGTCTTGTGAGGATTATTAAGAAGCTGTTGCAGGATAATAAAAAGGCTTGGCATTTGAAACTGAAGTATGCCTTGTGGGCTGACCGAATTTGCACGAAGAGGTCCATTGGAACATCCCCTTATGAACTTGTGTATGGAGCAGAGGCAATTTTCCCAACATCTCTTGGGGTACCAGTTATGAAGCTAATTCAGGGATTAGAAGAGGAACCAAATGCCATACAACGAAGAATTAATCAGTTGATAGCTTTGCAGGAGAAAAGGAATGAGGTGTTTGAAGATCATCAACAAAACCAGAATAGAGTCAAGAGAGCATTTGACAAGAAGATCAAAGAGGTCACATTTCAAATTAATGACAAAGTCCTAAAATGGGAAGCCAGAATTGAAGAGAAAGGTAAACATGGCAAATTTGAAAATTTGTGGAAAGGGCCATATCAGATTTCTGCTTTCCATGGAAACAACACCTACATTCTGCAGGAAGTTGATGGAACACCATATGCTGGAGGACCTGTTAATGGCAGGTTCTTAAAGCATTACAATCAGTAAAAGTCTGCCAAGTATCTCATGAACATTGTATATAACCGTTTTTGAATTTTCCTGTTGAAAATAAATGACAAGCTGAACAGAAAAGCTTTAGCCCGAGGAGAAGGCCCACAAAGCTAGAAAGGGATGCTTGTCAGTTGTGTGTTTTTTTAAAAAAAATGGACAAGACACTGGTTCTACGAGTTCTTAGTGTACTACAGGAGCACACTATCCCAAGTGGAGCCACTGTTATCACCTAGAACTGCAGTCACATGTACATAAATTTTGTCCAAAATTTCATTGTCAAAAATGGGTGTCAAATGGTTGTTGTCTTATGTTTACTAATTAGGGGTCATGTTTCTAAATGATATTGATGTGAATCATTTTCAAAAAACCGTTAGTCATCCTCCATCATGATTGAATAAGACATGTCTTATCTTGTATACGTCACTGGTCCTTTTCGCATTTTCGCAGTGCAGTTTTATTGGTTGATTTTGCAGCGCAATGATGTTTTATCCTTTTCGCAGTGTGTCAGTATCCAACCATTTCGCAGCGCATTCTGCTAATTTATAACTATCTGCGCTACGAAATCACAGATTCGGGGATTTTGCAGCGCAGATTCTTAAAATGTCATGTCTGGGGATGAGTCATTGTGTCCGTCCAGTTATTGTCAGTTGGCGTACCTTCTAAACACTTATGAGCCATCATTCCACCAGTAGGTTCATAGTCACGCACATTAAAATCATTCAAACAGTTTTGTCATGCATGGTCGTGTTATAATGTTTGTTAATAATGCATAAAGTGGTCAGCTTGTATGATAAGTTATTTAAATTGTAAATGAGCCCGAGTTTCTTCTTCAAGAGAGCCTGTTGCAAGCGAGCCTGCGTTCTAAAATTTGAATTTGCCATTTGAGTTGAGGCTGGTGGTGTTTCTCTGTGCGAAAGATTTCAAAGCGTAATGGAGAAGAAGGAGCATCGGTCTGGAAGGTGTCAGAGGGCAGAGCCTGAAGGATTGGATCTTGCATTGAGGGATGAAGGTGTAAGAAGGGCTTTCAAAGAAGCTGGTTGTTGGAGTTTCTCTGAAAAACTGAAGGGTGGCCACACTCAGTTAACAAAAGAGTTTTCCTTGAACTTTACAGGTTTAAGTTCTAAAGTGTCTATGTTAGAATTCCAAGTATCTCCAGAGGCTATTGCTAATGTAACTGAGATTCCGAGAGGAGGGCAGGAGTGGTTTAAAAACTTCAAATTTGATATGAACCCCTGCAAGGAATTCTTGAAAGAAGCCTATGTGAATGAAGATCTAACCAAGGCTGTGCCTAGAAGCTATGTTAAAGAACACTATGCTATGCTTCTTACCTGTATTCAAAAGTATTTAACCTGTGAGGGCAGATATAACAAAGTCTATTCCTATCATTTTAAGTTGTTGCTGCATTTTACGGGTAAAGCATCTATAGATATCCCATTTTACTTGTTTCGTAGCCTCAGCAAGATGTGTGACAAGGTTCAATTGAGAAAGGATGATTTTGAAACATCATTATTTCATCATGGTCTAGTCAAACTGTTAGTGCTGGATGCTCTTCAAAAAATTGGTAGGGATTGGAATTCTTTCATCTATATGGCTGGTTTCCAGAGTAGGACAGGCCTCACCCCACAGCCGGTTAGAGAAAGAGAAGAATCAATGGAAGAACCTACAATAGCTGAGCTTAGAAAGGAGGCTAAGGATAAAAAGAAAACCAGGTCTCAGTTGAACAAACCAGTAAAGCCCTTGGTTCTTAAAGAACCATCTCAGCCATCATCAAAGGAAAAGGTTAAGCACAAGAAAGATGTACCTGGATCAACTGGGTCTGAAAAAGTATCAAGAGTTAAAACAAGGAGTCAATTAAGCAAAGAGAAGGGTAAATCAGTAGTTGTAGATGAAAGTCCAATTTCAAAGGCCAGCTTAAGTGATTTTCTTGATACCATTGAATTTGAGCAGGAAGAACCGGTGCATCTTGAACCCATGCATATTGATTTAACTCAATCATCACCTGAGAGCACTAAGAAGTCAAAAGCTTCGAAGAGACTTAGGTTTGATGAACCTAGTGAGGAGTTTATGTTCAAACCACGAAGGCCAGTTACAAGGAAACAAGTTAGAGAAGCTGAGAAAGTGCATAAAGAAGAGAAAGCTGTAAAGATGCCCAGAACGGAGGTAATTGAAGTATTGACCAAAACAGTGGAGGCAGTCAAGCATAAAGACAAGAACAGAAAGGTTATTATTAACCAAGGAGGAAATTTTATAGCCATAAAGAACCAAGCGGGAGTAGCAAAAGATGAAGTTGTCCAGGTGAAGAATGTTAATGAAGTTGCCCAGGTGAAGAATGTTACTAAGGAGCTTGCAGTTAGATATGCCAACTACCGAAGAGCTGTGTTAAAAGGTAGCAAAAACCTAGTGGGTCAGGTAGATTCAGTGGCTGATGTGTATACATGGATGGTTCCAGCCCTCAAGCAAGCTAAACTCATCAGAAAGATGAACATGAGCCTGAGAGCTGAAAGTAAAGCCTTAAAGAAGGAGGTTGCAAATTTGAAGATACAACTAGGTCAACTAGCTCACTGATTTGAAGAAAAAGGTGACATTCTTAGTTTTGGTCAATTTTGTTTAAGCTCCATTATTTTGAAGTCATATAAGTCTTTGACACCTGTAGAGGAAGTTTGAAGAGTCATAAGTTCAAGCAAAAGACGCCTTAGTGCAAATATACTCTGTTTTAGCAAAAACAGCAGTTTCGTAGCGCGCTACGAAACTGTTGTAGGTGTTGTTTTATGATGAAAACAAACAGTTAATGATGAGATCAGAAAATTTTTGAAGGAAACACCTAAGAAACATAAGGGAGACCACTTGAGGCTATCCTAGCTATGCAGAGAATGACAAGTGTGCCTTTTGGAAAAGGTGAAATATTTTTGTCTTTAGTTAAACCTTGATAAAGGTACTTTATTACCGATTATTAGGGTTCTGATAGGAAATGCATACGGAGATTTTGGTTTATACACCTGTTCAGTCAACAAGGCTTCCAGCACATTGGGGAATATGGTGATGCTCATAATTTTTAAGGAATTAAAGAGCTGGGAACATGTTACTTAATTTGTGAAGAATGATGGGAGACAAGGACCGGGAAAACAGGGGACTTATCTTGAGGATTAATGAACCATCTACGCAGCCAGTATCCAAAGCCAGCTTGTTCATTGCATTCTCCTCCAAGATATCTCGGCCAAAACAGAAAGAAGATAGATGTCAAGAATCAAGAAGGAATCATGCTACGAGGAAGATAGATTTTGAGTTTTGATTAGATTAGGACTCTTTGTAATTACAGTTCAGTACTTATGTATTTAATGAGTTAGTTAAACAGAAGATAGGAGTAGTTAATAGCAACCTTCGAGCTCTGCTCATCCTGGAGGAGGAAGCTCAAGGTGGTTAAGAATGTATTCCTATATATAGATCAGACTTGGATGTAATTGAGGTTGGATGTTTTGATAAAAGACAAGACTATTTTGGTTTATGTATAGCAGATTTCAGTAATGCAAATGGTTGTTGTTTCTTCTCAGGATTCACAATAGATCTAATGGTTCAAATGTATGATGGTTTATTCTCTTTAGTGTTCTTTTACAGTTTTGTTACTGCATAATCACTCAGAACTCATGTGTCATGCTCTGACTTCATGTATGCCTTGGCAAACTGTGTTTTATGTAAGTTATGTTTGAACATTAGATGTAAAGTGCCCTGATTTCTATGAAAGGATAGTGTTTCTTGTTTGCTGAGATGTGTGAGACTCCATAAGCCCAATGGGAATCACTTTGATATTTGTCCAGCCAGCTTATTTTTCATGTGTTTTAATAGTTAGCCATCTTTCCTTGTCATTAATCAATATTCATAGTCTGTGAGAGAGCCCTCTCTGACTAAGGAGGCTAAGCCTTAGTCTAAAGCCTGGTTTGAAATAGTTACACAGAATCTTGCTGATTGGCAGCCTTCAGTACCTGATTGGCAGCCTTGCATGTTGTTGCAGGTTTTTACCAAGAAGGTGAATGGAAAAAGTTGAGTAGAGACTCACTTTGTTGCTGCAACATTATGTTCATTTCAACTTCAAAAGTACAGTTGCTTAAGCGAAAGTTGAAGGATGAACTACATGCCTGAGAATGATATGCATTAACATAGGGATGTTGATGTCATCCTTGTATTTGAACATGTATGTGTAATTAACTTGAAGGGTTGATTGCTTTGTTGTAACATGCATGTAATGTTGACTTGGGAAAAGTTAGCATGGTCTCCAAGATGGAGATAATGATGAAGTGTCTAATCTTTGAGAAATAGTCCTAGAAATATTTTTCTACATGCTTGACTTGTAAGGTCATTTGTTTCAAAGGCATGTTGATCTGATAATGAGATCTTAGAAAATTATTAAGGTATTACAGACTCATGTACATGGATTTTCCTATGTTACTTTGTGCAATGGATCGATAAGATTGCAAAATACATAGACAATGAAGCAGTCAAAGAACATAATAGAAAAACAAACATAAACACAACAAGTTTAATAAGGAGTTCACCCAAAACTCTTGGGCTACGTCTCCTGGTCCAGCCTTCAGTGGTGACCTCTCTATTATGTTTGCAAGAGCATAGTTATACACAATATGAGCTCAATTTGAGTCTCAACACAACAGATACAATAGAAAGAGTTTTTCTTCAACCCCTCAAGCCTCTCTGAGTACATAGACTCTTTCTATCACTCTCTGTCTCTGTCTTTGCTGTGTCTTAGCACCACTTGTCTCTGTCTCTATTAGTCTATGGCTTTAAATCCAATTGGCGATGTTTTCTCATTTCTCTTTCTCGAGCTCTCTCGCTTCCCGACCTCTATCCACTTAGATCCACCTCTGAGCATTATCCATCATTGTTGAATGCCTTTAGGGATGGTGGCCACCTATTCTATAATGGAATGGGTCATCGGGCCTTTGAAATCCCTAGAAACAGTGTTCTCTGTTTTCACAGAGAAATACACTAAAAACACAGGAAATTTGCCAAACTATCGGTTATCAGATTTGAAATACTATATATTCTGCCTTATGACTCCTATCAGGTCTACCTTTATGTCACTTATCACATCTCCACCGTTGATCTGGGAGATCTAGATCCAACGATTGAGGTTCATTTCGGGTGGCTCATTCGTACGAGGGTTAACTGCCTGAAATGGGTGGTTTTCTCTCTTTAGATCCTGGACATGTGGCAGCCAGTGTATGGGCTTGGGTGGAGCCAGACCAAAACCACTTACTGCCCACGGCCCGCCCGAAATCCCTCTTTTTTCGTGATTTCCCTTTGTATTAAGAAATACATTAAAAAATGAAAATCCCACTCATATCGAACTTGAAATAGTATACAACAACATTAATAAACCCTTTTGGGTCTAGTTTCATTGCATCGATGCTTTATCCTTTATATTTCATTTATTTAACAAAAATGCGATTTACATTGAAAAATCCCTTTCACCGAACTTGAAAATATATCAAATATCGCTTATAATTTTATCGGGTCTGGCTATCACAGTCGCATTTGTTATCAGCCCCACTCCTTTATGTAGCTCCGATGTGATATTGTGATGCGATTGATCACAATCGCATGTCGCACATACCCCCGGGGCATTTATAAGTGCTCTTCTATGGTTTGCCGACGCGATATTGCGATTCAACTTGGATCATCGATCTATGCGCTTGATCGACAGTCCTCATTGACCCCGCTGATCGCTATCGCATATTCGATGTGGTCTCCACCGATAACCTCCACTTGATACCACTGATTGTGATTTGTCGATTAGATCTAGATCATTGATCGGCCAGATCACTTATGCAAAGTAGTTTGAAACTGTTGATACTCTGTTTCTCCACTATTTATTCATGTTTTTTCCTCCCGATAGTGTAATCCGACTTTTTAAAAGGTTTTTCTTTTGCAGTAGTCTTGAATGTTTGAAGACTTAGATGGTTTTCTAGAATCCATTTGGATCAAACCTTTCCACTGAAAATGATTTTGGACCACCAAAAGTTGTTTTTTGAGCATCAATCAAGTGAGGATATAGCTTCCTCACTTGTCCAATCTCTATCCATCTTGCACTGCTTGGTTTTGAACCTTTGAGTCTCATTCTGAGGTACTCAACATCCCCTTTGCATGTAGTTCTCACCTTCCCGTCGAGAACTGTATCTTTATACAACTCATTAAGATATTAAGGCAACAGAACATCAATAGAAGGCAACTGACTTTGCTCTTTGGGATCTTCAATCAATGAAGGTTCAAATAGTCTCAAGCTCTCTGCATTAACTACTGAAGAGATGTGCATGTAAGCAGGAAAATCAAGGCAAAAAGCGTTCTCACCAATATTCTCAAGTACCTTGAAAGGCCCATACCTTATTGGCTTCAACTTCTTACCTTCAGCTTGAATTCTGCCTTTGTTGATGTACAACCAGACTTGATCACCAACTTGGAAGCTATGCTCAATTCAATGCTTATCATGCCTTGCCTTGTACTTGTCCTGACTTCTTTCCAGCTGTTCCTACACTGCCTAGTGAATTTCATGGATCTATTCAATGAACTTTGTTACTTTTTCCACATCATTGTGTCCATCAACTTCTATGTCTTTACTAAAGAAAAGATCCAAGGGAGACCTTGGTGTAAAACCAAAACAAGTCTCAAAAGGAGACCTTTGTGTAGAAGAATGTTTAGCACAGTTGTAAGCATGTTGCACATAACACAAATGTTCATCGCAAAGTTTGGGATGCTTGCTGCAATAGCCCCTAAGCAACTGGATCACTGTCTTGTTGACCACCTCTGTTTTTCCATCTGTTTGTGGATGAAATGTTGTGCTCTTCTTCAATCTAGTGTCCATCAATTCCCAGAGACTTGACCAAAACTTCCCAACAAATCGGAAATCTCAATCATATACAATAGAAGTGGGTAATCCAAAATGAACCCATACATGCTAAAAGAATAACCTTGTTGTTTGTTCAGCTGTAATATGCTTGTTACAAGGTATTGAAATACACATTTTGCTGAACCTGTCCCTTTAATTAGCGAAGAGTTTTCCAACTCATCATTGCTTGCTGCATATAAGCTAGTGGATAGAATTGTTTTTTAATAGCAGAAACAAATTCATTCCAGGTAGAAAGAATTTTACCATGCTTCTTCAAATTAGCTTGTGTCTTTCTTTCCCACCACACTAGGGAAGTTCCTCCAAGGCAAAGGCTAGCCAGTTGAATCTTTCTCCTTTCTGAATTGATGTTCTGCACCCTACAATATACATCATTCCGTCTAATCTAATTATCTAGGTTATCTGCATTTATTTCACTATCATAAATTGGTAAATCAACTTTCACATCTAATTTAATCACAACAGTTTTCTTCTTTTTCTTTTCTGGGCTAGTTTTATGTGAAGAAGATGATGAGGATGGTGATGATGGATTAGATGGTGGAGAGGGCTTCTCTTCTTTCCCTTTGCCTTATGGATGGCCATCTAGAAGAGGTTCCTCTACCCCTTCTTTTGTTTGAGATGTTGAAGTGCTTCCACCTCTGCATTTCTTAAATTCTTGATACATCTCCTCCACGATGGCTCTCATGGTCATGAAATTGTCCATGAGCTGAGATTCTGATTTTGATGAGGTTTGTTTTGCCATCCTCCTCCTAGGATAGACTCTTCCAATTTCTGGATTAGTTTCAACAAGTTCTCCTTCTCCTAGTTTGAGCTTTGATCTAGTTAGCATTCAACAATCCAGCACAAACTTTTCTAACCTTAGCAAACCAAAATCTCTGATACCACTTGATCTGATAATGAGATCTTAGACAATTTTTAAGGTATTACAAGCTCATGTGCATGGATTTGCCTATGTTGATTTGTGCAATGGATTGATAAGATTGTGAAATACATAGACAATGAAGCAATCAAAGAACATAATAGACAAACACACATAAACACAACA
Source organism: Pinus tabuliformis (assembly GCA_031772625.1). NCBI lineage: Eukaryota > Viridiplantae > Streptophyta > Pinopsida > Pinales > Pinaceae > Pinus > Pinus tabuliformis. The sequence continues at coordinate 135,188,295 of CM062809.1, read as the reverse complement.
AGTTTAATAAGGAGTTCACCCAAAACTCTTGGGCTATGTCTCCTAGTCCAGCCTTCAGTGGTGACCTCTGTATTATGTCTTCAAGAGTAGAGTTTTGCAAAGTATGAATTGAATTTGAGTTTCAACACAACAGATACAACAACAAGTGTTTTGCTTAAATCCCTCAAGCCTCTTTGAGTTCACAGACTCTTTCTATCACTCTCTGTCTCTGTCTTTGCTCCATCTCAGCACTACTTGTCTCTATCTCTATCAATTTGTGGCTTTAAAGCCAATCAGCACTGTCTATTTGTTTCTCTTTCTCGGGTTGTCTGGCTTCTCGGCCTCTGTCTGCTCAGATCCTCCTCTAAGCGTTAGTAATCATTACTGAACGCCTTTAGGGATGGTGGCCACCTATTCTATAACAGAATGGGTCATCGGGCATTTTAAATCCCTAGAAAAAACATTCTCTATTTTCATAGAGAAATAAGCTAAAAACACAAGAAATTTTCCAAACTGCTATTTATTGAATTTGAAATACTATAGATTCTGCCTTATAACTCCTATCAGGTCCACCTTTATGTCACTTATCGCATCTCCACCATTGATCTCGGATTTCTTGGATCCAACAGCTGAGGTTCATTTCAGTGGCTCATTCGTATGGGGGTTAATCGCTCAAAATTGGTGGTTTTCTCTCTCCTGGGCCTAGACAAGTGGCAACCAATGTATGGGCTTGGGTGGATCCCAGCCAAAACCACTTACTGCCCACGGCCCACCCGAAATCCTGCTTGTTTCATGATTTCCCTTTGTATTAAAAAATAAATTAAAACATGAAAATCCTTCTCATATCGGACTTGAAATAGTATACAACAACATTAATCAACCCTTTCGGGTCAGGTTTCATCACATCGACACTTTATCCTTTGTATTTCATTTATTTAATGAAAATGCAATTTACATTGAAAATGACCTTTTACCGGACTTGAAAATATATCAAATGTCGCTTATAATTTTATCGGGTCCGGCTATCACAATCACTTTTGTTATTGGCCCTGCTCCTTTGTGTAGCTCCAATGTGATATTACGATGCGATTGATCATAATCACATGTCTTACATACTCCCGGGCCATTTGTAAGTGATCTTCTGTAGTTTTCCGACTCGATATTACGATTCAACTTGGGCCACTGATCACTGTCACATATTCCATGTGGTCTCCGCTGATAGCCTCCACTTGCCATCGCTGGTTGTGATTTTTCAATCAGATCTAGACATTGATCGGCCAGATCTGATGGCTCTTATGCAAAGTAGTTTGAAACTGTTGATACTCTATTTCTCCACTATTTCTTCATGTTTTTTCCCCCAGATAGTGTAATCCAACTTTCTAAAAGGTTCTTCTTTTGCCATACTCTTGAATGGTTGAAGACTTAGAGGGTTTTCTAGGATCCATTTGGATCACGTGTTTCGTGGGCTTTTTATCTAGTCCATCATTCGTATGTAGATGTAAGACATGGAGGTGTTCACAAGATGTGAAATATGTTTCTTTTGTTGAAGAAGGAGTTTAGACCATCCAGTTGTTGTCTGTATTTCTATTGTTCTTAACAATTGTTGTTGACATCTTTCTGACAAACAGGTACAAATGAGAATTTTGTGAAGCAAATGTACTTCAGATTTGTTTGAGCCACCTTGGATCAATGATCAAGGAAGATAAATTAAACTACCTTCTGAGACCATCTCAGCAGGAGTTCTGCAGGAAGACAAGGAGGAAGATAGTTCTTCCCAAGGGAGGACCAGCACATCCAGGAAGGAAAGTGGTCAAAGGCTTTGGCTGAGAGGCACTATGGAAGGCAAGTGTATGGAGGCTAAAATAAGAGAGTGCCATTATTCTCATTTACTATTCAGATCAGTATATCAGTCTTTTGGAGAGCAAAAGTTCTTTAGTGGGAAGGCGTGATCCAAAATGGATTTTGGATAGACTTCTAAGTCTAAGTGTTCCTCACAGAGGAAAATGGAAGTCCAAGGATACTCCTGGAAATAGTCCCATTGCGTAGATATTTTCATTCTGAATCTATTGCAACTTGAATGGGCTAAAATGGACTTCGGATGCAAAAGTTATTGCAAAAAGAAGTTTGCCTTTATCCTTTGAAAAGGAGGCAAAATCTTCAAAACAATGGCCTAAAAGGATTTATAAAGGAAAATCGCATTGGAGTGGTCCAAGAGGTAGACTTAAAGTAGAGGTGGAAGAGACCCTGACTATCGATCCTCGACATATTGGGTCGGAGGCAGGCATATGCAAATAATATAAGGAAACGACCCCGTGCCAATGCGACATTGTGACTGCCGATATCAGTGTCGGCTATGCTATGAGATAAGGGGAGGATCCCTGGGACTATGCGACATGCGATTGTGATATATTGCATCGCAACATCGTATCACAATGATATAAAAGGGGCCGATACCATATGCGACATGTGATTATTGATCTGCAGCATGCGATCTCATCTGTTATATCGAAAATGAGATTAACAACCAGGATTAAATCGGCGGTTGGGAGATCAGTGATCCCCGACACAAAGGGCCAACGCAATAGCAATATGCAATGCAATCTGGACCGTTCAATCAGGGATCAGATCAATGGTACAAATTAAATCGGTGATCAATGATCCTCGATAGTAGGGCTAATGTGATTGCGATTGCGATAAGCGACATGGGCTAGACCCGATGGGGATTATAAGCCTGATTACATAATTTTTGAAGTCTGGGAATTCAAATTTTCTACGTTATCTTGTGTATTTGGGATTTTTTCCATGCAATGATGTAATAGAAATATTGTGACTAATGGCGGACCCGATAGGGTTATAGGGGTGATTTAATGAAATTTCAAGTCCGGAATTCATGACCAATAGTGTAATTTCATATTAATATTTTGAAGTTCGGGATCTAAAAATGGGGCATTAAAGGCTTCTTGTCAAGCTTACAAGAACCTCTCCCACTCCCAAAGCTTATATATTCCCAAGACCCAAATGATTAACCAATTTTGAATTAATAATGTGCTTGGAAATAAGGGGTATGTTAGTGTTTATTTTTGACTGTTTATTTGCTCTAAAATTCTGTTGTTTATGCTGATATAACATACATATAACAGTAAAATATTATAACAAATAACAAACACATAAGGCAACAATTTGGAGAAATAAAACAACATATATAACAACAATATTAATTTGGAGTTCACCCAAACTCTTGGGCTATGTCTCCTAGAACTCTAGTCAACTTGACTAGGCTCTCTAGGATTATGACAGTAGTTCTTTTACAAGCTCCATGCTCAACTCCACTGGTTTATACAGAACACAATAGGCTTAGAACACTATCTCATCCCTGGCTTTGAAGCTCTTGGCATTCTGGCTCTAGGCTCTAGCTTCTCTAAGCTCTCTCTCAGCCTCTCTGTGCATCAATGGTTTGCTCGACCTCCAAGTAACCTTTTGAAACCTTACGATGACCTTTGGTAGCTTTGTTGCCAGTCAATCATGCTCTCTTGCTTTTTTCCCTCTCTCAGTTGACAGCGCTCCTTCAGTGACCTCCAGCTCTCTGCGTGTTACCTACAGCAAGCTTCGACGACCTCCAGCTCCCGCCAACAACTCTGTCAATTGGGCCTTCTAGCTCCTTTGAGGCATTTTCTTGGCTTTACGACTTCCGTAACCATTTCTCTACGTGTCATTACTCCCCTACGGCTCTGTGGCTTCTCTGCACACTGTCTATTCGACTGGCAATTTGGCTCTATCGCTCTGTGGCTTCAAACGCATCATTTTTTGCCAAAAATTCCCGCTTGTAGCATGACACAATGATCATGGGCTGTTACAAAGGGATCAGGGCCTTCTTCCAAGCAAAAATCTGAAAATGGAGAAAAATCCAATACGCAGAAATTTTTCCGAAATTACACTATCGGGAGTGAATTTCGGACTTGAAATTTCATTAAATCACCCCTATAACCCTATCGGTCCACCATTAGTCACAATATCCCTATCGCATCATCACGTGGCCCTAGATACATGGGATAACACAGAAAATCTGAATTCCCAGACTTCAAAAATTATGTAATCAGGCTTATAATCCCCATCAGGTCTAGCCCTTGTCACTTATCACAATCACTATCGCATTAGCCTTGTTATCGGGGATCGCTGATCATTGATTGCTAATTTAATCTCGACCATTGATCTGATCCTCGATCAAATGATCCAAATTGCATCGCATATCACTATCACATCAGCCCTTTGTGTTGGGGATCACTGCTCTCCTGATTACCGATCTAATCCTGGCCATTGATCTCATTTCCTATCCGACGGTTGAGATTGCATGACGCGGATGAGAAATCGCATGTAGCATATGGTATTTGCCCCTTTTATATTAATGTGATACGATGTTGCGATGCGATATATCAAAATCGTATGTCGCATAGTCCCGAGGATCCTTCCCTTATCTCATAGCATCGCTGTTGTGGGGAAAAATGCCTATGCAGGATGATCCTATCCACCTAAGGTGTGACAGTGCCTTAGCAACAAACGAGTACAGCTATTCTGGTTTCTTCCTTTATGAAATGTGAAAGAAGAGAGATCAATAGACTTACCGGTGTCTTCCGTTTGTCCCTCGATCCGGTCTCTCTTCTCTTTGGGAGTTCACAACTACTTGCCTTCCTGCTTATCCAGCTTCAACTTCCTGCAAGATCACAAGAGAACAGCTACTTGCGACAAGAGAAGAACTCTACTCAAAGACAGATTTTCACATTCATAACTAGTTTAGGATTAAAAATAAACTAAATACACTAATGCAATCATACATCAAAAATACATCAGAATATAGGAGAAACCAAGATAGCTTTATTGATGAATAACAAGGTTCAGGAAGAGATACAACCTAGAGGGCTCCAATCCAGCATCTCCTTCCCAGCAAATGGAATTCCTATCTTCACCCCTTTCAAAGCATTAAGCACCCAATGGTTCTAGTCTCAAACCAACAACAATTCTTTGCAATAACAAAATTCCAGCCCCCAGATCTCATGGAGGAGAGATCCATATATAGATGTTTAGAGAGAGGATGAGTCAGCTTCAGATCTGACTAGTGTCCTCTCCCTCTGTCAGTTCTTGAGTCCACTTGGAGGTTCTTGCTTCCACTTGGAGATTTGGAACCTCTTACTCATCACCAGTCGAATTCCCTGAGGCAAGTGTCATTTTGGAAGCTTCCTAGGTTTTGACACCTTGAGAAATGAGCCTGCCACTTGTCCATTCTTGTTAAGCGCAAGTAGCCAGTGTTCCAGTTGACATTCAACGTAGGTAGCCAGTGTTGGCTTTGACATTCAGCGCAAACAACTAGTGTAGCCATTGAAATGATCCTGAATTGACTTGTTTTTGAGCAGTTTCAGGTGGAGAACTTCTGTGAATTGTTGTGGTTTGTTAGCCTTGTTCCTCTAGGGGTAGGAACAACATGTTTAGGGACTTTGGATCCCTTAGATTATGGACATTCATGCTCAATGCTGTAAGGCACAAAAATTTCTATAACAGTTGCCCCCTAAAGTATGAGGCTATTTATCAGGCGAAATGCTTTATTAGGGGGATCCGAAGTTCATCCAATGCTGGGAGGAGACCTATAATAAGATACAATACAATACATTATTTTTCATACTGCTTTCATGATCTAGCTGAGGCGGGCATTCCCATGCTCAGATTTATAAATTCATTTTTCTGTACATAGAAAAGACAATCGTTTGATGGTAGACTGATAATGTTGATGAAATTATCATCCTTTGAGTAGGATGATTATCTGCTACAATGATGTACATGTCAATGTCTTTATCTTTCCTGAATATATATCGCAGCCCGGATGGATGAAACTAGATCCGGGGTCTTCAAACTCGTTCGATCTTCACTCTAAGTACAAGTCGATCCATGTGAGAAATGTTCTGAAGTCGAACATGGAAAGACATCGCTTGATTACCAGTCAATGATGTAAACCGTTAACAAGCGCGAGAGGAATCACCAATAATGATAATGACCCTCAAGGTACTGCAGTACAATTCACGTGGTGTGAATAGGCATCGAACACCATGCAAAATCTTTCGGTCGAAGGTCATTGATGTATACCTGTCGCCGAAAGTGAGAAACTTTCCATTGAGGCATGCAAGCTTCAAAGTACTGAAGGGGTTGTTCCTAGATCAACTTCTTGGATAATGAGCTGATGTCGACAAGAAGCGATCCGTCAAAGGAGGGCCTTAATGAATCCCACATCAGTGACACGGAATGGAGCTAATGATTTTAATGGAGGTGAAAACAATCTGTGACATATGATTCAGGGTGGCGGTCATGAAAGGATGAAGGATAATGTATGGCAGTGGATGGGACACGGTTGACTTTTCTGAACGACTTCTCTTGAACATATGGCGACACTGATGCGATGGATTGGTAGCATTACCCCAAATATGTATGGTATGGCGAGACCATGGATGTGACCGGTGAATGAAACAACCCAACCCGATTGTGGTACGGAGGAAAAGTGTCATGTTCAAGAGCGACTTGCTACCATCAAAGTTTTCTTTAGTTTCTCCCAATTTTTCCCCAGTCATTGCTGACCAGTACCTCTTTATTTTTTTCAAGCTTGAGGAGGATAACATATGTTTGTTCTATAACCTGCCCTTCGGGCAAGGCCATCGCTATGTTTTAACGAGCCTAGCGATAGTGAAACTCGTTCTCGTCTAAAGACAAGTTTGTCGCTATTTAATGATTTTAACGAGTCTAACGACAAGGATAACTCGGTCCTTTTCATTTTTAGAGAGTCTGGAAAGGTACATAAAGTTAACTCCAAAAGTCCTTTTTCGTCATCTAATCCCTTAAGTCTGAAAAAGTATAAAACAATACAGAAGGGATGAGTTTTTGAAAGTTTTAACGAGCCGAACAAAACAAGCGCTCGATCGTTTTGTGCAATAATCCCTCAGGTCCAAAAAGATTAAAATCTAGAGGAGGGATAGCTCTTCCGGTCGCTTTAACGAGCTGGAAGGCCAAAACTCGGCAATCTTTTCATATTTTATGAGTCAGATGAAAAGAGCTTAAAGAAGACTCGTCTTTTGAGGAACGAGTGATAAACAGGGATAGCAGCTGATTCCAGGTACAGGTTGGAATTTTCCAATCACGGCAGTGTCACAAGGATGGCTAGGTGAAATCACTCTTCACAGCTGTTCCTCAAAATGGGTAAACAATCATATGGAGGTGAATGATCGGCCAAATGAAAAGTGGAGGTGATGGTGAAAACACGACCAAGGCTTTAATGGCTGATAAGGTTACATTCACAGTGGTTATTTACCGGGTAGGTTCATTTTTTATTTTAAAATGAGCTTAAACGTTGGTGGAAACACTTGCTCATTGCTTATGTTTATTTTTTAACGAGCATGAAGTCCGCGTTAAAACTGCTCGGATCTTGCGTTTATTTTTTAACGAGCATGAACTTTGTGCTAAAACTGCTCGAATATACCAGTCATATGATAAGAGTGTCTCATCAAGATTCTATTTTTTATGGAGCTTCATCTCACTAAGCTTTGCTCCGCATCCTTTCTTTATGCAAGTTAGGAAACGGCTAACCCAAAAAACAGATAAATAACCGCTCTTTTCTTGCACTCCAAAAGGTTTGCATGCCCCCAGGTATAAAGTACGATTTCAAGGTTACCTCTACTTCATTTCCATCAAAACATTCGTTTCACCGAGAGAGGCCTACCTCTTTCAGGTTACCCAAATATTGTCTCGTTAATCTTTCAAACAAAACACTTCCTTGGCAATGTCTACCGAAATAGACAAAGGTGAGGGACGTAGCCCGTCAACTCACATAACTTTGACAAAAGAATCTTATTCTAGAATAACCCTCTTCCTAGACGGACGGGGTACAGACTAGTCATATTCTCCCGCGGAAACCTACTCTATACCCAAAGTTTCCCTGCCGAAGCAGACCAGGACGCATGCCCCCTGGGTTCCAGTCATATCCTCCCGGATTACTTGCGCTCATCAGGAGGACGGACCGTGGGTTGAGACACTTCTTGTGTGAATAGACCATTTAGGGATGGTATATGACTATTTGCGATGCGTGATCCGGGAAATGAAAGTTGGTCCACGAGCTTGACCACTCTTCCTCCATGCGGAAAACACATTACTCTAAAGAGTGAGGAGACAATAGCTCCCATGCAATATATATAGTCTCGTCCAAGGAGTAGGTTATAATCCAAGGGTCCTTGAACGACCATCACGTTCATTTGAATGGTCTTCCCTTTCAATGTTATGGGCACATTGGGGAGGATCCCTAAAGGTCGACTGGTTCCTTTATCAAAACCTGATAGATTTCTCATTTCAGGTAAAAGCGCTGGCGAACCAAGCGTTTTCCAAGCAATAGAGGAAAGGATACTCACAGATGCCCCCTCATCAATGATAGTGCCAGCCATTACCATTCTGTATATTTGAACGATAATCCTGAATGGTATGCTTGCTGGCAACCGGGGTCTGCCTAGTTGGTTCCAGTCAAAGGACACAACCAGGTTGCTTGGTGGTGGGACCGAATAGACGGCCGGATATCGCTCTGACGAACTTCCTTCCTAAGAGAAAGGAATGGGTGCATTGCCCCCTTGTTCATCAGAGTCAGTGTTGATGAAGAGAATTTGGACGGTGTCGTCTTTGTTCTCCTCTGTGATGGTATCATTCGAAGATAGAGCCTCTGAAGGAAAAACTGGGTCAACTGCCGTCTCAACCTTTTGACTTTTGTCAGGTGTGGATCCAGACGGTTCATCTTCAATGATAGGTGCTTCGGCTGACCACCCGGGCGGGCCAGCCGGGTTCTCAACTAGTGAAGGACTTGGCAGGAGTTTTTGATATCCAGGAGGAAGTTGCGCTCGCAACATCGGGCGGTCTTCCAGAACTCTTTTAGCCTCGTCTAAGAAGGGACAACGGTGGATGGCGTGATCGCCTTCACACAGTTTGAAGGGAAATCTAGCTTTCCCTCTCTGTCCTGGGACTTCACTTTCACTAGTCGACGGTGAGCAGTCAACATGGCTATCAGAGGTTGATGCTACCGAATTGTGCAAACGGGGAGACCAGTCCCTTAGTATTCGAGGGATACATGGACAATCTCTGTGGAAATGGTCTCCCTTGCATATAACACATGGCGATTTAGGCCTGTTCAGTGCTGTGTGTGGATTTTTGTCAGGCGACACTTGTTTGCCCCCAGTCGCCTTTGGCTCCTTCTTCTTCTTCTCTTTCTTCTTCTTTTCCTTCTTCTCCTTAGGAACTTGTTTTTTTGTTTTACCAGTTCCGTCAAGCGAAGAGGAAGGAGGAGAGGAAGAGTTAGATGAGGTAGAAGGCTGGTGGGAAACTCTGGTCTGGTCTAACTGTTGACTCGACTGTTCAGGAATGGTGGTGTCCTGAACGACATTGGTTGAAAAGAGCCAGACTGGCAGGCCAATTTTCAGTCCTGGAAGCGACAATGTGGCCATGTGGGGCGCACCAACATCTCCCCAAGAGGAGAAGGGACTAGGATTTCCACCAAGGGGAATTCCTTGGTTGGTGTGCTCCATTTTTTCAACCTAAAGATCAACGCAGGAATAGGGGTGATTGTTCCGTTTAAAACAAATTTTAACGACGCTTTAGACACAACTTGCTTTTTCAGTTTTAAGGAGTCGAGAAAAAGCTAAAGATGACTCTAGTCTCCTTCGATGTTTTAACGAGCCCGAAGTGACAAATGCTCGGATGGACTTTTTCTGTTATAGAGTCTGAAAAAGGCCAAAAGGAACTACTCTGGAGTTCTAGGCAGAGGGTGTGCCAAACTTTTCACAAAACCGCATAATACTTTTTAGGGTACGGCCGGTCGATCTTCCTGAATGTTGTGTTCAGTGCATTGCGATCAGTAGGGCGGCCGACACATCTTCCTAAGGATAAAGGTTTTATGCCTATAGGGGTCTCCCAATATATACGCGACGGTACATGGGAGCACAATCCGTACTGGCACTATCGTCCCTTAGGAGGAATCACCCACCATCCACGAGATCGACAGTCACCAGGCTTAACGACGCCGGAACACGTCTCTAGCCTAGACCTCTATGTTGTGCGTTATGTTGCAAAGTGTTGTTAGGTTCATTCAATTTATTTTAGGTTGATATTTTTAAAGTTTGCCTTTCAAGGTTCACCACGAGATGTATGATACAAATTCCTAAATGCAGTCTAAAGATGATAAGCAAGCTTTATATCTTTTCAACTTTGAAAATCCTAGCTACTAAGGGAAAAGAAAGACACCATCTTTTCTCAAAGAGCAATCAGCACACTCTAATGCACTTTTCCTAAATCCAACATGCAAACTATCAAATGCAAATGCACAATGCAGGTGTTTGTTTTCCGCTTTCTTAGTATTGATGCCTGCAAAGAAAGCTTTTTGTACAACTTTGAATTTGCTTTTAAATGATCAATACAAACAAGTTTACTTTTTCGAAATTAGAGAAGGTAGAAGAGATTACAACACTTAACGATTTTCGAAATAAATACTTGTTTCAACACTTAAAAGAGACAAATTCAAACCAATAAGCAAAAGTAAATGTATAATCAATCTGCAAACAGCCAATGAACTCTCTTCTAAGATCACAATCAATAGATCTGAATCAAGGGCTACAGGATGACTATTTCACTCATGCAAAGGAAAACTGTAAATGACGTAAAAACACATAAAAGCACTCACAGTATTTTTGTACAAAAGGAGGCGGAATCTAAGCAGAGAAAAGGAGTTATCAGACTGGTACCTATGCTGGTTACAGGCTGCAAAAATCAGAGATCAAAAGAAGGCAAAACAGAGCAGAGAACCCCAGCTGCACAAGAGCAAACTGGTTCAGCGCAACCTCAACACAGGGGTTTTGACATTCAGCGCAGGTAGCCTTCACGGGACCTGCATTGAAATGCAGAATCCCTTCACTGGGTCTGCGCTGAAGGAGAAACTTTCGTTTCCCTCAGGTTCTGGGTCACAGTTTGCTATTTAATTCACTGTTTCAGGCCAAATAAAAGCAACAAGCAAGGTGTAATAAAAGGGATGCTTTGAGAGGCTACTAAGATCTATCACAAGGATCATCAAATCATTTGTGAATCCATTGTTTAGATCACAGACAAGTCCAGCAATTGGATCAAAGCAGCAACTGTCTACTTTGCATCCGGGAAAGATGCAGTTCGATTGTTGCTGTCAAGTCTATGAAACAAACAATGATAGAAACACAAATAAAATGACTAAACAGATCTCCCCAGCGGAGTCGCCAATTTGTTGTGGGGAAAATTGCCTATGCAGGATGATCCTATCCACCTAAGGTGTGACAGTGCCTTAGCAACAAACTAGTACAGCTATTCTGGTTTCTTCCTTTATGAAATGTGAAAGAAGAGAGATCAATAGACTTACCGGTGTCTTCCGTTTGTCCCTCGATCCGGTCTCTCTTCTCTTTGGGAGTTCACAGCTACTTGCCTTCTTGCTTATCCAACTTCAACTTCTTGCAAGATCACAAGAGAACAACTACTTGCGACAAGAGAAGAACTCTACTCAAAGACAGATGTTCACATTCATAACTAGTTTAGGATTAGAAATAAACTAAATACACTAATGCAATCATACATCAAAAATACATCAGAATATAGGAGAAACCAAGATAGCTTTATTGATGAATAACAAGGTTCAGGAAGAGATACAACCCAGAGGGCTCCAATCCAGCATCTCCTTCCCATCAAATGGAATTCCTATCTTCACCCCTTTCAAAGCATTAAGCACCCAATGATTCCAGTCTCAAACCAACAGCAATTCTTTGCAATAACAAAATTCCAGCCCCCAGATCTCATGGAGGAGAGATCCATATATAGATGTTTGGAGAGAGGATGACTCAGCTTGAGATCTGACTAGTGTCCTCTCCCTCTGTCAGTTCTTGAATCCACTTGGAGGTTCTTGCTTCCACTTGGAGATTTGGAACCTCTTACTCATCACCAGTCGAATTCCCTGAGGCAAGTGTCATTTTGGAAGCTTCCTGGGTTTTGACACCTTGAGAAATGAGCCTGCCACTTGTCCATTCTCGTTCAGCGCAGGTAGCCAGTGTTCTAGTTGACATTCAACGCAGGTAGCCAGTGTTGGCTTTGACATTCAGCGCAAACAGCTAGTGTAGCCACTGAAATGATCCTGAATTGACTTGTTTTTGAGCAGTTTCAGGTGGAGAACTTCTGTGAATTGCTGTGGTTTGTTAGCCTTGTTCCTCTAGGGGTAGGAACAACATGTTTAGGGACTTTGGATCCCTTAGATTATGGACATTTCATGCTCAATGCTGTAAGGCACAAAAATGTCTATAACAATCGCTAACACCGATCCACCAACGCTGATATTGCGATCGCAATGTCGCATTGGCCTGGGGTCCTTTCCTTATATTATTTGCATATGCTTGCCTCTGACTCGATATGTTGGGGATTTGTAATGAAGGTCTCTTTTGGCTCCACTTTAAGTTTGCCTCTTGGACCACTCCAATGTGATTTTCCTTATAAAGCCTTTTAGGCCATTCTTTTGAAGATTTTGCCTCCTTTTCAAAGGACAAAGGAAAACTTTTTTTTGTGATAACTTCTGCATCCTATGTCCATTTTAGCCCATTCAAGTTGCAGTAGATTGGAAATGAGAATATGTACGCAATGGGACTATTTCCAGGAGCATCCTTGGACTTTTATTTTCCTCTATGAGGAGCACTTAGACTTAGAAGTCTATCCAAAATCCATTTTGGATCAACAAAGATTGTGTTCAAGTATGGGTTTAGTACAGGGAGCTATAAGGATGGATTGTGACAACCAAAGTGCAATTTTCTTTGCAAAGAATCCTGCTTACCATTCAAAGACAAAGCACATTGATGTTTAGTATCACTTTTTGAGGTATATGATAAAAGACAGAAAGGTATTGCTGGTAAAGGTGGACACTTTGAAGAATACTGCAGATGCATTGATAAAATCTATGAGCTCTGAGAAGTTCTCTTGGTGTAGAGAAACAATGGGCATTGTAGGGATGGATAAATGACTATGCTCTCTTGTGCCCCCTGTGGAAAGAAAACAACAAGTGGGAAAATGTTTGGTTGTGTTATTCTTTCCACGACTAGCCCACGTAGTGGGAAGTGGGAATTTTTTTTTGGACCCTATATTAGGTTGGGTTGGGGTTGAACTACCTATGTTTTTGTGCATGATTTTCACACATGGTTTTGGACGTGATGGTTTTTGGTCCATGGTTTTGGACACGATGGTTTTCCATCCATGGTATTGTATGCTTGAGTATGTATAAATATTTATTGTAACATTGAAAGGAACATAATGAAAAATCAAGCTGGTAGTCCCAGTTTTGGGATCTAGGGGAAAATCTTTGTGCATATGTGTTTTATGTGTTATTCTCTTGCATTGTTTATTTTCTATGTTTTAAAATTCGTATGTAGGTAATTTTGATACGGGGTTAAAACCTACATTTGGTATCAGAGCTATTTTGGCTTCAAGGGGACGCTTTTGTTGCTGAGGGGTTTCACTCGGGCTTGTGGTAGACCCCATTCAGTGGGAGATCTATGGGATCGATTATGGTGGTGAAAGAAGATGGCGAGCAGTGGAAAGATAGAGATCGAGAAATTTAATTGTCAGAGTTTTGAGTTGTGGAAACTCAAGATGGAGGATCTGTTGGTGGATAAAGATCAGTGGGTTGTGGTAGATCCGGGTACTAAACCAACGGGAGTGTCTCATGAAGAATTGAAGAATTTTGATCGGAAGGAAAATAGCACAATAGGATTGTGTGTGTCAAATTCAGTATTGCTAAATGTATTTGGGGAAGTTATGGTCAAGGCTTTGTCAGACAAGTTAGGGACTTTGTACCAATCTAAGTCTCTGGTGAATAAACTTTTCCTACAAAAAAAACTGTTTAACCTGAGGATGAAAGATGGAGACTCGGTGACAGAGAATTTGAATGCGTTTAATACTATGGTAAGTCAGTTATCATCTGTTGATATCAAAATTCCATATGAAGATAAGTGCATTAGTTTGTTGTGTTCTCTACCAGATTCATGGGATAGTATGGTTATTGCAATAGGTAGCAATGCAACTGCCTTGCAGTTTGATGAAATAGTCTCATCTTTGCTGATAGAGAAGATGAGATGGGAAAATATGGAGAGCCAGAATGGTGATGCCTTGTCTATACGAGGACGGTACCAGAACAGAAAAAAATTAAGTCATCGAGTGGGAGATCTAAATCTAGAGGGAGATCTAAATCTCAAGGAAAAATTGTAAAGGAGGTGTGCTGGAAATGCATAAAGGAAGGGCACTACAACCAAGACTGTAAATCTAAAGCTCCTGACAAAGGAAAAGGATTTGTTGATGCTCCTTCTGCAGAGGTGAAAACCACCTCAAATGAAGGTGGGGATGTGTAATTGGTTTCTTCAAGTACATATGTAGATCATGAGGCATGGTAGATTGACTCAAGTGCATCCTTTAACTTCACTCCCCATAGAGAGTGGATTTGTGAGTATGAGAAATATGATGGTGGTGATGTCTTATTAAGGGATGATAGGAAGGCTAGAATTGTTGGCCGCAGAAAAGTAAAGTTGAATTTGCAAGGTGAAAGGGTTAGAACACTTCTGGTTGTTCTACATATTCCTGCATTGGCCAGAAATCTAATTTCTGTAAGCAAGCTGGATGATGCAGGTGTAAAAACAGTATTTGAGAAGGATACCTACAAGATGGTTTGGGGAGCACCAGTATTGATGCAGGGAGTTCGTATTGGAACTCTGTATAAGCTGCAAGGTAGCACTATTTTTGATGGGTGCAACGGTTCTGTGGTTCCTGCAAGTGGAGAAGAAAATCTAGTCGTCTTTGGAGAGAAGACCATGCTATGGCATCAAAGGCTTGGACATATTGGAGAGGAGGGCCTCTGAATACTTCATGGTAAAGGTATGGTAGAAGGTATGAGTAATAGCTCTCTGGATTTTGGTTTTTGTGAAAATTTTGTATATGGGAAGTAGAATTGGGTGACTTTCCCCTCTAGTGGTAAGAGGGCAAAACATATATTATATCTTGTGCACAGTGATGTGTTTGGACCTCTGAAGGTTCCATCACTAGGTAGGTTTATGTACTATGTATCATTTATAGATGACTTCTAAATGAATACATGGATATATTTCCTTAAGGAGAAATATGAAGTCTTTGACAGGTTTAAAGAATTTAAGGCTCTGGTGGAAAACTAGATAGAGAAGAAGATAAAGGTGTTGAGAACAGATAAAGGTTGAGAGTTTTGCAGTAATGAATTTGAAGAATTCTATAAGAAGTGTGGTATAGCACGATAGAAGAATACTCCATATACACCTCAACGAAATGGAGCTGTAGAAAGAATTAAAAAGACGTTGATGGAAAGGGCAAGAAGCATGTTCAGTGGTGTCGGGTTAGGATAAGAATTTTGGGCAGAGGCAGTGGAGACAGCATGTTACCTGGTCAACAGATCACCTTCATCAGTGTTGGAGGATAAGACTCCACAAGAGGTATGGACTCGTAAGAAGCTTTGTCTTTCACATCTAAGGGTATTTGGATGTGATGCATATGTACATGTTCCAAAGGAGAAACGAACCAAGCTGGAAAGTAAATCTGAAAAGTGCATATTTATTGGGTATAAGGATGGTTTAAAGGGTTATAAGCTTTGGAACCTAGTAACAAGGAAGGTTGTGTACAACTGAGATGTGGTGTTCAGAGAGATGAAATATGTTATTAATCATGAATTCCAACGAAAGGGACCTGAGAAGATAGAGTTTGAGCTAAAGGAGGAAGAATCAGACTCTATAGTAGATGAGGAATCAGAAGATGAAGAGCCACAAACTATGGGTGTGAGAAGATTAGTTCGAGAAAGATGATAGCCAAAAAGGTATAGTCCATCTGCTTTCTATTCAAATTTTGCTTTATATATTACTGATGATGATCCCAGAACTGTGTAGGAAGCAGTAGATTCGGAGGACAGAAAACTCTAGAAAGAGGCCATGGTTGATGAAATGGCATCTTTGCACAAAAATGAGGCTTGGGATCTGGTGGAGTTGCTAGCTGGAAGGAAACCCATTGGTAGCAAATGGGTGTGTGGAGAAATACAAAGCTCGGTTGGTAGCAAAAGGTTATTCTTAAGTGCCAGGAATTGATTTTGGTGATATTTTTTCTGTTGTTGCCAAGGTAACTTCTATTAGATTACTTTTATTTGTTATTGTTGCTTTTGATTTTTAGGTAGAACAGATGGATGTGAAGACAAAATTTCTTCACGGGGATCTAGAATAGGAGATATACATGAAGCAACCAAAAGGCTTTGTGATGAAGGGTAAGAAAGAACTAATATGCAAGTTAAAGAAGTCTCTGTATGGGTTAAAACAGTCACCAAGGATGTGGTATCAGAAATCCGATACATTTATATGGGCACTTGGGTTCACCAGAAGCAAAGCAGATCACTATGTGTATTTTAAATTAATTGGTGACCATGTTATTTATCTGGTCTTGTATGTGGATGATATGTTTCTAGTTGGAAATGACAAAGAAATTATCCAGGATTTGAAGACCCAATTGTCCTCCAAATTCGACATGAAATATCTTGGTGTTGCAAACTATATTTTGGGCATGGAAATTAAAAGAGATTAGGCAAAGAGGAAGCTTTGGTTAAACCAGAGGAAGTATTTTGAGACAATATTGTAGACTTTTAATATGTAGGATAGTAAACCAGTGAAGATTCCTATTCATGTAGGTGTAAATTTATTTGCTAAACAGTGTCCTAAGACACAAGAAGAGGAAGAGGATATGTCCCATGTTCCATATGCAAGTGCAGTCGGTAGCCTGATGTATGCAATGGTCTACATTAGACCAGACATTGCACATGCAGTGGGATTATTGAGCAGGTTTATGTCAAAACCAGGGAAGGAGCATTAGACAACAGTGAAGCGGGTTTTTAGGTATTTGCGTGGCACTAGTGATTATGGTTTGTGCTACCAGGGAAGACCAGGATTGGAAAAAGTTTTGGATATCCATGGATTTGTTGATGCGGACTCGGCTGGAGATTTGGATCATAGAAGATCTACAAGCGGAATTGTGTTTAACCTATTTGGAGGGGTAGTCATTTGGATGAGTAAGAAACAATATGTAGTGGAACTATCAACTACAGAGGCAGAATACATGGCAGCCACTCATGCAAGCAAGGAAGTAGTTTGGTTTCAGTGATTGTGTTCAAGTATGGGGTTAGTACAGGGAGCTATAAGGATAGATTGTGACAGCCAAAGTGCAATTTTCTTGGCAAAGAACCATGCTTACCATTCAAAGACAAAGCACATTTATGTTCAGTATCACTTTTTAAGGGATATGATAGAAGAAAAAAAGGTGTTGCTAGTAAAGGTGGACATTTTGAAGAATACTGCAAATGCATTTACAAAATCTATGAGCTCTGAGAAGTTCTCTTGGTGTAGAGAAACAATGGGCATTGCAGGGTTCGATAAGTGACTAAGCTTTCTTATGAGCCCCTATGGAAAGAAAACAACAAGTTGGAGAATGTTGGGTTGTGTTATTATTTCCACGACTAGCCTACGTAGTGGGAAGTGGGAAAAAAAATTGGACCCTATATTAGGTTGGGCATACCTACCTATGTTTTTGTGCATGATTTTCACACATGGTTTTGGACGGGATGGTTTTTAGTCCATGGTTTTGGATGCAATGGTTTTCGGGCCATGGTATTGGATGCTTTGACATGTATAAATATGTATTTAACATTGAAAGGAACATAATGAAAAATCATATTGGTAGTCCCGGTTTTGGGATTGAGGTTTTCTATGTTTTAGAATTCATATGCAGGTAATCTCTGTATGGGGTTAAAACCTACACCTCCTTTGATTGATGATCAAGGAGGGCATGTTCAACTTCCATCAATAGATGATTTCTCGCCAGAATACCTTGATGAACTTCAGTAGGATCTCATACTTGATAGAAGAACTAGAAATTCAAAGAGAGGGAATGTCAAATACCTTAGAGTGGGACTCAAGGCACAAAATACTTCTAAAGCCAAATGGTTGTAGATCGAGAAGGTGAGGAAGTTGTACCCTCACCTACTGAACAATTGTTAGTATCCTTTGGGATCAAAAAGGTTTCTAGTGGGGAGGAATGATCAAGTGCTTGGTATTTATCTCAAAAATCAAAGTTCCCAGAATGGCTCGAGACCTGAACGACCACGTATGTCTTGGAAAATCAATTCTAACGCAACTTGTTTCACTGAAAATCAAGTTCATATGAGGAAGTTATTGAGTTCAATCTACTTTTCCAAATAGAAGAAATTTTGAAAAAAAATTCACAGTCACTTCACAGTCATTAGTCTATACTACTGAAGTGGCAGGTGACTATGCAAGATCAACAGTGGTCAACGGTCTAATCAAGCTTTGACAAGTGTCATATTTTGGTTGGTTATTATATGTGGTGACGTGGAATGATTTGGTTGGTTAATGGAGGACCAATGAGGAGGGGGCAAGTGGAAAGCCTGGAGGCTGCCACGTGTTTGTCCCCAAAGGTCGACCAAAAGTTTTATGGCAGGCTGAGGATTGAACCTAGGACCTGCTCCAACCAAACTCCATGCCATGCCACTACACCATAGTTTGTTTCTTAACCACATTTCTCTCTATTCCTATTTGAATTTTAATGTGGTTAAGGTTGGGGGTTAAGAGGGCCAACCCTCCCATGTTAACACTCCAACAGTTACGGTTACCACACATCCGATGCCAACATAAACACAAACTCGCGGCATTCAGTTCCATACATGGGAACACTCCTCTAATGGTGATGGATACGATTATGGTGAGAGGAAATGGTGAGAGAAAATACATAACTTCTAGTCTAACCACCAAATAAACTACGCATGTGACATCCTCCACGGAGACCCCTAGTGTTAAGGCTAACAGCTAGCCTAAAAATATAACATAAAATGAGTTTAAAAGCACTAATCCACATTATTGTTAATTAATAAAGTTTTACATTAATTAAACAAGAGTTTAATTCGGTGTTGTTTTTGGTGGAGCTTCATCCAATTTTAGTGGAGGATTACTAAGAGAAAGCAGTTTTGGTTATAACTGGAGCAAATTTCGACCAAAGTGAGCTCAAGAAATGGTGGCCCTAGCTAATTTGAGCATTTTGAAGACATTGAAACAACTTTCAAGAGTTGTAGATCTTTGTAAACACCATTTTTTTCGATATTGAGCTAATACAGAGGCCCAAGCCATGGAAACAGGACCAAGGAGATGTAGCCCATGAAGGCTAAACTCCTTCATCAAAACATCATGTTAAGTTTTCATGTCGATGGTTTGTTGTACTCTTCATTGTTGTTGTTCATCACTTGTTTTTAATGTTATTTTTCTCATGTATTTCACATAAAACTTGATAACAGTTATATGTTTCCAATCGCAAACACCATAAGGGAACCATGCGCATGAAATAATTGACAAGCATTTGTTTATAAATCTAAAGTTGAAATTAGCACAACAAAACTAACATTCAACAACAGATTATATAGTTTACATATTCGAAAGAAAAAATATGTATGAGAATAAAATCATGAAACTAGAAGAAGCATACCAGGTTATGGAAAGACGAAAAAGAATTTACATTAGATGAATATAAAATAATTGAGGAAGCTACCATCCTAGGAATAAGCACAAAAGTACAAAACATGAAAACCTCCATCATATTCTAGTAACAAACAAAGTGGTATCAGTGGATGAAACTAGTAAGGAAAAACAAGGATAGTGAAGACACCAATTGTAGGCATCAATTAGGGCACGAGACCTTTAAAATAGACACATGAAATACTAATATTGTATCCAAATGACTATTAGGTGTTTTGGGGACAGATAGTGTTGGGGATAAAATCATTCACCACTCATAATAATTCATTAATTCTAGATAAAGATAATCTACAAATTTTGTTGACTAAATGATTGGAAAATTGGTGCAAGTAATTGATGAAATAACTATAATATATAAAAATATAAATAGGATCATAATTCTAACCTAGGGGAAAAAAATATATGTGGATTTAATAGATTTTTTGAATTATTTTTCCATGAAATAGATATTAGTGGATAACCTAATGGGTGTTGAGGAGCAGAGTTTTTAAACTTTGCTACTGACACCCTCAAATCCCATTGGGTTGGTGAGATAGTTGGATTGGGTCCAAGATTTAATGCCCATAAGTAATGCTATAATTATTCACATGATATTTTTACAAATGAAATAGAGGCATGTGTGTGTGTGTGACATTTGTACAGTGAAAATTAATTACAAAATACAATAAATAGAAAAGGAAGTTGAAATATATATATATATATATATATATATATAATCCAAATAAAATTGTAGCAAATTAATAAGTCTTTCTATAGGCATATTCCTTAAAAATCATGCCTTGTCATCCATAAGATTATATAGGTACACATTCAAAATCTGATATGAAAAATTAGTAACAATTTTTGGACATAAGTATTAGAGAATTTTTCCTTGTAAAATAAAAAAATATTCCGCAAATCAGTTGGAAAAATCACGCTAAAAATATCATTGTCAAGAATGTTGATTTCGTTGACTAAAATGTAAGTACATCTTGTTGTTTCAATCAATTTTTGGGAAAATTAGGGCCACAAAATGCTTTAAAAATGTCTATAATGTAATAGAACTCATACAATAGACATCAGAATGCCAAAAAAGAGAGTAAAGTATAGTGTTGAGAATCATGCAATTTTTTGACAAGACTGGACAACAAATGTTTCTACAAAAATAATACCAATTATAAATGATATAAAGAAATATGAGACCTTCTAACAACAATAATTTATACAGGTTATAATAACAACCTTATGAAAAAAACTAGAATATAGGTGAGCTCACTTTACCTCTTGTCACTCATGAAATAATTTTTTCCATCACCAAAATAGGTAAGATCTAGTACTTTTGAAAAATAAACCAAAGGAAGAAATGACAACTTTACTAAATTTTATGCATACCTCACACCACTAGTTGTTTTCTCTTTCCACCCTCCTTCCTTCCCTTAAATCTAGTTCTATACCTCCCTTAAGTAGTTAAAGGGAAAATCTATCTCTAAATAATTGTATGTTAAGGTAAATTTATTTTCTTTTTATTAAGAGAATGAATTTAGGAAGGATTATTTTTAAAATTTATTTAAGGTTATGAAGTAGGGGGGCTCCTCAACTACGTCCATGAAATATCCCCATTAGCCTTGTAACTCTATAATAAATTCAAAGCATTAAATTATCGTTAACGCCAACATCATAATGATCATGTGCATAAAATGAATCATTGCATAAAGATATATATAATGAAGCATATAAAACCATCTTCTGTCTCCCATAATCATCAAAGACGTGTATTGCAATGATGACAAAATGTTTTCCAAAATATACCAATGTTAAAGAATGAAATATTGTAAGTAAAGCAGCTTAAAAACCATAATATTGAGAAACTCAAGTAAGCTCTAGATCTTTGCTTGGAACAACCTAGTAGTAAGTTTTCTCTTTTTCCTTTTTCTCTCCATACCCTTGTGTTTTTAGATCCATATTTGTAAAGGAAATTTTCCTCTTTCTCCTCCTCCAATTGTATGGATATCTAAACGGGTACGAGAGGAAGTGGCCTCATAAGGGGAGTTTATAGGAATAACAGGTACATATAATTTTCATACCATCAATTGTGCAGGAGGATCAAGGGGCTATTGTGAGTGAAGTGACATAGCATGAGGTAGAGAAAAGGGTATCTGAGGAGAAAAAATGTTAGATGTGCAGAGTAATGGGAGGAAGGTGGGCCAATGCGAAAATCATGAGGTTATGCTTATAACATTGAATTACCATTCATTTTTTTGAACTGACTGTTGTTGAGGAGCTTGATTCTGAGGAAAATATAATATGCTTGGGTGAGGGAAAGGAATGTTTTGGGATACATGTCATTTAGGAGGAGGGGGAGAGACAGGATACAAATGAATAACCTAAGTTAACTGGTTAAACTCTTTTTATTCTACATCAAAATGAGTAGAAAACCTAATCTTTCTATTTTTATTGTCTCTCCATGTCATATTGGTCCTCTTATTCCCCCCCTTCTATTTCTCCTTGAGCCTATGTTGAAAAATCGTATGTTCAACATTGACCAAACCAAGTTTCCATGCAACTATAAACATTATAATCATAAAGATATGATTGAAAATATAGAGGACTACCTGAAATCATATCTTTTATAGGTATGAATTTTCTTTTACGTAAGTTCTGCTAAGGGGAAAAGCATATTTAATTAATACAGAAAGGGAATTGTATATGCATGAGACTAAGACAAGTGTGATGCAAATAATCAAGTTTTGGAGATATACCATAGAATACATGAAGTAATTGAGCAAGAACATAATCACATATTGCGGCTCACTCTCTTTTTTTTGGTAAAGTTGCTTATGAAATATTTTTTAGGCGTAGAACTATGAAACATAATCAACTAAAATTACCAATTGTGCAAGAGGAGTGAGAAGTAAGATTCTCCTTTTTTCTTTTGAGGTTTACACATTATTTTATAAATTACTTAGTATATTCTTGAGATTTTTGAACCAACAGTTTATAGTAGGAGAGACTATATTCATGCAAGGAGTGGAAAGTGGTAAGTATGAGGTGGAAATAACAGCTTGGTAGGGATTCAAAGCACTAACTCCTGATTTTTTGCCAAGAGAATGACACGAAGTTGTGCTAGAGAAGATTCCTTTTTTTTTAAATTAGTTTTCCTTAATGATACCTACAAAAGTTAGGAAGGTTTCCATGAAATTTCCTATCAAAGTATGAAAACATGAGTCAACAAAATTACCCATGGATATCAGACTATGTCTTGGAAATGAATGTAGGTTGTGTAATAGCCTAGGTTAAATCTGCATGCAATAAAATGAAATTAAAAAGGAAAAAGTGAAATCAAGGTCATAGGACACATATTTCAAGTTGAATGAAGGGGAAAAACATTATATTGGGCATCACTTGTGGTTACTTTTGGCTATGGAAATTGGAATTGGCATTGGCATTGGAAAAACGTAAAGGGAAATAAATGAAAATTAATTCAAGAAATAAAGGAAAATATGATAAAAGGAATATGAAGAGACAAGAAAATGCATGCAAGTAAAAATGAAGGAAATTGAAGGAAAAGAAAATAAAAGGAGAGAGAGAGAGAACATTCCAACACACTTTCTTGGATCATACACGCTTGGTTACTCTTAGATCACACTCTATCACACTCTTGGACACACTTTGACATTCTAGCATTCACGTGGAGGAGAGAAGAGGTGACTAGCTACAGTAAGAGGAAGAAACCACAAGGAAGACACAAGAAAGAAAGCAAAGGAAATAAAATAAGCACAATACAAATATTGGAAAAGAAATGACATCAAGAGGATATTGCAGGTAACATGTTGCATGTGTGATTTCCTTGCTGGGAATTGAATGCATGGTGCATGAATTTGGCTACTGGTTATTTTGTTGACACTGACATGGGGTTTTCTTTGATTGATAGTGATGCATAACCTTACCTTCTCCATATATATATAACCATGATGTAGTGGATTCATTTTTGGTTGAGCTTTAGATTGTCGAAATATTTTTGATTTGGATGAGGTGGTCTTAGTAAAATCCCAAGGGTTATGGGTGGAGGTGGTTTCCTTTGGGAATTCCTCAATAAGTGGGTGGGGATAAGAAAATTCCTCACTGTATGGTGAAGAAATTATGAGGTATCCAATCTTGTGTGAGTTTGGTGATCTCTAGACTGATTTAGGTGAGATCACAATGGCTTGAGGGTGGAGGTGCTTTGACCTCTAAATTCTATGTTTTGTTATATTTGGTTTATCCCATGAGATCCCACATTCATGCTTGGAATATGGCACAGGGGTGATAGGTTGAAACAAATATTTGGTTTAGCTCAATCTATAGTCAGGTGGTACGTGGAAGTCCCTAATTTGGTTGGCATTTCCATGTGTTATTCCTTATTGACATTAATAAACACAAGCACTAGTTTAATGTATGATTTTATGACTGGTTTGTTATGGTTCCATTTTGGTTAAATTTTGGTTACATTCATGTTATATTTCTCACTATATGATGTGCTCTTGTTATGGATCCATTCCATGGTTTGATGGGATATTGATTACTTTATATGAATGCATGAGCTAATGTGTGTTTTTATAGCTAGAAGAGAGGGAATCAAGCCTTCTTGATGATTCTATGATGAACTTAATAAATTATTGCATAGATATGCATTCATGACCTACAATTCCTATGCTTACAAATTGTTTATATAAATTATTATCATATGTATTTGAAAATTTTGAGTAGGGCTTGAGTCAAGAGTAGTGCAAGAAGACTCCTACAAGAAGCTTTGGAAGTTCTAGGTATTTTGCATATATGCTAGCACTGAAAATCCAGAACATGCTTCTGGTTTCACTCTCAAATCCTGAAATTTTGGTTGTATTAGCACAGAAGATGGTTTGTGTGTGTGGTTGGAGCCTTTTGGACACATGCATAGGTCTACATGCATGTGGCTAGGCTACGAAGTGAATTAGGAAGGTATTTCCAATCCAAGAAAAGATGATCAATGGATATTGTTTAACATCTGGGCGATTTGGTGTTCCTAGAGGTTGTAGTAAAGTTCAAAGATAGTAGAACCCACTTCCATAATTGAAACTTGGTTGTTGGGTAATCCATAGTAACTCTCAGCTCATGTTTACCATAGAGATCTTGTAAAAGAAGCTAAATGTGGGGTGGCGTGTTACAAGGTGGTATCAAAGCAATTCCATTCTCTATAAACATGTTAGATCCCTATACTACTAGTGTAAGCCCTAATTGTTATTAGTACAACCCCCTTATTATATTTTCGTGCCCATGTAGTCCCCCTATTGTGACTATTATGCCCCATAGAAGCCCACTATTTCTATTATTGTGCCCTTACATTAATATTTTTATTCGGCTCTGATTATATTATGACCCCTTAGACTCCTATATATAGAAAGGAGGTCTTGTAAATTGTGTCATCAATAATTTTTCATATATGTAATGTAAAGGAGGTTACCCCTTCGAAGAGGCTTATTTCTAATGTGTTTAGCTATCCTTTCTATCTTTTTCTGAGCTGGTTTCATAACATTTGGTATCAGAGATTTGGATTCTAGGGTTTTGCTGCTCCAAAGGAGTCATCATGGAATTTTCACTATAACATTTTTTCTGCGACGTCTCAGAAGCTAAAAACAAAACCCAATTGCAAATACATCTCGTTGAACCAACGGGTCCCAATTTCAGATCTTGAATCACTATATTTTCGCATATATGATATGAGGAAATTAGGGTTTTTGCAAGCTATAGAATTCCATCTCAAATAGGTCATTGTGACATTTTTGCTATAATTGTTTTTCGGCATAGTTTCAGACTTTGCAATTCAAACTCATTTTATCTACAAAACTTGGTGAAGTTTGGACCTAAATTCTAGATCTTTTGTTTCTATATTTTCATAGATACAGTCTAAGACATTTAGGGTTTTTGCAGGCTCCCTAATTACATACCAAATAGGTGACCTTGGGAAAATCGTCATAAATCTCGCTCAGAGCATATTATTGAAATTTCATAAAACATGATAGAAACAAGATGGACTGTAGCTTGTTGGGTATCAGTTCCATAGCCTAAGAATGAAACAATGACATGTGGCACATTGTACAATCTCACTCTATTGAACTAGTCTATAATTAGGTCATCGCGGGAGATTGGGCATAACCCTTTCTTTGGGAATCCAATTGCAATTAGACTTGTTGGGTTAGAAAGAGGACTCAGAGGACTATCACAGGTTGATATTTCAGAACTTAAATATTTGAAATTACAGAGTTACAGTCATTTCAATATTGAGATCCTAAAATCAAGAAAAATCAATATGAGGAAGTTTGATGGCAAAGATCTGGTAAATTGGATACTACAGATGGAGCAATATTTTGATCTACATGAGGTGCAATTGCTACAAAAGGTATGTATTTCATATTTATGTTTAGAACCGAATCAATTTCTATGGTATAAAGGGCTTTTTTCTCATAAACCACTTGTCACGTGGTCAATTTTCACGGAGGAAATGATAGCACGTTATGAGGATACAAAGAGCAATACCTTGTTTATCCAATTGATAAATCTCAAAAAAAAGGGTTCAATGGCATAACACATTGAGGACTTTCAAAAATTTAATACAAGGGTAAATGATATTCTAGAGAGAATATGATTGATGTCTTCATAGGGACTTTAAAGGATAACATTCAACATGAGGTTTGTCTTTGGGAACCTGATTCATTGGAGAAGGCATTCAGGTTGGAAAGAAAAATTGAAATCAAAATTATGGAAACAAGGAATCCCACCACTCACGACTATAATTATGGAACTGTTTTTTCTCCTAGCCTTCCACAACCTACAAGGTTTACACCACAAAAATTGGTAGAAAAATGAGAAAAAGGGCTTTGTTACAATTATGATAGAAAATACACTAAAGGTCATAAGTGTGTTGAGAAGAAATCATTTTACATAGATTATGAAGAGGAGGAAGAAAAGAATCAAGAAAAATCAAAAGAAGAGGATATACACCAAGAACCAACCCCAGAGAAAGAAGAAATGAATCCGACCATATCTTGTAAAGCATTGGCAAGAATTGCCACTCCTCAAACTCTCAAGATAAAAGGACATATGAAGAAGAAAAAGGTTCAAGAAGTGAAATATCACATTGATAAAGAAGAAATGAATCTGACCATATATTGTAATGCATTGGCTGGAATTACCACTCCTCAAACTCTCAGGATAGAAGGACATATCAAGAAGAAAAATGTTCAAGAAGTGAAATATCACATCGAGCATCAAGAAATGAATCCGACCATATCTTGTAATGCATTGGAAGAAATTACCACTTCTTGAACTCTCAAGATAGAAGGACATATCAAGAAGAAAAAGATTCAAGTAGCGAAAGATTACATCGAGCATCAACAACAAGTTCTCCAACTTTTAAAGGATAGCACCACTTTGGTGTAGAATCAAATGAAACAACATGTAGATCAACATTGTAGTGAAAGAAGTTTCGATGTAGGCAATTGGGTATTTTTACAGCTACATCTCAAGTAAGCTATTATTGAGAAGGAAATGTTGGCAATACTACATGCACTTAATCAATGGCGACCTTACCTAATGGGAAGACACTTCAAGGTAAAAATGGATCATGATAGTCTTAAATTTGTTTTAGAAAAAAGATTATCTTTAGAAGAACAGAAAAAATGCATCACAAATATGTTGGGTTATGACTTTCAAATCATCTATAAAAAAGGGAAGAAAAATGTTTTTGCAAATGCACTCTCAAGAAAGGATGAGGATGTGGGAGCATTGTTTTGTGTTATTTCTATTATCCAACCAGATTTGAAAAGCGAAGCAAGGGATGAATGGAAGAAGGACGATGAAGTGTGGCCACCAATTCAAAAGTTGCAGAAGATCCCAATTCAAACAATATTGCCATAAATTGACGAGGAAGGAAAAATCATATTGGAACCTGGAGCAATCACAGAAACAAGAACCTAACAACTACAAAATTGATCAATTTCAGAGTATCTTATCAAGTGGAAGAACTTACCCGCTGAGGATTCCACATGGGAGGACGATAATTTTATACATAAGCATCCATAGCTACCCACGCGTTGAGGACAACACTTTTCGAAGGAGAGGGTCATGTTAGGTCCCTATACTACTAGTGTAACCACTTATTGTTATTAATACAACCCCCTTATTATATTTTTGTGCCCATGTAGTCCCCATATTGTTATTATTATGCCCTTAAATTATTATTGTTATGTCAGTTGTGATTATATTATGACCCCTTAGACTCCTATATATAGAAAGGAGGTCTTGTCAATTGTATCATCCAAGAATTTTTCATTTATGTAATGTAAAGAAGGTTCCCCCCTCAAAAATGTTTATTTCTAAGGCATTGATCTATGTTTTCTATCTTTTTGTGAGCTGGTTTCACAAAAAAACCTTTCTCTGGTATTGATGTTACAGAGTGGTATCAAAGCGAGGTTTGCAACATTGTACCTCGAGGTAAGTATATATGTGTCACATGGAATGAGTCATTCTTGTGGACAAGATCGACCTCCCTAGTATCTAATGATATCTAGTGATAAGCAAGCCAATCAAATCCTATCTTTCTCTAAGTATGCAATTTATAAACAAAGGCGAACAAGTGTTTTAGGCCTACCTTGGGTCCAATGCATGTTTGTGGAAGCCTCGCTCCTTTGATCCGAATGAGCTCCTTTGTAGAAAATATGCAAACACAAACAAGCACACAAATTAAATAGCACCTGAAAAGCCAATATCATAAAGCATGCTTATCATGATGATCAAGGAATTCATGAAACAAATGACATAAGAAAATTTGTTGTGAAAAATGAATCTAATTGTATTAATTCAAATCAAAGAAGAACTTTACAACCTGTGCCTTGATGCTGTACAAGCTCCTCCCAGGGTCCAACAAGAAGTCCCCTCTACTTTGACAAGTTTCACTCTCTTCCCAATGAAGCCAAAAAGGTATGTGATCTCTCCTCTCAAGCTTAACTAGGAAGTCTCAATTCCACCAACACTTACCCTAAAAATGTTCAGCTTCTAACCTCCCTAGCAACCAGCCCAATGCCTTAATTTATAGTGCAATGGAGGGAAGTTACTAGGTCCTCCTTCAAAGGAATAAAGCCCTCCTTCAAAGGGATAGCTCCTCTCATCAAGGGATTAGCTCCTTCTCTTTTGGGATGCATGAACCACCTAAGAGCGAACAATCCACGTCAAAATTCCTTCTAGAATCATATAGAATTAACCCAAAGTGAGTTTTTTAGAATAAACTTGTGCCTTTTTTACTTTCACAGGGGTCCACACCCACTCCTTTAGAGACAGAGCGGGCAGGCCTGAAGGTAATGTGAACAGGGGGTGCGGGACCGCAGGTAACAGTGAGAGAAAGTGCAGAACCAGAGCCTTGTTGATTTTTAATGTCTTTCTCTCATTTTCAAAGCTTGACATGAAGAGCTAAGGTCTGAGACTTGCTTAGGAGGATAGTATAAGTCATGATAGACCCATACTGATTGCAAATAGTCATGGTGACGATATTTTTGTGTAACAGATTGTCCCCTAAAGTGCGAAGTCTGTAGTAGATGAGGATTTCATTTATAATCTAGGAAGAGTGAAGTACTTTATCATTTCAAGGATCATCTTGTGGAGAGCCTGGTTTGAACCTGTAAAAACATTCAAAGCAAAATATATATATGAGATCATATCATCACTGAGGTAGGCATTCCCATACTCTGATCAAAACTGACTAGAAAACTAACTACTGCTCTGATATAGGAATGATCTTGTAATACATCACAAGTATAGACACATGTAGACACAGTATGGACACAACCATCTGTTTATATATAGTCCATTGTATAATGAATACAAAATTCCTCGCAACCTGGATGGTGGAAACTAGATCCAGGGTCTTCATTTCTACTTCCCGAAACAGTACGATTCTATCTATGCAAATGAATGTGTTGAAGTCGAACATGGTAGAAACCACTTGATTACCAGTGAATGATGTAAATTGTTAACAAGTGTGAGAGAAACCACCAGTAATGTCAATGGCTCTCAAAGTACTCAGTCAATCTATGAGATGTGAATAGATGTGTCGATGTCGAACATGCCACGGAATCCTTTGATCGAAGGTCAATGATGAAACCTATTGTCGAAGGCGAGAAACCTGCCATTGAGGCATGCAGATCCCAAGGTACTGACGATTTCTAGATCATCTTTCTAGATAATGAGCTGAAGTCGATAGAAAGCGATCCGTCATAGGCAATCCCACAACAGGAAATCAGAGATCAAGTTTGAAGAAATTTAGTTGCAAGGACTGACTCAGGGATGGATGATAGATATTTTGCAGATGAATGGCTTATTTGCATTGACCTCTTGAACACATAACGACACAACAGATGGTTTGGTGACAATTGACCCAAAGTTAATACCCAGAAACCGGCTGAAGCCTTTCAATGTGGTTTGATCAACTGTTAGGCAAAGGATTTCCCAACCCAGGTGAATAAACGTGTCGTGTTCAAGAGTGGTTACAAAGTATGACAAACAGGCTCATTTTTCTCTCTTTTCCCCCACCATTTCTGGCAAGTATCTCTTTATTTTTGACAAGCTTGACGAGGATAACATTTGCTTGATTATAAGCTCATCCTTTGGATGAGTCCAACTTAGTTTAAATTCGAACCCTAAGAAGGAGTGGTCCGTTCCTGTTTGTAATTGAATAGGTCCTTTACTGTTAAATTTTAACGAGTCCAGTATAGGAGAAACTCGGCGTTTTTCAATTTTAGAGAGTTTGAAAAAAACTTAAGAAGACTCCGTGGTTGAGATTTTTCGTAAATTTGTGCCTCCCAAGCCCAAAAAAGTATAAAATAATACCGAAGAGAACCGCTTGATCATTATGACCAAGGAGTACTTTTCGTAATTAGTGCCTCTGATCCGAAAAAGTAAAAAAGCGATCAATGACACATCATTTTATAACCAATATCGAATTTGAAACAACAAAAATCTGGCAATCTTTTCATGTTTTTACGGTCAGGAAAAGAGTTGTAAGTGGATCGTCTTTTTAGTTTTGTTTTAATGAGTTTAAAAAGAAAAACTCGGTGATATTTTCATATTTTAGGAGTCAGAAAAGAACTTAAAGGTGACTCTAATGTTTTTTCGTCGAAAATGACCAATTTCACCTAAAAAAAACGTTATCCTGAACAAATACTCAAACATTACTCATACCGGTTTAAAATGGATAAAAATGCTGCAAACGTTACCTTTCTAAAGTGAAACATAAACAAATTAACAATTCATTTATTCAAAAAACTTATAAAAAGGGCTTTCGTCAATTCATTGTTACCATTTCAGTTTTGGGTGAGAAAATAAAGCTTTTGGTCAGAAACTTCCCGTGAAGATTGCAGAAAATCTGTCCGTTGGAATCGAGCGTCGTCTCCTCCAGGTAATCAACATCATCCTACTCTTAAATTTAATCCATTTCAAAGTT
This sequence comes from Pinus tabuliformis, assembly GCA_031772625.1. NCBI lineage: Eukaryota > Viridiplantae > Streptophyta > Pinopsida > Pinales > Pinaceae > Pinus > Pinus tabuliformis. The sequence continues at coordinate 135,157,125 of CM062809.1, read as the reverse complement.
GTTTTTAGGTTTTAATTTCAGTTTTTAGAGGATTTTTAGGCTAGAAACCCGTGTGCGGGGGCCCGCAGGCACAACATAGGTAGCCTGCGGACCCAAACTTTTTTGCAGTAGGGAAAAGTCAGGGGCCCGCACCTGCCATGAAGGCAAGGTGCGGACCCATGCAGTGTCTCTAATAGAGAGGGTGCGGTCCCCGCAGCAAGGGTTTTTAACCCTAAATTTCTCAAAATTCACCCAAAAATTTTCATTTTTTATATTCTAATTCGCCTTTCTGTTGAATGTAGAGTATACATCATGCTTGATTGGAGAGAATGGGAGCATGAGGACATAGATCTTGCTGTGATAAATCATCAACCTTCGATCGATGCATTGAAGGCATGCGGCTTGTACAAATTCTAGGCCATACCTGGCATGAGGGCCCAGGTGGACTTCTTACAGTGGCTGGTAGACAAGTGGAGCATACAGGACCAGTGCTTCTTCATTGGTGGTCACCAGCTCGAAATGGAGCCGGCAGACATATACTTTTTGATTGGTTTGCCTAAGACAGGTGAACACATGACTCTATTCGGGACTAGGCTAGGTGACCAGTCTGTCGATAGCCTCCGGCTAGAGTTCTGTAACAACCAGACTAGAGACAAAGGGATAGACATCAAAACCATATCCCTTCCTGAACTCATGGTAATCGTGTTTACTGTTACCAGGCTTTGTAGGATTGCAGAACTACATATAGCCACTGGATCCCAAATGTGGATGGCAGTTGACTGCTTTTGAGGCACCATCTTTCACTAGTGCGATGCTGTGTTGGCTAATGTAAAAGGAAAACTGACTAGAGCCAAGAACGGACAACTGAAGACCTTTGGATATGGTTCTTTAGTCATGAGCTTTGGTCTGGAGAGGGTCCCAATGTTGGTCCCATAGCACCTCACTGTTGGAGCAAGACTTCCTCGAGAGCCCAAACTAATGCGATGGATTGCAGTTATGGCCCGTCATCCTGATGAGGGGATAGAGGTCGTTCGATTCAAACCTGAGTATTTCCATTGGTTGGAAAACTAGGTTTTTTCTATTCAGGACTTTCCTTACATTGGGGTAGATTTTCGCGGTGACCCAAACATGGCTCTTCCACCAGGAGAGAAATTGGATGACTCAAGTAAAATCATTTTCAACATTTTCCTAATTTATTTTTTTTTCTATCTCGTCCCAAAATTGATAGTAAAAGTTTCAAATGTAGATGTGGGTCCACAACGACCAGCCGCTCTCTGGCCTTACGAGAGGAAACAACTAGCTACAGTGGCACCAGCCCCACAGGACGAAACAGCAGAGACCTTGGCCGAATTGGAGAGCCATCTAGAGCGTTTGACAGGAGACATTCTGGAGACCGGCATAGATGACATTCCTCATCGACTACAGCGCTATGTGATTGGGGTCCCAGGACTTTTCAGAAGATTCCTTTGTAAGGTGTCCCGTACAGTGGTTTCTTATCGAGATCATCACCAGTGATAGGATGATCGCCTATTGTAGACACATATGACATTTTTGCTTTTTGTACTATCATTTTTGCTTTTTGTACTATCATTTTTGCTGATCATAAGGTGTTTTTCAACCTATGATCGAGGACGATGTATATTTTGACACACTCCTATATTATACTATATCACTATTACCGGCTTATCTTGTAAAACATGTTATGGAATGTTTTTAAATTTATTTGTATGATTATTGCAAATGTCTACTTAACATTCGAGAAGCAATTGCATCTGCTAATGTATTTAAAGATCTTGGAATATACTGATATTCAATATAATCAAATTCACATTCCAAGAGATGCACTCTCAAAAATAACCTCAATAACACTGGATCTCTAATGGAATATGCTCTATTAAGCTATAATAGAACGAGTTCAGAATCTAACCTCACTATCAAACTCCGAATCCCAAATGAAATAGATTCAGATAATAACTCAATCACTGCACTATATTCGGCAATGTTGTTCGTTGTTTGACCGAGGCTTACCCCATGCATAGATACCAACTCATCAGAGGGCGAATAAATAACCCAAGGTGTGGAAGAAATGTTCCGTGTATTATGACAAGCACCATCAGCAAAACCAATGTATGTTTGGGGAGGCATCGACATCTGCAATATCAAGAGTAAAACCAAGATAAGCAGGAATAATGACGAAAAAACACTTTCTAAGCTAAGCACACTTTTAATCTAAAACACACTAGCTAGAAAGAAACTAAGCTAACTAAAAATCTCCACACCCATTTTTAAGAATAATACCTCTTCAGGTAAAAACCATTTATGGGTTTACCTAAAGAGACCCCGCCAAAGTCTACCAATTCATAGGCCCATTTTGCTAGCTTTCGCTTGACAACATAGGGACCATGCCACATAGGCACAAATTTTCCAGCGCCAAATTTATCATTTTCTTGATCGTACAATAAGGCTAGGTCTCCTTCCGAAAAATTTCGAGGGGTCACATTTCGGTCATACTGAGCTTTAATACGTTTTGCATGAGTTTCGATCGCCAATGCAGCATCACGTCAATTCTCATCTAGCTGAGCCAAGTATAAAAAATGTTTTTCCTCTTCGGAAGTGGTTGGACATAACTCGATGGCCATTTGCAATGACGGGATTTTGCATTCAATGGGTAACACAGCTTCGAGACCATAAACTAGTTGGAAAGGAGTGAACCCTGTTGACGTTTTTACTGAGGTTCGATACGCCCAAAGCGCTGAAAATAGCATGTTATGCCAATTCAACCTGTGAATCCCAATGATTTGTCGGATCATGATGACTAGAATTTTGTTGATGGCTTCAACCAGACCATTAGCTTGTGGATAATATGGAGTTTAACTATCGTGACGCAAGCCAAGCTGGCCTGTAAGTTCAGTCATCATAACGTTTCTAAAATGATGCCCATGATCAGTGATAATCGCTTGTGGAACACCAAACCTAGCAATTATATGATTGAACATGAAAATCACAGCTGTTTTGCCATCTGCCTCAAATGTAGGCATCGCCTTGGCCCACTTGGTAAAATAATCTACCGCAAGGATGATATACGCATGCCCCCCGATCGAGTGAGGATTACATGTAATAAAATCGATACCTCATTTTGCAAACAGACCGATGACAATTATAGGGTGGAGAGGAGCAGGTGGAGCGTGCATCTTTCGATCAAAAATTTGGCAGTTGTGGCATTTTCGGACCGCATTAATACAATCTTTAAACAAAGACGACCAGAAGTAGCCAGCGCGCAATATCTTTTGGGCTGTGGCATACCCAGACATATGACCACCACACGCTCCAGAGTGATAGTCATTTAGAATCCTTTCAGCTTCCTCATGAGTTAAACAACGTCGAAAAACAGAGTCCGCCCCACGATGATAAAGAGTATCTCCAATAATTCTGAATTGTTGGGACTGGAATCGTATTTTTCGACATTCTGACCTTGATATTTCTGGCTGAAAGGATTGGGTCTGGAGATAAACGATGATATCCCCATACCATGGATCTAAAGTGCTAATTAGAAACAAAGATTTGTCCGCAATGGGCTCCTCTGCCACAGTTTCCGTGTCAGCACGCGGGAAGTCACACATTAACTCCGCAAAAACTAAAGATTTCTTCGACTTAGACTTTTCAAATTCCAAGTTGAACTCCTGTAGGATGACAATCCATTTGGAGTACTTGCCCCTAGCAATTTCTCGGTCAAAATATAGATAATAGGGTTGCAATCAGAAATTACTGTAGTTTTACGTAGTAAAATGTAATGACAAAAACATTGGACAACTTGAACAACTTCCAATGCCAATTTCTCCACATGTGAGTATTTTAGCTCAGTTGGATTTAAAGTTCGACTAAGGTAATATATCACATGTTCAGTATCGAATTCATCTTCCTGAACTAACACCATTCCAATGGTGGAATGGGAGGCGGAGAGATACAAGAAGTAGTCCTGGTTGTAGTTGGGAGGATGCAATAACGGTGCATGGGTCAACGCGTGTTTTAGTGCATCAAAAGATTTCTCAGCTATCTCATCCCAAAAGAATGGAGTATTCTATTTCAACAACCGGGTAAAACCCTTTGTAATCTCGGCGTAGTTAGGAATGAATCGACGTAAAAAGTTTTCTTTCCCTTGCAAACTTTGGAGTTGGCGAAGACTCGAAGGAGGAGGCAATTTGATAATAGCTTCAACCTTTGAGGGATCGACGCGAATGCCGGCTTTTGAAACAAAAAACCCCAGTAACCGACCCGTTTCTATACAGAAAACACACTTGTGTGGATTCAACCTAATCCGATAATGCCTACACCTCATAAAGATTGCTCGTAAATGGATGAGATGATCAGCTCGATGTAATGAATGAGCAGGCAAATCATCGAGATAGGGTTGCACAATGTGCTTGATGTCATGAAACGCATAAGACATGGCCCTTTGAAAAGTTTCCCCGGCGTTCTTGAGCCCAAAAGGTAATTTGCAATAAGAAAATGTCCCCCATGGACAGATGAAAGCCATTTTTTGTTGATCAGCAGGTAGAATATTGATTTGATTGTATCCAGAAAAACCATCCATGAAGGAGAATATTTCACTGTTGGCACAATCATCAATGATTTGATCGATATAGGGAGTTGGGTAATTGTCTTTTGGACAGGCTTGATTAATGTCCCTATAATAGATACATATTCTTATTGTCCCTTGCTTTTTGTTAACAGGAATAATATTTGATACCCAATCCATTAACGGAATCGGATAAATGAAACCTGCTTTGAGTAATTTTTCAACTTCTGCTTTAATAGCAGTAGCTTTTCGCGGGTGGATCCGACGCAAACGTTGTCGGACTGGTTTAGCATCCAAGTAAGTTTTGATTTCATGAACAATAATTGCAAGGTCAATTCCTGGCATTTCCTCATATGACCAGGCAACCACGTCGCGGAATTCTTGAAATAGGACCTTATATATTTGAATTTCATCTTCCGTACACGAGGCACCTATATGAATGTTTTCAACAATTCCAAGCTTAACTGAAATATCAATAGGAATAGTTCGAGAAATGTTTCCCAAGTTTAACTCTGAATTAGGATTTTTCATTAGATTTTGAGGTTCCTTGACATATTCAATCATAAAAATTGATGAAAAATCATTTTGAAAATGATCACTCTCGGGTAAAAACGAAGATCTATGATGAAGATCTTCCCATGGTAAATCATCGACACATAGGATTTCACGAATTTGCTCATCAGTGTGAACAAGTTCGGAAAACGTTGTTGAATCTGAGTTTGATGTTAAAAGTGATTCTTCATGGACCACATTCATTAAGTCAATTTTGGTTGAAGATGGGTTGGAAAATGACTGCACAGCCTGATATGCAATTTCATATGGACTCAAAAGCATAACATCACCAAATGAGTCTATCTCAGATTCAGAAGGTACGATCCAAGGATCATCATAAAAAATGGTGTCTGACGAAATCATATGAATGGTTGTAGTAGAAGACGATGCGTTGATAGGAGGAAAAAGAAAAGTTCCCAGTAAACCAGCATCCTTAACTAGTCCTACTCCAACATCCTTATACGGGATAGTCATTTTGCCGACATGCTGAATACTTTCAGAAGAGGCTGGGTCAGATGAAAAGTAAGTCAGCTGGTCTATAGTTACAATATTTCCATTATGAGGGAACTTTTTAAGCCAAAAGACCGATGAAACGACAGCTGTCATAGCATAAGACCAACTATGACCCAAGAGAAGGTTGTAATCTAGAGGGGCATCAACCACCTCCACATCTAGATTAATAGTTTTTCCTTCTACACCTATAGGTAAATCCTGTAGAATGCCAAAAGGATGAAACCCACAGCCATTTAAGGCCTTTAGAATCGTCGGGGATTGATTTAACGAAGGAGAACCAAGTGATCTCCAACATTGTATCAACATAATACACATTGAAGCTCCCTCATCAGTCACATTCCTATAAATAGGTTTGTTTTTTACTAACACTGAGATCTGGAAAGCCATTTTATGAGGTAAGCATAGTGTACTATTTTATAGATAGAAAATTATAAGGTTCGAGTCCTAAACGTCAATAGCTCCTATAGCCGACAATAGTAATTTACGCTATGCTGGACATGATTGCAGCACTTCTAAAGCTGACATTGCTGAAGGTGAAACAGCCAAATCTTCAACAATGTTATAGTTCTGTGCCGCTCTCGCATGTGGATTGAAAGCTGACTTTCGAAGTATACCCTTGGCTAGCGGTTTGATTACTAAGTCTGGATTAGGTTTCTCGATCTGTAGCAGATCAGAACCGGGAGCTGAGGTTGATGGGTTAGAATGAGAAGATTCTGCTTCTTTACCATCAACATGACTTTTACTTCTATAATCATGTGATCAAGTCACAATCCTAACATGGGACATCATCAGTATGGGTTCTTCATTGGCATTTGAGGAAGAACCTATAATCTTACTGTCTTGACTTGGAAAAGGATCCTTCAAAACAGCAGGCGTTTGGGAATCTTTAAAAAATTTCGCAACCTCTGCTCGATGAGGGCAGTCTCTTGTAAAATGCTCTTCATCACAAATGAGACAAGGATAACGAGCTTTGCGTTTCTCATCATTTGATTCCGCTTTTTCTGGTTTCTCTTTCGAATTTTTATCTGTTTTATTTTTCTTCTTCCCTTTCTTCTTACCACCGGATTTTGATTTGGCTGTAGATGACTCTACAACATGAATATCGGCGGAAATTTCCATGGAAGAATCTCCTGTCGGGGAATCTAGCAAGGTTATGATAGGAGAAGAATTCTTAGAAGAATTCTTCTTACTTTTGGTATTAACCATACCAATCATACCATCAGTGGCATGAGACCCTGAAGGAGCTACAGTGATTTGATTTTTTTTAGGAAGAAAGGGGATTTTCTCGTGTAACGTACCTGACTGCATATAAACTAAGTCAAGGTACTGTACTTGAGAAATTACTTGCTCCTCGGTAATGACTCTGGCCTTAGCTACATCCTCAGTGATCTTTGGCAATAAATATTTTACAAACCATTCGGCTAAGATCTGATCCAGAATAAAGACTTTCACTAAACACCGTCGACGTCTCCATTCATGAATGTGATCTGAAATGTAAGTGGACGTTGACTACTTTAATGAAGTTAGTAATTCCATGCCATTGTCATATCTGACAGGCAACTGAAAATGAGTTAAAAACGAAGTAGCTAGCTGACTGAAATTATAAAAAGTGGCTCGCGGTAACTCAATGTACCACTTGGCCGCAAGACCAATTAGAGTGCACTGGAAAAGCCTTAAACGTATTGAATCATCTGAAATGGAATTAGACGCACACCAGAGGTGATAAGTCATCACATGGTTCGATGGGTCCTCTCCTGATTTGCCTTCAAACTTAGGAATATCACTAGGCAACTTATTCAGAATTGGCGGCCAAAACAGAAGATAGTTAATGGAATCGTTTGTAAGGCGCGACAAATCTGGCAAGTCCAAAGTTGCGATAAATGGTAACTGACGATTAGGATCCCTAAAACTCTGGGTCATGAGACCATCCCCAGCAGGAAGATATCCAGGATAACTAGGAATTGGAATTGCATTTGGGATATTATATCCTCCCGGAAAACCAGGATTAACCGGACCGTACTGGGGTTGTTGAGGTTGTTGATATGTATACCCAGCGTATAGTTGATACTGATAGACTGGCTGCTGCATATCAGGACTGAATTGGTACTATCCCTAGTACGGTTGATAAGTAAATTGAGGTTGACTTGTGACAATCGTATTTGAACTAGGTTGTCCTACAGGCATTTGAACCGAAGTTTGAATTGTGGATCCAGACTGAGGTAAAGATGTCTGAGGAGTTGATACAGGAACAGTAGAAACCAGAGCTATCAATACTCCAGAAGTAGGTGGGGTAGATTGAACAGATGTTGTAGCAGTTGCAGCAACCGTTTGAGGTGGATTATGGGGCATACTAGGCCCAGGCTGAGAAAATACAGAAAGTACAGAAGTTTGAATAGTAGACTAGACAGGTTGCTGGGGTGAACCAGAAACTAAGGGTTGTCCAGTTTGAGATGACAACTGTACATTCGGTTGCAAGACCTGTTGAGTTTGAGATGGATCCCACACTAAGTTCATTCTGGGGTACAAACCCATAACAGGTTGAGAATATTGAGGACCATAACCGGGTTGAGGGTAGGGTTGATAATTTAGAGGTACATTTCCAGTTCCTTGAACATATGATTGACCAGAAGGTGGTTGGAAATCTTGGTTCGAGTACTGACCTTGAGGTTGATAACCCTGAGGCACGTACTGATACTGGGGTTGACCTTGAGGTACATATTGATACTGGGGTTGACCCTGAGGTACATATTGAGTCTGGGATTGACCTTGAGGAACGTACTATCCCGTAGGTATGTACTGTCCTTGAGGTTGCACCCCAGGCGCAAATTGGGTACCTTGAGGTTGCCCCCCAGGCGATAATTGAGGACTTTGAGGCTATCCCCTAGGTGGTAACTGGCCACCTTGAGGTTGAGGATTAGGAATAGTACCTAACATCATGAGAATATATTCTACACTCAACGGCTTAGTACCATTATTTCCAGTTAATAACCCTTGTTCAATGGGTTGAGGAGATGCCCCCGAAAAAGTACTAGTAAGTGACTGATACCCAGAGGGAATAGAAGGACCGCCGTAAAAAAAGGTTTCTGGAGATTGAGAAAACATGGAAGACTGTCTTGACATATTTAACAGAGGATAGTAACCTCTAGGTGTTGGGTGATAAGGAATACGATGTGGTGAAAAACTTAGTCCCGGGTTTTCCAAAAAATTGGTCAATGAAAGATACCAAGCACTGCTCCTAGGTGGACTGTAAAAGATTCATTCACGCTCCCTAAGTTCTATAACAGGTTGATTTTTAGGGATATGGATACCTTCTTTCTTCCAGAGTAGCAAGTTCTTCAATATCTATAAGTCCAGAAGGAAGATTTTGGGTAATTATTCTTTCTACCCTGGGTGAACCAGGAGCAATAGAAGTTGGAGAGGTAAATCCTGATGTTGGAGTAGCAGAAAATTTAGTTTCAGGTTCGAATATTTCAGGTTCCTCACCTAAATCACTAGTAGATGAAAAGCTACCAGTAATTTCAGAAACAGACACAGATTGTGGATTATAATCTGCTACTAGAGCTTGAAAATCAGGATGTACCACCAAAGAAGACTCTCCTTCTTCAGGTGACCCAACTCTATTGTCTCTAGGAGTTACGAGGGCTCTTAACCCTTCAGGCTGGCTCGCTGAAAACTCAGGAGGTTGGCCTCGAAGTCTACGGGACTTCCTCGGTAATTCAGCCACGATTAAATATTTTAACTACTTCACCCGAAAACAAAGTAAAATCTCAATGAAAACCACCTAAAGCCTCTAAATAACCAAACAAATTTGAATCACACACCTAAAGAATCTAGGAGATCAAACCACACACAAACAGTAACTTTCCATACTGAAAACACTAGTTGGTGATGAAATCCAAAGTCGCAGAGTTCAATACAGAAATGGCAGTTGGAACAGTTACCCCGGCAGCCTACTTAATAAATAGACTGGCACAAGTTCCTCCACTAAACCGTCTCGAGTGAAAAGAAGCCCCCAAAAAATCCAAGTGAGTCTAGCTAACATCTGCTCCAGGTACAGTGGGATCTTCCCTCCACCGTCACCTTAGGAAGAATCCTATAGAATATGGTCACTATGGTTACCAACGGAAACAAATATACCTGGGGGAACAGTCTACGATCCGATATGCACACAAGGGTAGAGTAACAAGCTCAATCCCCTTGAAGGCTCATTAACATAATCCAAGGTTTACGAACAAGTGACCCGAGGCTCCTAGACAATGGTTAATCCGAGGTTTACTGTTTTTAATACGTGAATATCTGGCGTTGTTCCCAATGAGGAAGGATTGATTCCCACACTGGTTCAGACACGATCTCATGCTTCTCCTTTAAGAGGAGCTTTCCCAGAGCATAGATGCAACAATTGGATTTTTTTCCTACCGCAAGATACAGCTACTTGTTCGTTTTACTCTCTTGGAGAGTTAATTACTCCCTACTCCAAGACACTAGCCTAAGCTATGTTGGTGTAATAGAGCCCTAGAAATAAAAAGATTACTAGATAGATTTTACTTTAAGCGTTATTTTTATTAGTTTTTGTTTAAGTCAAGAGGTGCGGAGATGAAATTTGTCGTGTGAAGACTCGACTCGAAATCACTAAAAAATGCACTTAAGATGATTAAGCAATCTTTTCCCTTCAATGAATTTCTAGCTAGGAAAGAGTTTGAGAATGCAAATGCTTCTAAACACAAATCTTTCTTAACAAACAAATCAAAAGAAGAGCTTTTTGTCTTTTCCAATGCACTCAAAACAAGATGACTAGTTATTTTCACAAAAATTTCCTTTTTCTTTCAAACACTCAAATACTACAAAACTATTTTTTTCCAAAAGAGATTTTTTTTATTTTTATAAAACACTCAAAACTATGGAAAATTCTAATCTTGAGATCTATAAACTATAAAAAACTATTTGAAGTAAAAGCTTACATGATGTCTTTTCAAGGATGTTTTACTTAGCTATAAGAAAACTAAGGACTAATTTGTCTAGAATCACAAATCAGTCAAAAAACAACTAATTTTTGTTTTCTTTTCTAAAAGTGAAATCCAAACTTTTAACACAAGTCTTTTCGAAGTTTTGCAAAGAGAAAAAACAAGGTGGATTCCTCAACAAAGGAAAATTTTGCAAATAGTCAGACTCATAAGAAGGCCAGTAAAAACCAAGGTGATCTAAGGCTTCTACAGCTTCTAAGCTCTGAGTTACTACAAGACCAAAATGAAAACCAAGCCCGGCAACCAAAACTTCTAGGAATTTCACCTAAAACCATAACACCAATGGAATTAACCTAAAAAAAATTCTTGAAAAGTCACATGCAAGTCTGGGGAGGGGATAATAACATCTGAACAAAAACTATGCTGACTAAAAGAGAAAATCTCAAGTTTTCCAAAATTTTGACAGGGTCCGTAGGCCTGCAGTTTACACAGGTGTGGTACCGCTCTGTGTGAAAAGCAAAAGTGCGGATAGGTCCACATTATGTTGCAAGCCGAGGGTACGGTGCTCTCCCAAAGTTATGAAAAACAAAAAATAATCCAAGATCTACTAGATCTACCCAATTCCACACACAACAAGCCAAAAACAGAAACAAAACACAGTTTCTCAGGTCAAAGTAAAGCAAATAAAGAAATCAAGTCCCCAACGGAGTCGCCATTTTGTCACACGAAATGAGTCGTTCTTGCGGACAAGATCGACCTCCCTAGTATCTAATGATATCTAGTGACAAGCAAGCCAATCAAATCCTATCTTTCTCTAAGTATGCAATTTATAAACAAAGGCGAACACGTGTTTTAGGCCTACCTTGGGTCCAATGCAAGTTTGTGGAAGCCTCGCTCCTTTGATCCGAATGAGCTCCTTTGTAGCAAATCTGCAAACACAAACAAGAACACAAATTAAATAGCACCTGAAAAGCCAATATCATAAAGCATACTTATCATGATGATCAAGGAATTCATGAAACAAATGACATAAGACAATTTGTTGAGAAAAATGAATCTGATTGTATTAATTGAAATCAAAGAAGAATTCTACAACGTATGCCTTGATGTTGTACAAGATCCTCCCAAGGTCCAACAAGAAGTATCTTCTAATTTGACAAGTTTCACTCTCTTCCCAATGAAGCCAAAAAGGTATGTGATCTCTCCTCTCAAGCTTAACTAGGAAGTCTCAATTCCACCAGCATTTACCCTCAAAAATGTTCAGCTTCTAACCTCCCTAGCAACCAGCCCAATGCTTAATTTATAGTGCATTGGAGGGAAGTTACTAGGTCCTCCTTCAAAGGAATAAATCCCTCCTTCAAACGGATAGCTCCTCTCATCAAGGGATTAGCTCCTTCTCTTTTGGGATGCATGAACCACCTAAGAGCGAACAATCCACGTCAAAATTCCTTCTAGAATCATCTAGAATTAACCCAAAGTGAGTTTTTTAGAATAAACTTGTGCCTTTTTTACTTTCACAGGGGTCCGCACCCACTCCTTTAGAGACAGAGCGGGCAGGCCTACATGTAATGTGAACAGAGGGTGCGGGACCGCAGGCAACAATGAGAGAAAGTGCGGAACCAGAGCTTTGTTGATTTTAATGTCTTTCTCTCATTTTCAAAGCTTGACATGAAGAGCTGAGGTCTGAGACTTGCTTAGGAGGACAGTATAAGTGATGATAGACCCATACTGACTGCAAATAGTCATGGTGATGATATTTTTGTGTAACAATATGGTTAAGGTTATCATGCATATAGTTACTATCACATTTTTGCAATATCATCTGGATTCATGCATGATGTTGATATGTTTTTATTATTGTATATTGTGCTAATACATACTCACTTATGCAGATATGATATCCTCCTTTGAGATATATTGAGGTATGATTTTGATTATGTCTTATATTTGGTTTATCTAACATGGTATGTTTGTAGGACAATAGAAGACCAAAGATGAAGACCACATGGATCCTCGTATAGGCCCAAAGTGAAATCATTGGAATGGGAGAAGTTAGTTGAGCAGCAAGGAGAGGAATATTCCCCTGATCTAGCAGATACATTGAGGAGTTTGAGGGAAGTGACTAGAATTTGTAAAGAATATAATGTTAATTTGATTGAAGCCCATACAAGGATTGCAAAAGATCAAGAACAACAAGCTGAGGTTAACGTAGTGATTATGCACAGCCGTTTATACTTACAGAAGTAGGGATAGCTGGGGATTTTTGATGGAGATATACAGGAAGAAAAGACTAATGGAGGAGATGGAAGCTGATATCATAATATTTATATGATGTAAAATTAAGATACAGTGAAGAAATGAAGACTCTTGAGCACACCTGAGAAGAGGGTTGGTATGCATGGATTTTATTCTAGATCTATATTTAGGAGACATCGTCACCATCACTGTCAACATTATCATAGTAGGATTGAGAATCAATGTTTTCTAGAAGAATTTAAGAAAGCCTAGCCTCCTACTTTTGATGGGGAAATGAAGAAATCATAAGATGAAAAAGCATATCTACTTGGGATGAATTTTTTTCTTCAGATTTCATGATTACTCAGAGAACATGCAAGCCAATATAGCTACCTTAAGTCTCAAAGGAAAAACATATATCTAGTGGGAAGATGTTAACAATGTTAGAGGCATTAGAGAAGAGAAGCTAACCTGGGATGAGTTTGAAAGAGTCTTTAGGAAGAAGTACCTTTAAGAGAGGTATTATGATGGTAAGGCCAAGGAATTTTATGAGCTTAGGATGGATTCCATGTTAGATGAAGAATACACAACCAAATTTCTAGAGTTTTTGAGATATGTACCCTATATAAAGGATGAGAAAGCGAATATTCAAAGGTTCATTAGTGGATTTCCATTATGATTAAAATACTAGATTGAATTTGATGACCCTTAGTCATTGGAGGAAGCCATAAGAAATTTAAAGCATTGTTATGAGAAGTTAAAGTGCAAGCCTGAGTTCAAGCATGACTAGAAGGGTAATGAGAAGATTAGAGGAAAATGGACCAAAAAGCGAGGAAGAACTCAGGATGTTGGTGAGAAGGAAAATGTGGCCCCACATAAGAAGTTAAATGCAACTAAGAATGAACATAGGCATCCTCCTATGGAGCAATAGGATAAATGAAATGGTAGAGAACCATTAAAGTGTTGGGTTTGTGGTAAAGACCACCTCAAGAAGGATTATCTATTGTACCTGGGTGGAATTCCATAGATCTATAGCGCTCAGGAGTATCAGAGAACTGGGAATGTAGGTAGATCATTCCCGGGATCTATGCAGCACTTAATAACAAGCAAGAAAACCATCATGCATCTATTATTGAGATGGAAGGTAAGATTTGTGATCAAGTTGTTTCCATTTTGATTGATCCTGGATCTAATTATTGCTATGTTATCCATGACCTAGTGGATTAGTGTCACCTGAATAAAGAAGTGCATGCAGAATATTGGTTGGTGTAGTTCGCTATAGGGACCAAGAGAAGAGTTCCCCATTGGATGAGATCTTGTGCATGTACGATTAATGATATGCATACATCACACCTAAATGTGATTCCTTTGGGTGCATACAACATGGTTTTTTGCATGCATTAGTTGTTTATTCACACAACACAGGTAGATCATTATGAGAATGCCATTGAGTGCCTGGATGATGATGGAGAAAAGAGAGTCTTATAGGGAACGAAGAAGCCTACATTAGTGCGAATGGTTACAACTATGCAAGCTAAGCGTAGCCATAGAAAAGGATTTTTATTGTTTGTAATATAAGTTTCTAGTGACAAAGGGAAGGAAGATGAGGATGATCAAGTCCCAAGGAATTATAATTTCTTGTAGTAGTTTATGGATGTGTTTCTTATAGAGATTCTAAAGTTTCTTCCTCATAGGGAGGTACATTTCCCTTTTGAGTTGACGCCTAGATTAGCACTAGAATCTAAGGCACCATATAGGATGAGCACTCTAGAGTTGGTGGAATTGAAGTTGCAACTTAAAGAGATGCTTGATAAGTGTTTAGTTAATTTAATGTTATTAAATTGTAAGCATAAATTATCAAACAGGGTAGAAAACTGGTGAAGTACAAGTGCACTTTATGTGCTAGAATTTGTTTATGTCGTTAAGGTGATTATGTTATCCTTATCTAGATTAATGTCAAACTCTAGAATCAATGTTGAGATGATGTAATTATACTAGGATTTTATTTCTAAGATTTGTTAATTGACTACTCTAAATGATATTTCTAGAATTAGTTGAATTGAGCTTTTTAGAATGGTTGAATAATGATTTTAACTCCTTTCAATGAATATGTTACGTTAATATGCTTTTCAACTTATCAATTGTTTTTCAATTTTTATGCTGCAACTAAACAAATCTAATTATGAAACCATGAAATGACATAAACAAAATCCTATTTCATGAACTTTGAAAATGAAATGTGCTTGAGTTCATATGCTGAGAAATACTCTCAGTCTTATCCACTACAACTTCATTCAATGCAAAAGAAAAACAGAAACAAGATTACTAAGCTATGAAATAACTAAGCCTATGAATGAAATGAAATGATTGAGTTATGTTTGGTATGAAGAAAAATGAAATGGATGGTATGCTAGATATTAAGAAAATAAAATTATTGATGCAAATATCAATCAAGTGAACCTAGTCGCAAACTCCATTGAACTGCACTTTAAAAATACGAAAACAGGGCATCCATAAATTAAATTTATGAAATAAAATAAAATCTAATTACAGTTAATCAAAGACCTGATTTGTGCCCAGGGGCCCTCCACGAGGTAGTCAGTTTCCTTACATTTATAATAGATAAAATGTATGAACCAAGACCTTTGCATTAAACAAAAAAGAGTTTCTACAGAATGCTTCAAAACTACATACGGTGGCGCATTGTGACATAGAGCTGTTGTTGTTTTTATAGAGTTTTAATTAAAAATATGAGAAATTCAAGTCTACAGGGCTTCGCTACAATCCTTATTAAGCTAAATAATATTGCTTATTTTTTGATTCTCTACTGAAACAAAAAATCGATAATATCTCTTAAAACTCAAACTATGTTCTAACACGCTATCTTGTAGTTGACTGTGATGGTTGACCGTGTTGTAGTGTGGATATATTTATGAATTAGCTTGAATAAATAGGAAGAAATCCATGAGAGTATCATTCCCTATCTACCCATATACTCATTTGCTGAACTGGTGTAGTCGAACCCTGTCAAAAATGGAAGTATTTGCATATCTGTTGATTAGCTGTAGAATCAGGTCAATTATGTAGCTAGATGAAAACTTTCATAAAACAAAAAGGAATATTGAAAAAATATGACAAAGAGGACATATGAATGTGTACCTTATCAAAAACTTATGTTTATTGAATTTATTTGGATGATAGTGATAGGAAAAAGGAGGTGAATATGGATAAAAAATGTGTCAATATAAAGTAGTTCTTGGACTCTACATTCTCCCAAACTGGAGGTTCTGTATGTCCTCATACAACAGATAATTTTTATTCTCATGTATACCTATTCTTGTACATCCATATTTCACTTTATTCTTCTTCTTGGTAGTCACTTCCATCCTTGGTTTCCTCATAAGGATCTGTCGAAGCCCCGAAAATCAGGTCTACAACAAGGGGGATACCCACCCAGTCCGAACCTTGGTTAGCAACTCCTTTTCCATTTGGTATAGTGGGTCCGACTCGGGATATGGGACCAGTTTCCCAATTTATGTGTGTGTGTGTGAAGAATTGATATTTCCTTTCTAAAAGTTCCTAAGTGAGATGCTCTAATTCTAACTCTAATCTAATAACATGAAAATTGTATTCTAATACACAGAAATATCTAAGTCTACACTAACCCAGGGTGTAATCCTTCTGTTATGCGATATAAAATTATTTCAGATAACAATTGGTAATAAAGATCACTCAACTGTTATGAGAAAAGAATTCAATAAAGATGAACCACTTCGTATAAAAAGTTAGACGAAACAATTGTGAAAGGCATATCACATAATAAGCTACTCATACATTAAGCATAAATAAATAGCTATCTCTATAGAAAAGTGCCAAATGATAACTTAGAAATTCACGCATCAATATATAAACAACTGAACATAAATATCACTTTGACACAAAAACGGAAATAGTTAAGAGATAAAAGTACCATTTATAACTAGTTCTACTTATGAGCTTCAAGTGATAATGATTTATATTTTCTTAATCCAACATCCACTAAGAGTACAAAAGTGCAACATCAGTAGTAGATATTAAATATAGATATCAATAAATTCTGTTCTATAGAAATTTTGAATAATAAACACATATTCAACAGAGATTATCCTGATTATACACTATTGCGGAATACATGCATAATACATAACCTCCTCTACGTTGATCATCAATTTAACAGCATCAAAAACAATGAAACATCAATCGGATGCACACATTAACAAAGTATGTAACCCAGGGAAAGCTTACAGTTGAAAACCCCACACTATCTGTATATTAATGATTGAGAACATGTAACAATACATAGTACAATACTCCTCTCAAGTATCCAACACTATCTCCACCTGTTACACACAAAACTAGCTCAGCTCTGAACAAGTCACAGGTTCAAATCTCCTTCGCTGCTTTGCTTGCCTCTATTGCACACAATACCATGCGAAAATCACTCACCCTAGAAATCTCATGAGCACAGGCTATTTCACTGGGCATATATTGTAAAATCCTCATGGGCATACTCAATACATTGATTATGCAAGATCTCATGCATAACTATAGTCACAACTGATAGCAATCTCAACCTCTAACACCTGTCTCCACTGAACTGTACATGCACTGAGTTAACTGATGTATTCTTCAATTGCATTATGAGTTCATAATTAATTCCTACAACTCATCACTAGTCTATTTGCAGTTAGACTAATTACAACTAGTTTAACCAAGTCAAGCTGAACACAACTCCGTCAACTCCACATCCAACTCCACAGAACTCACATGCATGAGTTCTAACTGATGTCCTACATGCAATAGCTCAACTGACTCACAAGAAAAGCATATTTCCTTCTGACAGCTGCACATGCCACATCTGTAGCTCAAACTGAAGTGCTCCAAGAGGATAAGATAAAGTTTATAGTCTAAATATTATTATGAGACAATAATATTTGACTTTTCTATTTTTGATTAGCAGTCTAAAAATAGACTCTGATCACTCCTACTGTGATCCAAAAATAGAAGTCCATCTATTTTTCCCAACATGACCAATCATCCATAAACAGAATACTGCAACTCATAGACCATGATCCATATGTCTAAAAATAGGCATAGTCTAAAAATAGACTTTGGGCCATAATTTGCCTGTGGGCCCACTTAGTGAAGGCGACTCCTTTCCACTAAGCTCCATCATCTTGTTGCATTCTCAACACTCCCTCTCAACAATATATGGATTATCAGCAACCCCTATCCTGCCTCGGTGGTATTCGAATTTGCTCCTGGTGAGCACCTTCGTCAAGATATCAACATCCTAATCCTCTGTTGGAATGTATGAAAGTAACATGATTCTCCATTGCACACAGTCTCTGATATGATGTGATAGCAGCCCCAACACTCCAGGCCGCTCTTCCAGGATCTTTGGACATCCACACTCATAAAAGCAAGCTTCTTCATGATGATTCATAAAAACAAAGCTCCAAAACCCATGTTTGCCACCAATTCCAATTCCAATTAACTACTCATTAGTTTTATAAACAATCTCAAATATATGTTGGTTGCGCTCTATTAAAAGTGGCCCGTACCTCAGAATTTAATTATCAACGGCACAACGTTCTGATTGTAATCATACTATGGTCCGCAGCGATTAATAGCGATCCATCCAAATCTACAAACAGTCGTTCTCACTATCGGATAGCCCTAACTAATGAGCACAGGTTCGGTCGAAACAACATTCCTTGAATCATCGACCCCTGACTCTTAAGAACTCCGTTCCGCTGTCCAATCATTAAGTCACAAGTTGAATGCTGAGAGTGCATCTCCAGAATTCGATGTGCCTTTTGAAATTAACACCTACAGTCATTCAATATCGATGCGTAGATGCACACAACAGGCGGCTTCCAATCGTCATCACATACGCAGCGCTTCTTTGGAACCGGCACTGATGGAGGTCTGGCTCCTATATATTACGCATCATATACTTGTATCGACTTTCCTCTGCGCATATATACAGTTCCACTGCCATACAGTTCCACTGATTGATAAATGCTTGAACAGTCACGGTTTAAACATACATACCTCCGCTGACACAGATACAACTCCGTCTTTGCCGCATATATAATTGTAGTCGCTCCACAAACATTCTACAGCAACTTAATGAGAGCAATTAACACTTGAATTTAGTTTCAAAATCTCAGCAACGCATATGCCGACACAAATATCAGTTTTGAACACAGAGACTGTGTTCAACAGCAGTGCCAAGAGCCATGGTTTCACGGTCATACAATCATAAATGAATGCATAACATAATGCCCATCGAAGGTTCAACGCAACTCATG
This sequence comes from Pinus tabuliformis, assembly GCA_031772625.1. Lineage (NCBI taxonomy): Eukaryota > Viridiplantae > Streptophyta > Pinopsida > Pinales > Pinaceae > Pinus > Pinus tabuliformis. Next base: position 135,137,953 of record CM062809.1, on the reverse strand, counting down.
AACATTAGAATGGAACGCATCTTATACAGTTTTATAATTAACAACCATACACGGTAATTACCATGCCATCGACGCCTTATGCGCACAGAAAAAAAAAGATCTTAATGGGACCACGCGCTCCTAGAAATAACCACTGCAAATGTACCTGAAACTCGGATTCAACATGCACAATGGACATAGCCCGACGCACCCGTCGCTGCTCTCCCTCTACGCTATCACCATCGCCATAATCAGATCTGCGTACTTGCAATTTAACTCGGCATTTAGTATTGTGGAACCCAGAATTCAACGCAGGACTTATTGGTTGACACGCTGTTTGGATAAAAACAAGAATGTTAAAGGGAGCCAACTCCCCAATTTCCCCACTAATTCTGGTTACTTATCGCAGGCATGTTCCCTCGAAGAATAAGATTCTCTTCAAATTAATAGTCCAGTTGGTTCCTCTATCAAGTCACGCCTCACTAAATGGTCTCTATGATGCCGCATAAAAGCACCATCAACTATAAATCAGCGCAGAACTGGTTATCACAGTGTTGCATTGAGGACGAGGCATTGAATGATTATATGTGCAGATGGATATACGCTATAACAGAACCAGTTCGGTTTGAAGACAAGTTTACAGACTTTTAACAGTTATGCAAAAGCGCCTCCTTTCAACATTCAATTTCCATTCACTCCTACAGAATTTGGTTTTCCAGGGATCGATCCACAAATATTTTACATCTGCCTCTCCAATCTATTTAATGCAGATTAATAAATAACGCTGGAATTCAAGATTGTAATTATTTTCTCAAATCCATATATAAAACCAGTGAACTCAAGAACAATCCAAGTCAGAACCAATTCTACGCCTTCCTCATTTAATCAATGATATATATATACATTTGAAACACCGTTTACATAAAAACAAAAGGAGAACACTTACAAACTTATTTTTGGCCTGATCTTCGACACTGATGGCCCTTACAAACTGCCGAAGGCTTTCCAAAAAAACCTCTCACACTCCCTCACTCACTCCTATTCTATCTTTTTTCTCAAAAACTTCTTCTGTTTATACAATTTAAAAATATCATTAAATTAAATGCTCAATCCCCTTAGTATCTCAACAAATCCCTAAATCTCTCAACATCCCTAAAAGATAGATTCTCATCCCTAAGACTTAGAAACTAATTCCAACTTAGACTCCCTCATTAATATTTACAAAATCCTCACTTTCTCCTATTTTATTAAAAATAACAAATTAATTAATAAAATATTAAAAATTGTCACACCCCCTTTAATCACATATTTACAATGAAAAAAAATGGTCTTGATGCTCCTGCATCAGACTCCCAACGTTAAACTAAACATGATCGCCTGATCATGTGTTCGGATCTGTATATGCCTGGATCCCATATCTTGTGTTGTAACCTTCCACTTGCTGCACTTTCACAATCTGTCTCTATTTTCATTTTGCTGCCGCTTCTGCTGCTTCTCTTCCTTGCTACTGCTGGTTTCTTCCGGGATTCTTTTGTCATCAGTCTTCTGATACTTTCAATCTCACGGTCTATTAAATCTCCCGGCTGTTGTTTTCTTGCTGTCTGCTGAGCTAAGACGGCTTGCTCAGTTTGTACTGTCACTTGCTGATTTCTTGCTTCTATTCTTGTTTCTGTTCTGACTTGTTCAGTCTTCACTTCCACCCAGTCCTCCATGCCCTCTTGTTTTCTAGAACAGAAAACTTCTTCTTCCTTCATTTGACTTCTCAATTGAGTCAAATGTTCTGCAACAGTACCTGCATTCACAAAACACTTGTTAGAATAAAAATCAGAAGGCATCAGTGCCTTGTCCTCCTTTGCCAGCACTTCAGTATGCTGTCCTGAATTTTCCATCTCAACCAGCACATCAGTATGCTGATTCTCTTTGCCCAAAGAATCCTCTGAAGAATTCTCAAGACTGTCAACCAGTCTTTTTCTCACATCATCTGCTTCCATGGTATCTTTCTGCACTCGTTCACTGTACTGAACTCTTTCTTCTGCCATTTCCCTGTCATACTCCGAATTTTCCAACAAATATTCTAGCAATGCAATTTCTTTGTGACATTGCTGAAGCATAACATCACCATCACTTACAGTGCCTGCATTCATACACAACTTGTCAGTTTGAAAACTACCAGTTTCAACAGCTTTAATCGTTCGTTCATATACCAGCTCTTCCAGCTGATCATCTTCTTCATTCACATGAACTTCCTCCTCAACAAAACCTGTAATCACATCACAACTGTCAGCTATAAAAACACAAGAGTTCACATTATCCAGCTGATATGGATCTGCCCAATAATTCAAGAAATCATCAATGATCTCTTCCTCTGTTTGATCAATAGAAACCTCCTCTTCCAACTCAGCTGCTCTGAGTTGCATACACTTCAACTGTACATCCATCACCTGCTCAAGCTTCTTCAGCTCTTCCATTAACTGCATGTTTATCTGTCGATCTCTTTTCTGTTGTAGCCTCTGCCATTTCACTTTCTTTCCCTTCAGTGGAAAGATCCATCCTCTATTCTGGTTTTCCTGCTCTTGCAGCCATTCCTCTAGTACCTGCAATTGTACTTTCATTACTGCAATCTCTCTCTCTCTGACTTCTGCAGTCATCTCATCGCTGTGGCATTTCTTTGAACCTCTTCTTTGATCCTCCATGATCATCTTCTCACCTGCCATGAGTTGCACTAGCCTCTACGACAGCAATCTCTTCTGCTGCCACTTACCTCACCAAGCCCTCCTCACTCAGTCTTTTGGTAAGTACTGGTTCACTGCCTCTAGAACCTCTTTGAGCACTCTCCTTTGCTCACTCTTAGGCTATCTCTTCAACTCACCTTCTTCTTCAGGACACTGCAATTTTCCTCCTTATTCAGCCTTTAGCTGAATGCCAGGTTCAATGCCATCATCTTTTCTGCAACCATAAACCTCAATCATAAATTTCAATTCAAAAAAAACATCTCGCCTTCAAGATCCTATTGATCTCGCTTCATCTCCCACCTGCACGGCATCTCTGTGCTGCAACATTCATCAGTCTCAAAATCTGATCTTATCACATGAAATAATAAAAAAAAAAAAGACTTCATCCTTCAAACAGAGCTATTCCAGCTCTGATACCAAAAATGATAGCAGCCCCAACACTCCAGGCCGCTCTTCCAGGATCTTTGGACATCCACACTCATAAAAGCAAGCTTCTTCATGATGATTCATAAAAACAAAGCTCCAAAACCCATGTTTGCCACCAATTCCAATTCCAATTAACTACTCATTAGTTTTATAAACAATCTCAAATATATGTTGGTTGTGCTCTATTAAAAGTGGCCCGTACCTCAGAATTTAATTATCAATGGCACAACGTTCTGATTGTAATCATACTATGGTCCGCAGCGATTAATAGCGATCCATCCAAATCTACAAACAGTCGTTCTCACTATCGGATAGCCCTAACTAATGAGCACAGGTTCGGTCGAAACAACATTCCTTGAATCATCGACCCCTGACTCTTAAGAACTCCGTTCCTGTCACACGGAATTTGTCAAGGGTGCGGACACGACTGACCTTCCTAGAAGTCTAAGACATTCTAATGACAAACAACACAAAATGGAGTGATCTTTCTCTAAATACACCTTTTACAACATGAAAACTACAAGTGTTTAGGCTTACCTTATTCCAAAACGCTGTTGTTGAAGTTCGTTCTTGACGATCCGGATGAGCTCCTCCTTCAAGTCAATTCCTGCAACCACAAACAATCAAACAATTACCAAGCACTTGCATTTCATATAATAAAACATATATTCAACATGCAGACCAAGGAACACATGAAATAACTCATTAACACAAGCTATTGAGAAAAATAAACCAGTTTGTATTAATAACGAAACAAAGAAACTCTTACAACCTGGCCTTGGTGTTGTGCAAGTTCCTCCCAGGGTCCATCAAGGGTTTTCCTCTACTTTGACAAAGCTCACCCACTTCCAAGTAGAATCAAGCAAAGACAATCTCTCCTCACAAGGTTCTAAATGGGAGTCCTAATTCCTGCAGCATTTACCCAAAGAAAATGTATAGCTCCAACCTCCTCTCCTTCTGGCTCAATGCCTTTATTTATAGTGCTGTAAAGAGGTTATTCAGGTCCACTATCAATGGGATCATCCCCCTCTTTGGGTGGGATAGCTCCCTTATTGATGGGATAAGTTCCCCCTTAATAGAGATACATGAACCAACTGGAGGCGCATCCATTTCATCAAACCGACCTCTAGAATGTTCTAGAAGTAACCACAAGTAACTTTTTCAAGATAAAACTCGCGCATTTTGCCTTTTACAGAGGGACGCACCTGTCCCTTAACATACAGAGCGTCCATGGACGCAGATTTTGTGAACATGGGCAGCGTCCCCGCAGGTAAGGCTAGAGAGAACCTGCGACCCCAGAGATAAACATAGTTTTTACAAGACTTTCTCTCTTCTTTGAGTTTGAGATGGATAACAGAGGCATGAGACTTGCCTAAGAGGGTAGCATGACTGTTGATTTGAGCCATACTAACTGTAAGTAGTCAAGGTGACATTTTTTAGTGTAACAGATTGCCCCCTAAAGTGCGAAGCCTGGAATAGAATAGGGTTTTGTAATTCTAGGAAGGGTGAAGCGCTTTATCATTTCAAGGATTGTCTTGTGGATGGCCTGGTTGGAACCTGCAATTTTCAACACAAAATACATGGATAAGATTATAGCATCACTGAGGTAGGCATTCCCATACTCAGATTCAAAACTTTAACTAATGGACTAACTATTATGATACAGGAATGATCTTGCAGTACATCATTTTAATAGACTTTTGTAGACACAGTATGGACGCAACCATCTGTTTATGATTAGTCTACATAGATAATGAATACAAAACTCCTCGCAGCCTGGATGGTAGAAACTAGATCCAGGGTCTTCACTTCTACTTCCCGAATTGGTACGATTCTAGCCATGTGATTAAATGATTCGATGTCGAACATGTTAGAAACCACTTGATTACCAGTCGATGATGTAAACTGTTAACAAGCGTGAGAGAGACCACCAGTAATGTCAATGGTTCTCAAAGTACCAAGCACAACCCGTGAAATGTGAATAGATGTTTTGATGTCGAACACTTCACGGAATCCTTTGATCGAAAGTCAATGATGTAAACTGACGTCAAAGGCGAGAAACCTGCCATTGATGCATGCAGACTTCAAGGTGCTGTCGATTCCTAAGTCATCTTTCTAGATAATGTGTCGATGTCGATAGAAAGCGACCCGTTGGAGGCAAGCCCGCAACACGAAATCATTGTTCAAGTTGAAGAAATGTTGCTGTAAGGACTGACCCAGGGATGGTCAAATGGATGACAAGTATTTTGCAGATGAAAGTTTTGCTTGCAGACCTCTTGAACACATAACGACACGACAGATGGCTTGGTGACGAATAACTCAAAGTTAATCCCCGGAACCCGGTTAAAGACTTTCAAAGTGGTTTGATCAACTGTGAGGTAAAAGATTTCCCAACCCAGGTGAATGAAAAGTGTCGTGTTCAAGAGTGGTAATAAAGTTTCTTTTGAGACAAAAGGTAACAAACAGGTTCATTCTTCTCTCTTTTCCCCCACCATTTCTGGCAAGTACCTCTTTATTTTTAACAAGCTTGAGGAGGATAACATATGCTTGATTATAAGCTCATCCTTTGGACGAGTCCAACCTAGTTTAAATTCGAACCCTAGGAAGGAGTGGTTCGTTCCTGTTTGTAATTGAACAGGTCCTTTACTGTAAAAGTTTAACGAGCCCAGTATAGGAGAAACTCGGCGTTTTCAATTTTAGAGAGTCTGAAAAAACAAAAGGAGACTCCACGTTGAACTTTTTCGTATATTTGTGTCCCTCAAGCCCGAAAAAGTATAAAATAATACCTGGGGGAACCGCTTGATCTTGCGACCAAGGAGTACTTTCATAATAGTGTCGTTGACCTGAAAAGTAAAAAGCGATCAAGGACACGTCGTTTTATTTCCTTATCGAGTTCGAAACGACAAAAACCCGGCAATCTTTTCCTGATTTTGCGGTCAGAAAAGAGCTAAAAGGGGACCGTCTTTTAATTCCGTTTTAACGAGTGTAAAAGAAACGCTCGGCGATCTTTTCATGTTTTAGGAGTCAGAAAAGGGCTTAAAAGATGACTCTGAGGTTTCACTTTTTCGGAAGTTTTAACGAGTTCAAAAAAGGGATAAAAATGTACTCATGGTTTTCACTTTTTCGTAAGTTTTAACGAGTTCGAAAAAATGATAAAAATGTACTCATATGGCCGACTTTCAATTTAATTTACGAGTAGGAAAAGACGGAAAGAACTCGGCATTTTCATTTGTTTTACGAGAATGAAAGATAGCAAAATAATCTCGGTATTTTCATGAGTTTAACGAGTCTTGAAAATAACTGAAATTGACTCGAGATAGGTTTCATTTTTACAAAAGCTTGAAACAGAGAAAAACTATGCTTCGAAGTAGTTTCATTTTTTCACAAGCTTGAAACAGAGATAAAACTATGCTTGATGCCCCCTAAGCATAACTGCTAGAGTGCATGCCCCCCTAGCTTCATTTCATTCAACCATTAGGATGAAATGAAGGTTCAAGTACGAGATCATTTGAAAGACTTGACCTAAAACTGTAAGAAAATTATGCAAAAAACTGAAATAACTAACCTAAACACTTAACATTTACGAGATCTAGTCAATCTCTTGACTCAATTAGAGGAGGATTTGTTTCATTTTTTAACGAGCTTGACACAGGAAAAGAACTATGCTCGGATTCAGTTTCATGTTTATGCAAGCTTGAAACGAAAAACTATGCTTGTTATAAGTTCACATGCCTCCAGCATAAAGATGCAAACCAAGGTACATGCCTCCCAAGCTTCATTGCATTCAATGAGGTGGATGGAATGAAGCTTTACTTTCAAAATCTTGGAAAGACTCATGGGAGTTGTTTCATTTTTTAGTGAGCTTGACACAAGACAAGGAACTATGCTCATAACTACTTTCTACAATCTACCTACTTAACCTACCCTTGTTTCATTTTTTAACGAGCTTGACACAAGACAAGGAACTATGCTCAAAAAGTTCGCGTGCCCCCAGCATAATGATGAGAAATGAGGTACATGCCCCCCAGGCTTCATTGCATTCAACCGGCTGGATGAAATGAAGGTTTACTTTCAATATTTAACTTGAAAAGGGAGTTGTTTCATTTTTAAAGAGGTTGACACAAGAAAAGAACTATCCTCATACCTGATTCATTTTTTAACGAGGTTGATTCAGTAACAGGAACTATCCTCAAACCTGATTCATTTTTTAATGAGGTTGACTCAGTAACAGGAACTGTCCTCAAAACCCTATTTTCTACAATCTACCTACATATCCTAAAATCCACCTGGTTCATTTTTTAATGAGGTTGACTCAGTAAAAGAACTGTCCTCATGCTAGCCTATTTCATTTTTTAACGAGGTTGATACAGGAAAAAACTATCCTCGTAACATTGATCATGGCTTCCAACTGGAGGAAAGACATGTCAATGGACACACCTTGATCATGGCTTCCAAGAGGTCTTCATCCGAAGGAAGAATACTTCTTGGGAAGGAACACATGTCAAGGGACTCAAAAGGGATAAGAACATCGTGTTCAAGTAATCCCATAGAGTTTTCCATGTCAATTACCGAAGCTAAATCAAAGGAAGATGAGCAAACAGTGAGAGGCTCACTTACATCGGTAACTGAAAACATGGGACCAGTTGCCACATAATTAACCCGTGGCAGGGTAGATACCACTTTAGACTCAGGAACATTTAGGGCTGTCATATTATTGGTAGTTGAGACAAGACTAGGGAACGAAAGCTGGTCTACAGTCACAATACTGCCATTGTGAGGGAAAGACATCACGCGAAAGAGTGTCGATACGACAGCTTTCATTGCATAAACATAGTCTCGCCCAAGGAGTAAATTGAAATCTAAGGGACCTCGAACCACCATAAGATCAACACAAACAGTTTTACCTTCCAAGGTAATAGAAAACTTAGGAAGGATCCCTAAAGGTTCACTAATTGTTCTATTAAAAGCTTTCAGATTCTGCGTAATAGGCGCAAGCTGAGGGGAACCCAAAGCTTTCCAAACAGCTGAGGATAAAATACTAACAGAAGCACCTTCATCTACCTGGGTACGATGTATGTCCCTACCACCCGCCTTGACAATGATTTGTAAAGGGATGGAGGAAGGAAGACGAGGTTCTGTCAGTCTATTCCAATCAAAGGAAAAGACCTCAGTACTTGGAGGGGGTTCTGTAGAAACAGGTGAAATGCCCCCCGGCATAGAAGAATCTGATGTAACAAGAAGAACATCAGCGGTATGAAATTTACTCTCGAAAGGGAGAGTGTGATCGACCGAATGTGAAATTGAATCGACCACTTGATCAACTAATGGATCATCAACTTGAGTGACATGAGTTTCACTCTCCAAAGGGAGAGTGTGATCGACTATACTTGAATTTAAATCAATCACTCCGTTAGATGACGGTAGGTTGGGAGAAAGTTTACGGTAACCAGTTGGAAATTCTTGCTGTGGAACAGTAAGGTTTTCCAACAACGTTGAGGCTTCATCCATGTGAGGGCAAATGTGAGTTTGATGACTCCCTTTGCATAACTTACAAGGAAACCTAACTTTACCCTTTTCCCCAGGAACCTGACTATCACTGGTTGATGGATCAACAGAAAGTTGATGAGATTTTTCTGACCATACTTCCAAGACCTTTGGAATACCAGGACAATTGACAAGGAAGTGGTCACCCTTACAAAGCCTGCAAGGGTATTTGGGTTTACGATGCATGTCGGAATTTTCCTCAACACAACTAACACTTACAGCCATGGTTGGTTGGTTGACTTCTTTCTTATCTTTCTTCTTCTTCTTCTTTTTCTTCTTCCCTTTCTTCTTCTTCTTAGCCTCCTGGTTACTAGCATCAAGGCTTTTACCAGGCGAAGAGGAAGAAATGGAGGAAGAAAAATTAGGCGAAGAAGGTAAAGGGTCAACAGAAGGTTGGTGATGTTGAGATGGTGAACTCTGTTGAGGTGAAGCATCCGGTTGAGATGGAACAATTGGAGTATTTTGGGCCAACGAAGTTGAAAATAACCATATCGGTAAACCTATTGTAAATCCAGGTAATGACAAAGTAGCCATATAAGGAGGACCAACATTTCCAAAGTAAGGAAAAGTACTAGGATTCTCGTTAGGAGGGGTTCCTAGGTTGATAAATTCCGGAACATTTGCCATTATATTCAACTTCAGTGAATTTTATTAACAATTTAAAACTAAAATTAACAATTCACAATTCACACTTAACAACTAAAATTCACAATTCACACCTATGGTCTCTAAAAGTAAAACAAACAAATTAACACACGCTATCAAATCTAGGAGTCAAACCATACACAAACAGTAGCCTTCCGGACCGAAAACACTAGTTGGTGATGAAGCCCAACATCGCCGAATTCAGTACAGAAGTGGTGGGTGGAACAGTTACCCCGGCAACCTGCTTAATGAATAGACCGGCACAAGTTCCTCCACTTTAACCGTCTCGAAGTGAAGTGAACCCCCGGAAAATCCAAGTGAGTATAACCGACGTCTGCTCCAGGTACAGTGGGACCTTCCCTCCACCGTCACCTCGGTAGAACCCTAAAGATTATGGTCACTAAGGTCACCAACAGTAACAAATACACCTGGGGGAACAGTCTAAACTCCGACAGCACGCAAGGGCAGAGTAGCAAGCTCAATCCCCTTACCGGCTCCTTGACAACAATCCAAGGTTTACCGATAAGTGACCCCTGGCTCCTCGACAATGGTTAATCCGAGGTTTACCGTTTGTAATACGTACTGTCTGGCGTCGTTCCCAACGAGGGGGGAATGATCCCCTCACTGGTTCGGACACGAGCTCGTGCTTCTCCTTTAAGAGGAGCTTTCCCAGAGTGCAATTGAAACAATTGGATTTATTCTACTCAAGATAAACTATCTGTTTGGTTTTGTAGTCTTGGAGAGTTAAGTACTCACCTACTCCAAGACCCTAGCCTAAGCTATGTTGGTGTTTCAGAGCCCTAGAAATGTAAAAATTACTAGATGAATTTTAATTAAGCGATGTGTTATTAAGGCTGTTATTACTCAAATGGGTAAATGGAGATGAAACCAATGGTGTTATGACCCGACTCAACTGAATGCAATCGAATATGATAATGCAATCCTTTCAATTCGATGAATCCTAACTAGAGTAAGGAGAGAGTTTCCATTCACTTCCAACAATGCAAAAAATTGATCATTAAGAGAAAATTTAACAAATTCTCTAATGCACTAATTTCATCAAGAAAAACTAATGCAAATCAATTCCAAACCAATTTTTATTTTTATTTTTGTGTAAATTCAAATCAAAGAAAGATGATCTAAATCTACGATTGATTTTTCAGAATGTAAACTATGCAATTGTAATCTATGCACAATTCACATGAAAAGTATGCAAATGTAATCTATGCACATTTTTCATTTATATTCTGAAACTGAGAACTCTAATTATGCAAATGTGATCTATGCAAGAGAATTCTCAAACACAAGATGATTCTAATGTAATCTAAGAACCAATCAAGTGCAAGTCGAGAAAATTGGGTGAGAGTTCCAAAGATCAAAACATAAAAACACTCAAAGGCGATTAACACTCATACACAATTTAGCCCCCCCCGGCGAATGAGGGGGAAATTTTTTTGCAAAAACAAAAGCAAAAAGATGCAAAATTGTGAAAAGACTGAGAGAAATCTCCAAGTAATGACCAAAGGAAATCAAATTAAGAATTTCTCAAAAAAGAGACTCAAAACACCCAATTGATGAAAGCTAAAAGCAGGAATGCTAATGAAACAAGTTCAGGTGAAAATTTTTGACAGGGTACTAAAGGATCTGGGCAGAAAACACTAAGAAAAAACAAAATCTAAAAGCAATTAAAGCAAAAATGGAGTTTTCCTAAATTTTACAGGAAGACGCAGGCCACCCGTTATCACAGGTGCGGGCCCGCTCTGTGCAAATGGCAACAGCGCGTCCAAAGACGCACTGTGCAGTACTCAGAGGGTGCGTCCTTCTGGAAAAATGAAGAAAAACCAAATCTAACTAAATCTAAAGCTAAGCCACCCAAATACTAATTCTCACAGTCAAAAACCAGAAAATAAAAATGATTTTCTCAAAGCAAAGTTCATATAAAGGAAAAGACTCTCTCATTAATGGATTCCCCAGCGGAGTCGCCAATTTGTCACACGGAATTTGTCAAGGGTGCGGACACGACTGACCTTCCTAGAAGTCTAAGACATTCTAATGACAAACAAGACAAAATGGAGTGATCTTTCTCTAAATACACCTTTTACAACATGAAAACTACAAGTGTTTAGGCTTACCTTATTCCAAAACGCTGTTGTTGAAGTCCGTTCTTGACGATCCGGATGAGCTCCTCCTTCAAGTCAATTCCTGCAACCACAAACAATCAAACAATTACCAAGCACTTGCATTTCATATAATAAAACATATATTCAACATGCAGACCAAGGAACACATGAAATAACTCATTAACACAAGCTATTGAGAAAAATAAACCAGTTTGTATTAATAACGAAACAAAGAAACTCTTACAACCTGGCCTTGGTGTTGTGCAAGTTCCTCCCAGGGTCCATCAAGGGTTTTCCTCTACTTTGACAAAGCTCACCCACTTCCAAGTAGAATCAAGCAAAGACAATCTCTCCTCACAAGGTTCTAAATGGGAGTCCTAATTCCTGCAGCATTTACCCAAAGAAAATGTATAGCTCCAACCTCCTCTCCTTCTGGCTCAATGCCTTTATTTATAGTGCTGTAAAGAGGTTATTCAGGTCCACTATCAATGGGATCATCCCCCTCTTTGGGTGGGATAGCTCCCTTATTGATGGGATAAGTTCCCCCTTAATAGAGATACATGAACCAACTGGAGGCGCATCCATTTCATCAAACCGACCTCTAGAATGTTCTAGAAGTAACCACAAGTAACTTTTTCAAGATAAAACTCGCGCATTTTGCCTTTTACAGAGGGACGCACCTGTCCCTTAACATACAGAGCGTCCATGGACGCAGATTTTGTGAACATGGGCAGCGTCCCCGCAGGTAAGGCTAGAGAGAACCTGCGACCCCAGAGATAAACATAGTTTTTACAAGACTTTCTCTCTTCTTTGAGTTTGAGATGGATAACAGAGGCATGAGACTTGCCTAAGAGGGTAGCATGACTGTTGATTTGAGCCATACTAACTGTAAGTAGTCAAGGTGACATTTTTTAGTGTAACAGATTGCCCCCTAAAGTGCGAAGCCTGGAATAGAATAGGGTTTTGTAATTCTAGGAAGGGTGAAGCGCTTTATCATTTCAAGGATTGTCTTGTGGATGGCCTGGTTGGAACCTGCAATTTTCAACACAAAATACATGGATAAGATTATAGCATCACTGAGGTAGGCATTCCCATACTCAGATTCAAAACTTTAACTAATGGACTAACTATTCTGATACAGGAATGATCTTGCAGTACATCATTTTAATAGACTTTTGTAGACACAGTATGGACGCAGCCATCTGTTTATGATTAGTCTACATAGATAATGAATACAAAACTCCTCGCAGCCTGGATGGTAGAAACTAGATCCAGGGTCTTCACTTCTACTTCCCGAATTGGTACGATTCTAGCCATGTGATTAAATGATTCGATGTCGAACATGTTAGAAACCACTTGATTACCAGTCGATGATGTAAATTGTTAACAAGCGTGAGAGAGACCACCAGTAATGTCAATGGTTCTCAAAGTACCAAGCACAACCCGTGAAATGTGAATAGATGTTTTGATGTCGAACACTTCACGGAATCCTTTGATCGAAAGTCAATGATGTAAACTGACGTCAAAGGCGAGAAACCTGCCATTGATGCATGCAGACTTCAAGGTGCTGTCGATTCCTAAGTCATCTTTCTAGATAATGTGTCGATGTCGATAGAAAGTGACCCGTTGGAGGCAAGCCCGCAACACGAAATCATTGTTCAAGTTGAAGAAATGTTGCTGTAAGGACTGACCCAGGGATGGTCAAATGGATGACAAGTATTTTGCAGATGAAAGTTTTGCTTGCAGACCTCTTGAACACATAACGACACGACAGATGGCTTGGTGACGAATAACTCAAAGTTAATCCCCGGAACCCGGTTAAAGACTTTCAAAGTGGTTTGATCAACTGTGAGGTAAAAGATTTCCCAACCCAGGTGAATGAAAAGTGTCGTGTTCAAGAGTGGTAATAAAGTTTCTTTTGAGACAAAAGGTAACAAACAGGTTCATTCTTCTCTCTTTTCCCCCACCATTTCTGGCAAGTACCTCTTTATTTTTAACAAGCTTGAGGAGGATAACATATGCTTGATTATAAGCTCATCCTTTGGACGAGTCCAACCTAGTTTAAATTCGAACCCTAGGAAGGAGTGGTTCGTTCCTGTTTGTAATTGAACAGGTCCTTTACTGTAAAAGTTTAACGAGCCCAGTATAGGAGAAACTCGGCGTTTTCAATTTTAGAGAGTCTGAAAAAACAAAAGGAGACTCCACGTTGAACTTTTTCGTATATTTGTGTCCCTCAAGCCCGAAAAAGTATAAAATAATACCTGGGGGAACCGCTTGATCTTGCGACCAAGGAGTACTTTCATAATAGTGTCGTTGACCTGAAAAGTAAAAAGCGATCAAGGACACGTCGTTTTATTTCCTTATCGAGTTCGAAACGACAAAAACCCGGCAATCTTTTCCTGATTTTGCGGTCAGAAAAGAGCTAAAAGGGGACCGTCTTTTAATTCCGTTTTAACGAGTGTAAATCACACGGAATTTGTCAAGGGTGCGGACACGACTGACCTTCCTAGAAGTCTAAGACATTCTAATGACAAACAAGACAAAATGGAGTGATCTTTCTCTAAATACACCTTTTACGACATGAAAACTACAAGTGTTTAGGCATACCTTATTCCAAAACGCTGTTGTTGAAGTCCGTTCTTGACTATCCGAATGAGCTCCTCCTTCAAGTCAATTCCTGCAACCACAAACAATCAAACAATTACCAAGCACTTGCATTTCATATAATAAAACATATATTCAACATGCAGACCAAGGAACACATGAAATAACTCATTAACACAAGCTATTGAGAAAAATAAACCAGTTTGTATTAATAACGAAACAAAGAAACTCTTACAACCTGGCCTTGGTGTTGTGCAAGTTCCTCCCAGGGTCCATCAAGGGTTTTCCTCTACTTTGACAAAGCTCACCCACTTCCAAGTAGAATCAAGCAAAGACAATCTCTCCTCACAAGGTTCTAAATGGGAGTCCTAATTCCTGCAGCATTTACCCAAAGAAAATGTATAGCTCCAACCTCCTCTCCTTCTGGCTCAATGCCTTTATTTATAGTGCTGTAAAGAGGTTATTCAGGTCCACTATCAATGGGATCATCCCCCTCTTTGGGTGGGATAGCTCCCTTATTGATGGGATAAGTTCCCCCTTAATAGAGATACATGAACCAACTGGAGGCGCATCCATTTCATCAAACCGACCTCTAGAATGTTCTAGAAGTAACCACAAGTAACTTTTTCAAGATAAAACTCGCGCATTTTGCCTTTTACAGAGGGACGCACCTGTCCCTTAACATACAGAGCGTCCATGGACGCAGATTTTGTGAACATGGGCAGCGTCCCCGCAGGTAAGGCTAGAGAGAACCTGCGACCCCAGAGATAAACATAGTTTTTACAAGACTTTCTCTCTTCTTTGAGTTTGAGATGGATAACAGAGGCATGAGACTTGCCTAAGAGGGTAGCATGACTGTTGATTTGAGCCATACTAACTGTAAGTAGTCAAGGTGACATTTTTTAGTGTAACAGTTCCGCTGTCCAATCATTAAGTCACAAGTTGAATGCTGAGAGTGCATCTCCAGAATTCGATGTGCCTTTTGAAATTAACACCTACAGTCATTCAATATCGATGCGTAGATGCACACAACAGGCGGCTTCCAATCGTCATCAGATACACAGCGCTTCTTTGGAACCGGCACTGATGGAGGTCTGGCTCCTATATATTACGCATCATATACTTGTATCGACTTTCCTCTGCGCATATATATAGTTCCACTGCCATACAGTTCCACTGATTGATAAATGCTTGAACAATCACGGTTTAAACATACATACCTCCACTGACACAGATACAACTCTGTCTTTGCCGCATATATAATTGTAGTCGCTCCACAAATATTCTACAGCAACTTAATGAGAGCAATTAACACTTGAATTTAGTTTCAAAATCTCAGCAACGCATATGCCGACACAAATATCAGTTTTGAACACAGAAACTATGTTCAACAGCAGTGCCAAGAGCCACGGTTTCACGGTCATACAATCATAAATGAATGCATAACATAATGCCCATCGAAGGTTCAACGCAACTCATGAACATTAGAATGGAACGCATCTTATACAGTTTTATAATTAACAACCATACACGGTAATTACCATGCCATCGACGCCTTATGCGCACAGAAAAAAAAAGATCTTAATGGGACCACGCGCTCCTGGAAACAACCACTGCAAATGTACCTGAAACTCGGATTCAACATGCACAATGGACATAGCCCGACGCACCCGTCGCTGCTCTCCCTCTACGCTATCACCATCGCCATAATCAGATCTGCGTACTTGCAATTTAACTCGGTATTTAGTATTGTGGAACCCAGAATTCAACGCAGGACTTATTGGTTGACACGCTGTTTGGATAAAAACAAGAATGTTAAAGGGAGCCAACTCCCCAATTTCCCCACTAATTCCGGTTACTTATCACACGCATGTTCCCTCGAAGAATAAGATTCTCTTCAAATTAATAGTCCAGTTGGTTCCTCTATCAAGTCACGCCTCACTAAATGGTCTCTATGATGCCGCATAAAAGCACCATCAACTATAAATCAGCGCAGAGCTGGTTATCACAGTGTTGCATTGAGGACGAGGCATTGAATGATTATATGTGCAGATGGATATATGCTATAACAGAACCAGTTTGGTTTGAAGACAAGTTTACAGACTTTTAACAGTTATGCAAAAGCGCCTCCTTTCAACATTCAATTGCCATTCACTCCTACAGAATTTGGTTTTCCAGGGATCGATCCACAGAGATTTTACATCTGCCTCTCCAATCTATTTAATGCAGATTAATAAATAACGCTGGAATTCAAGATTGTAATTATTTGCTCAAATCCATATATAAAACCAGTGAACTCAGGAACAATCCAAGTCAGAACCAATTCTACGCCTTCCTCATTTAATCAACGCCTTCCTCATTTAATCAATGATATATATATACATTTGAAACACCGTTTACATAAAAACAAAAGGAGAACACTTACAAACTTATTTTTTGCCTGATCTTCGACACTGATGGCCCTTACAAACTGCCGAAGGCTTTCCAAAAAAACCTCTCACACTCCCTCACTCACTCCTATTCTATCTTTTTTCTCAAAAACTTCTTCTGTTTATACAATTTAAAAATATCATTAAATTAAATGCTCAATCCCCTTAGTATCTCAACAAATCCCTAAATCTCTCAACATCCCTAAAAGATAGATTCTCATCCCTAAGACTTAGAAACTAATTCCAACTTAGACTCCCTCATTAATATTTACAAAATCCTCACTTTCTCCTATTTTATTAAAAATAACAAATTAATTAATAAAATATTAAAAATTGTCACACCCCCTTTAATCACATATTTACAATGAAAAAAAATGGTCTTGATGCTCCTGCATCATGATGGTACCTGATGTCATTCATTGAGCTCCCTGCCCAATATACATCCTCCTGTATGTACCAAGATCCATATCTTGATGTGCCTCTCAAATAACGCAATACATGCTTGCCCGCCTTCCAGAAGAGCTTGGTAGGACTAACCATAGCTTGTGAAAGCTGGTTAATAGCATAGCATATATCGGGTCGTGTATTGACCAGATACATAAGCGACCCCACCAACTGTCAATAAACTGTGGCATCCACTTCTTCTGCCGAAGTGGCATCCTCCTTCCTCCAACCTCCAGGAAGAGGAGTATCAACAAGCTTGCAGCCTTGCATGTTGAACTTCTCCAGTATCTCCCAAGCATACTTACCCTGAGAAACAAATAGTCCATCATTGCATTGCCAAATTTCCAATCCCAGGAAATAATGAAGGAGGCCCAAGTCCTTCATCTAAAACTCCTTAGCAAGATCATCCTTGCATGAAAGTATCAATAACTCATCACCCGTTAGAATCAAATCATCTACATAAAGTACAGTGATAAGAAACTTACCCTCCACCACAATCTGGTATAGGTTAGGATCTGTCTCACTCTTGGAGAATCCAAGTCTGGTGAAATAACTGTCTATCCGTGTGTACCAAGCACATGGTGCTTGTTTCAACCCATACAGCACTCTCTTGAGCCTGCACACATGTGACTCGCTGCTGAAGATCTCAAAACCCTTGAGCTATTCTATGTACACCTCCTCCTCAATGACTCCATTGAGGAACACAGTCTTCACATCCATCTGATGAATGTGCCATCCCATCTGCACTGAGAGAGCAAGAATCGTCTGTATGGAATAATACCTTGCGACAGGTGCAAAGGTCTCCTCATAATCAATCCCCTCTATCTGTGAAAAGCCTCAGGCAACAAATCTTGCCTGGTACTTCTCCACACTCCCATCAACTGCCTGCTTAACTTTGTAGATCCATCTCGAACCCACCACTGATTTCCCTTCCGGTCTAGGAACAATCTCCCATGCATTGTTTCTGACAATCGAATCATACTATTCCACTATGGCGTCTACCCATGCAGGATCCTCCACAGCTTCCTCGAAAGAGGATGGCTCAGTCACAACACATTTTCTCACAAGAGACATGTATCCATTGTATCGATCAGGTGACTGTCTCTGCTTGCGTTGGGATGTAGGTGGTCCTACAACTTTCTCTACATCTTGAGCTAGTCGCTCAGCTTATGTCAAGCACTTTCGCCCTCTGATGGTTGGCGCTACATGAGTGGTCTCTTCCACTATATGAACCTCGTCCTGTTGCTGATACACGTTCGAAAGCTCATCCTTAAGAACCAATAGCTCCTCATCTGCATGCAAGTGTAGCTCCCTCTTAAGTGAACATTTCATGGCTTTCTCCTCCTGAAACTTTATATCCCGTGGCACAACAATCTTATTACTGTCTAGAAAATACACATGATATTTGTGGGACGTATCAGTGTACCCTACAAATATCCCAACCTCTGTGGTCAGCTCCAACTTCTTCCTGGCATCCTTCGTTGCATGCATGTAAATGTTAGCACCAAAAATCCTCAAATGAGAAAGATCAGGCTTCTTACCAGAATAAGCCTCCTCGGGCGTACTCATGCCAAGTATCCTGTGAGGACAACGGTTCTGCACATAAACTGTTGTATTGCATGCTTCCGCCCACAAGTGAAGGGGTAGGCCCTGATCATGCAACATCGCTCGTGTAGCACACATGATCATTTTGTTCTTCCGCTCAGCAACCCCGTTCTGCTATGGGTTATGGGGAGCTATGAGCTCTCTTCGAATCCCTTTTGCACTGCAGAAATCCTTGAACTCACCAGAGATGTATTCACCACCATTATCACTCCTAAGAGCCTTCACCTTCTTCCCCGACTCCTTCTCGACTAGTGCTTTGAACTCACAGAACTTTGAGTATGTCTCGCTCTTCCTCTGCATGAAGAAGATCCAACATTTACAAGAGAAATCATCAACAAAGATCACATAATACCTGTGTTTTGCTATCGAAGCTACTGAAAAAGGTCCACACACGTCCGTGTGAATTCTCTTAAGGATCATTGTGGCGCGACTATCCTTCTTGTGAAAGGTGGCTTTCACAAACTTTCCTAAAGTACACCCCTTGCACTGATCTGACTGCACAAGAGTGCTTTTAGGAAGCCCTGTAGTGATCTGCTGCAGTATCTTCAAGGCTCCATGGTGAAGGTGACCCAAACTCCTGTGCCACAGCTTGCCATTATCCCGACTCACCAATCCTTCTGCCTTGCATGCCATTGCGGTGCATCCATCTACATGCAACTGATAAAGGGTCCTCACTCGAACCCCTATCTTCCGGGTTTCTCCAGTTGTCTTGCTGCGGAGGAAAGCCTTTCCTTCATTGAAAACAACATCATATCCCTTGTCTTCTAACATCGCCACAGAGATAAGATTCTTCTTCTATCCTGGAACATGCATCACTTCCTTCAATATGAAGGGTTTTCCAAAGTCCCTCTCAAAGGAAATGGTACCGATATCAGTCACAATGTATCTACCATCATCACCCATCTCGATATGCACTCCAGGATCTTTGTCCTCCAAATCAGAGAAAAAAATCTCGATCTCCTATCATGTGAAAAGACGAACCACTATCCAATAACCACACTGATCCCATCACACTTGAAACAAAGCATGCGATCAATGAAAAATCAAGCTCAAACTGCGAGGCTAGAGCCTCTCCTGCTGCAGATCCAGCAGCTTGGTTGTTCTTCTTCTTCTGCGGACAATTAGTGGCATAGTGTCTGTGCTGGTGACAGTGAAAACACTTCACCTTGGACATGTCCTACTTCTTGCCTTTCGCACCGGACTGAGAAGCTTTCTTGCTCTTCCCCTTCTTTGCTTTGGTAGCCAAAGTGCAATTTTCTTCATCATGTCCCTTTGATGAAGATCCGTCCCTGGTATTCCGCCTGATCTCCTCCTGCACAAGATCTGACCAAAGTCTCTCCCATCCTAGCAATTTCTCCCGACCAATGATAGAGTCATGATAGGAATTCTAACTCTTTGGAAGACCAAGGAGAGCCAAGCTCACCAAGTCCTCATCATCGACAGTCACCCCCACACTTCCCAACTCATCCCTGCATTGGGTGAACTTCGTGAGATACTTGGGCATACTGTCTCCCTTCTCACATTTGATGTTTCTGAGTTTATCCTTGAGTGCCAGCTTCCTCTGATCTCTCTTGCTTTGGAATATATCTGTCAATGTTTTCCACATCAAGTATGGAGAAGCCTTTCCATGCAGGTTGGACACAATGTGATCCTTCACGCCCTCCAACAGAATCCTTCGACACTTTGCTGTCTTCCTTTGCCAAGCATCAACCTGCGCAGCATCAGTAGGCTTTGGGACATCAACTTCTATGAAATCCTTCAGCCCATTATCATCCAACAATGCCTCCATCCTGTCCTTGCATGCAATATAGTTTGAGCTACCCTCAAGAGCATTCTCTAATCACAACCCATTGAAAGACATTGCCACGTTGATACCAAGAAAACACTGCTGCAAATTTGAATTCCACCAACTCCAAACTCAACCGACATTGATCTAAGATTCGTGAGAACAAAGTATTTCTCGTATAAAGATTGACTGTATGGGCTTTCACCAGATATCTCACCTTCTAGAGGAAGGATGAATCCAGAGGCTACCTGGCTCGATTACAGACTCTGCCTGAAGAAATAGAATGTAAACACTTCCTGAATAGTAGATATGATGATCAATAGCTCTGATACCATGTAGAAATTTTGAATAATAAACACATATTCAACAGAGATTATCCCGATTATACACTGTTGCAGAATACATGCATAATACATAACTTCCTCTACATTGATCATCAATTTAGCAGCATCAAAAACAATGAAACATCAATTGCATGCACACATTAACACAATATGTGACCCGGGGAAAGGTTACAGCTGAAAACCCCACACTATCTGTATATTAATGATTGAGAAAAGGTAACAATACATAGTACAATACTCCTCTCAAGTATCCAGCACTATCTCCACCAGTTACACACAAAACTAGCTCAGATCCGAACAAGTCACAGGTTCAAATCTCCTTCGTTGCTTTGCCTCCCTCTATTGCACACAATA
The DNA here is from genome assembly GCA_031772625.1 of Pinus tabuliformis. Classification (NCBI taxonomy): domain Eukaryota; kingdom Viridiplantae; phylum Streptophyta; class Pinopsida; order Pinales; family Pinaceae; genus Pinus; species Pinus tabuliformis. The sequence continues at coordinate 135,116,941 of CM062809.1, read as the reverse complement.
CCATGTGAAAATGACTCACCCTGGATATCACGTGAACATAGGCTATTTCACTGGGCATATATTGTACAATCCTCATGGGCATACTCAATACATTGATTGTGCAAGATCTCATGCACAACTATAGTCACAACTGATAGCAATCTCAACCTCTAACACCTGTCTCCACTGAACTGTACATGCACTGAGTTAACTGATGTATTCTTCAGTTGCATTATGAGCTAATAATTAATTCACACAACTCATCACTAGTCTATTTGTAGTTAGACTAATTACAACTAGTTTAACCAAGTCAAACTGAATACAACTCCATCAACTCCACATCCAACTCCGTAGAACTCACATACATGAGTTCTAATAATGTCCTGCATGAAATAGCTCAACTGACCCACAAGAAAAGTGTATTTCCTTCTGACAGCTGCATGTGCCACATCTGTAGCTCAAACTGAAGTGCTCTAAGAGGATAAGATAAAGTTTATAGTCTAAATATTATTATGAGACAATAATATTTGACTTTTCTATTTTTGACTAGTAGTCTAAAAATAGACTCTGATCACTCCTACTGTGATCCAAAAATAGAAGTCCATCTATTTTTCCCAACATGACCAATCATCCATAAAAAGCATACTGCAACTCATAGACCATAATCCATATGTCTAAAAATATACTTTGAGCCATAATTTGCCTGCGGGCCCACTTAGTGAAGGCGACTCCTTTCCACTAAGCTCCATCATCTTGTTGCATTCTCAACATGTTCCATTCATTCATGAAAACCTCCTCAGATAATATAAAAGTGCATGTTCTAGGGATAAGTTTTTGACAAATTTCAGGACCCTTCTCTAAATACATGAGAAGGGTTTAAATACTACTAACTAAATCTAAAAATAACTTATTACAAAGATGTAGGATACGGTTTAAATGACCGTCTTTTTTTAAGGGAAAAATAAAGAAAAATTAATACTAAAACTGAATCTAAAATTAAAACTACTAACTAATTATTTCTATATCTGCTCCTTGAAATCGCACGCCTTCAGCATTTGTTTGAGAAGAGTCAGCTTGCCGACTTCCGATTTTAGCTATGCTGTGAAAATAGAATCGGCAAGAGCTGGTGCCATCTTCTCAGCAGAATTGATGATACACTTGAGAGTCATGCACTAGCTGTGTGGTTTTACCAAGTATGCCCAGTAAGAATCCCAATTCAACTTAGTTAATCTTTTGATTGATTCTGCCTTTTCTTGAGCCTTCTATCTCCAGCCTATCTGCAATTGATGTTCATATGTACATACCATATTGAAGATGTTTTGGACAATTACTACTAGTTTTAGGATTCATGTTTTACTTTTTATTTAGCCTCTAGCGTTCTTTTTACAAATTTCTGGGCTTACAGGTGACTGAGCAATTAGAAGCTTTCCTTTTCAAGAAGTTTTGCCCAGCGATACACGATTAGCGCTAGACGCTAATTACGCATCAGAAACTGCCTTCGTTTCTTTGTCTGGGCTTCCTTGGTGCATTTTTCGCCTTTTGCGCGTTTTCTTTTAGCAGATATAAAGCTCAAATTTTGTGAAAATAATGATTCTGTAAGCTCTTGACCCTAAGTTTTAAACTATCTATTTCTAATATCAGCGTTCTCTAGTATCCATTTAATCATGTCCATGTATGGAAGAATTTTGGGCCTTGCTGTTATCGTGTTCAAAAACGAACAAGCTAGCTCTGTAATGGATGCCTCAAAAGAACCACGTGAGCCAGCAGTAGCTGCAACCTCCACCACTTTAGGATTCTCTTCCTCAAGTAGACTATACATGCCTTCCCAAGTAGCAATACCAACGTCTCTATTACAAGTGGTGTCTGTATACAAGGGCGCCATTTCTTTCTCTTCAGAGCTCGGGGCTTTGTCTTTCTTTCCCATAATATCCTACGTACTGCTTTGTATATTTATCTATTTTTCGTTCTTGCAATTTACAAGTGAAGTGAGAATAATGATAAAGAAAGGTGACGGGAAAGTTTTAAATGCCAAAGACATATAAAATATACCACCTTACATGAAATGGATATTTGATAAGCACAAAACCATATTCCATTAATGACTGGCAACTCACTCATTAATTAGCATTAAAGCGCATAACCAGGTCTCAGTTTATGGAAAATAATTTTTTGAACAATGAGCCTGAAAGATCTGTGATGAAGCGATTTTGTGATTTGCTTCGCAATATTGCAGATCACAACATCACAAAATCGCAAGGTTGATAGCTCATTATATCGCAATATCGCAAATTCACAATATCTCAAAATCACAACATCGCTATATCGCAAATCGCTGGAGCGCAATATATGTCAATTATTCGTTAATCTGTTTTTTGTGAATTGCGATTTGCGATATGCGCCATTGCATATTGGCAGTTTAAAGTTTTTTAGCGTAAGTGATTTTTTTAGACATGCGATGCGATAAATGTTTTCTTAATGTGTAGTTTCGCATTGCAATCTCGCAATCTTACAATTCGGCTTGCAAGGAGGTATCCCGTTATCTTTTTTGCGATGCAATTTTTCTGAAGGAAAGATTTTTTCTTACCTTATCATTAAACTTAAACTTTTTAGATTTTTCAAGGGTATTTTCCTAAGTTTATGATGGTAAGTTTTAATAAAAATGAAATACAAGCACTAATTAATTTTAAAATTTTTGACTAAGGGTCCCCACTTATTTAGTATTAGGAATAACACTAAATAAGAAGGGGGGTTGTTGCTGGCCACAACAATTGGCGATTCACTTGGAAGAACCAGTTATCTCTACTTTTCTTTTGGATTTTCTAAACTTCCAAAATAGAAAATTTTCCAGAAAATTAAAGTTTATTATAGAAAGACAAAGTACATTATGCTTTTACCTATCAATGATATTTTGTTTCTTCTATTTTCAACTTTGGTTATTTACTCCCTCAAGCTAGTCCATGTATCTACATCAGTCATTACTTGGTTTATAAAGATAAAAACAAAGCCTTCTCTGTAAATCAGTTTTGAATATGCTCATTTGTCGTAGGTAGAGCCTCTACTGCCAATAGGCGTTTATAGCCTCGACAAGGTTACTTGTTACCCAACAATTATCCTGTATCCTACTTAGATAAATTTACAACATTCAAAGAGAAATCCATATCCACACTTATTGCTTTCATTTTCCTTTTTACCCTTAAAGAACAATGTCTTGGTTTGGTAGCCAATTTATGATAGTGTCATTCACTTGATTTATAACTTTAATAAACAAGCTGGCTCGTGATGATACCCCTTGTCTTTTGATTGCAACAATCTTGAGTCATTGCCCTGTTGTGATATGCAGTAGTGGCAAAGTCAGCAAGCTATAATATCTATGATCATGATAAGTTGACTCGTGATGAGACCTCTTTAGGGAAAATTTTAAGAACCCCCCCTAAATTTATATGTATAATAAATGGGCGAATCTCCATGGTATATAGGAAAAATGGAAGGCGATTTTATCAATAATATAATATGTATATATAATTTTTTTGGCGAATCTCTCACCATGCATGGCAAATATTTTACTCAATTATAAAATCTTGTAAGATCTTGGTTTTACCATGGGTCAATACCATGGGTTATTATAAACCTAGAGATTAAAAATTACTATTAGTAATTTATAAAAATTAATAAAATTAATAGTTGATTTTTATTTTATTTTTTATTTTAACCAAGCTAAAATGTTTAACATACATTCGAGGTGAATACCATGGGTCAATACCATGTGCCATTTTTATTTTTATTAATACTAATATTAGGGTTAATAATGTTTTTTTTCATGGTATTAATAACAATCTAGTCCATGGTATTTGTCCCATAGTATTTTGCCTATAAGTTTCACCCAAATATAATGCATTTTTTGAGTGTTCGTAAATATAAGGTGACTTATGGAGTAAATATAAAAAAATGTTTTATTTGTTTACCATACCTCTCGTTTATTTATATTTTTATTAATTTACCATACCTCTTTTACAAATATGGTATTTGGCCCATAGGATTCACTTAAATAAAACCTCGTTCTTGAGCCTTCATAAATAAAATGAGGGTTATGGACTAAATATAAAAAGAGGTTTTATTTATTTACCATACCTCTAGTTTATTTATATTTTTATTTATTTACCATACCTTTTGAGTAGGTATAAAAAGATGTTTTATTTATTTACCATACCTCCACTTTACTACATTCGCCCTTAAAATTTTCTATGGACCTCTTACTCTTTAAGTTAAAGTGTAACATTGGATTATTCTCTGAACGTTGAAGTTTCCTAGGTGGGGAGGAAGTCATTCAAGGAAAATTTTAAGGACGGAAAATTTTCTTGAAGTTTAAAATATTGGCGAATCTCACTAATCCCTAATATGCAAATTATAAATGTTTATTGATATATTTGTAAAATTAATCAAATTTATAATTATTTTATATATAGTCTCTATATAATGTTGACGATTTTTAAGGTAAAATAATTTTATATTCTAAAATCTGGGTGAATCGTCTTTTATAAAATTGGAAATTGGCGAATCTTTTTTGTGGAAAAATCATGGAAAATTAGCCCACTGGGCGAACATTAGCCCCTACGACAGCTCTGGATGACAATGGTAGAGTTTTTGGAAAGAGCTTTTCTACAAAGAATCTTCATTTTTTTCATTTATACGTTTCATTGTACTGATATAAAACAATTTCTCACTAAAGGTCGTTTTTTGTAAAAATTTACAAAGTTGAAACTAGTATCATTTCTTGGCCTAGAGTCTTTAACTGTATCTTTCAATAATAATGATCAATTTTCTAAAAGGATTCTGTTTATACAAGTGAAAAAAGAAAATCTAAAAGTGAATTTGTGTCTTTTTCATAAATCTCAAATGTAACCATTTACAACTGGTTTTATTATGGCAATAAAAACTAATCTACAAAATAGAAGGATGTCTCCTATGGAAAATATTTTTTGAGGATATGTCCATTAATAGGTAAAGAATCTCTTTTCTTGTTAAATCCTGTAACATAAAAATTAACAGACCTATGAATTATATGATTTGAAAAGGGCCAAGCCACATTCTTTGGAATTTTGTATGTTTCCCTTTTTCCTCATGGGCCTTGTCCCATTTTAAAACTAGATCTCCCATCTGAAAGTCTTTTCTGGATATCATGTTTGAATCAAAAGAGGCTTTTACTAATGCTTGCTGATGAGCGTGAGTTATTTTGGCCTGTTCTCATTGTTCTTCTAACTTAATTATTTCCAGCTGCCTTGGCTGTAAGGAAGAAGTTGGTGCTTCATCAATATATTGAACCAAGGAAAAAGAGGGAATTGCCAAATAAGTTGGAAGAACCACTTCTTTCCCATAAACTAAATTGAAGGGGGAAGTGACAATGGAGGCTTTTTGTGTTATTCGATCTGCCCATAAAGCATATATTAAAGATTTGTGCCAATTTTTATGATTTTGGTCAATGGTTTGCTTAATAATTTTGATTAAGTTTTTATTTGTAGATTTAGCTAATCCATTGCCATCTGGATAGTAATTGGCAGAGTATTTAAGCTTCAAACCCCTTTTGAGTGCAAATTCAATCATTGCATTACCAGAAAAATATGATGCATTATCAAACATTAAAGCAGAAGGTAACCCAAACCTAGTGATTATGACCTGATCTATGAACTCGATGATATGTTCAGCATTAGTTGTCTTGAGTGGAACTGCTTATAGCCATTTAGTAAAGTTATATATTGCTGTAAGGATATACCTATGCTGTTTAGAAGAGTAAGGAACGATCTCACCTATTATGTCCAATCCCCACTGATCGAAAGGCTGCTCAATGTTAACTGGTTTTAGTGGCAATAATGGTTTCTTTTGTCTCCCAGCAGTGGTTTGATAGACTTGACATTTCCTCACATAGCTATGTGAGTCTTTGAATAATGTGGGCTAGTAATAGCATGCACGTAAGATTTTATGAGCAGTAGCGTCTCCAGCATAGTGTCCGGCTATTGGCCCATCGTGGAGTTCCTGCAAGACTTTTTCAGCTTCAGATTTCTCAAGACATCTAAGGAGAACAAAATCATAATTTATTCTAAAAAGAACATCGTTCACGAGCTGATATTGTTTGGATTTCAACCTTAGAGCTATTTTCTTGGTATGATCGAGGTTTGAAGGAGCATATCCATTCTTTAGATAATAAATGATATCAGCGTATAATGAATCAACATCGTTTAGGCTTACCTCGTACATTTGTATCTCTAGAGATGGAATTTCGGACATAAGTGATGCTCCGGCCAACATTTTGCAAAAGCCTTGACCTTTTACAATACTTGCTGGTTTGATTTCTACGTCATATTCCTGTAAGGCAGTAACCCAATTGGCTCTTTTCTCACCCACATCCTTCTGTACTAGAAGATTTCTTACCGCTGGAAATGGTACTATGATTTTTGTATTTGTTTTGAGTAAAAAAGGTCTGAAATATTTAATTGCTTTGAGAACAACATAAGCTTGTTTCTCCACATCTGAATAATTTAACTCAGGCCCTTGTAAATTGGAATTGACAAAAGCAATTGGGGCTTCTGCCTTTTCTTGATTTTCTTGAGTGAGTATCGTAGCATATGATCTATCAGAGGAAAATGTATATAAAATAAAAGGATCAGAAAAATTTAGAGTTGCTAAAGACGAAGCATTAACAATTGGCTTGTTTGATCAGATTGAATGCCTCATGTTCATCTTGGCCCCATTTAAAGTTTGAGTTCTTTTTATTCATTGCTTGTAAAGGAGACATGATTCTTGAAAAATCTGGAACAAATCTGTTACACAGTAATTTGTCACTGTCTCCTTGTCAGTCTTCCTACTGTGTCATGAGTCCAAGTTAATCATGCTCATGCTCTCTAATGTTGCCAAATGACCCACTTTGCCAAAGTCTTTGCTTTCAGCACGACTGTTGTCAAGATAAACACGCTGACGAGTGCTTCATAACAGACGGAATGCGCTGCCAGCGCGGAAGCACACAGGTTTCCCGCGCTGGTCGAATTTCATGTGACAGCGCGTCTGATATTCGTATCTGATCGTGCTGACATGACCTTCTTTGTTATTCAGCTACGATGTCAGCGCCCCAGTGCAGTTATGGACCCGTGCTGATCCAGTTTGGGCGAGTTTGTTCTAACATCCGGCCTTCCAGATGACTCCAGACCTAGTTGTTGGCCTTGTAAATGTCGCCCTCCCTTCTCTGGCATGTCTGTTTCGTCATTTGAGCCACCTTCCTTGGAGATAAGCTCATCCTCCCACCATTCATGGAGACTCCTTCCTATTTAAGCCTCTACCATTGCCATGAGCAGCTAGTTTGGAATTGATAGTGCCGGGAGTGTTGCTGCTAGTGTGTGAACTTGATAGGTAGTTGGTGTGACAAGTGTGGGATTGCTAGAGAGTTTAAGGAAGGTTGTGAAGTGTTTCTTTCTTGTGTAAACTTGTGTGAGAGAGAGTTTTTGTCTTGGGAGATCTACCTCCAAGGGTGAATTCTTGAGAGACTCGCTGGCTGGACCCTCTTGAGAAGGATTCGACGTCAGAACTTTGGTTGTACTCTTCTCTGTTATTTATTAATAATAGATGACTATCATTATGGTTCCACTCTCATTGTTCCATGTTTGATGTTGAGTTATATCTTTTCTGACTGATATATAATTTCATCTACTAGATTTTATGCTTGTTTTCGTGTTGTTCTTTGCATGTGCAGGTATCTAATCACGGAGATCACGTGGATCGTGACCGGCCAAAGCAAAGGAATGAAGGCAACATCTCTTCGACGAATACTAGCGTCGGAATCCAAGTAGGTTCTCACCATCTACTTTTTATTTGCAATTAGGAACTTGTGTGATAGCATTGTGTGATTGTTGCTAGACCCAGTCTGGGCTAGTAGGGATCGTCTTTGTCCGCAGAGAGGATTTACCTCCACAACAATTTGGCGATTCCACTGGGGAGTTTCTTTACCTTGTTGTTTGATTTGTAAACTTTGGAAGAAGCCTGAAGCATAGCCAGTTAGCCTTCGAAACGCTATTGCTCTGCATTAGCGAAGTAGATCAAAGCCACTTGAGTCCATCTCCAGTTTGGTTTACAAACTGAACAGCTTGGAGCTGGCTTTGTCTTTTTGTGTTCATGTTTTGTCCTTGAGTTTGGTTTTTGCTCTCTTTTCAAAGATTGGAGATTAGTTTCTCTGTTTTTGGCTTTCTTGGTTCAGTCTGGGAGGTGCCTTCATTGTTTAAAGAGTGATTGCCTTGGGTTGGGAGCTTTTGGCTTGATTGTGCCTGTTTTTTAGCCTCAGCGCGGTTTATAATAAAACAGTCGCGCTGCCATCGCATAGCTATTTCTTTGACTTCGTGATCATCGCGTTTATACACTGAACAGTCGCGACGGTTCTAAAAATCGGACCAGCGTGGTTAAGCCGTGTACTTCCACGCTGACAGCGCTTTGTTGCTACGCGTGGTTTCTGATCAGCACTTTGTTGCTGTGTATCACCCGCGCTGATACCTGTAGAATTGAATTTCTTCAATTCTGCCTCCTGAGCCTGTTGGTTTTGCTATCCCCTGCTTCTTTCACTTGGTTTATGACTTGATTTCTATTGTCTGAAGATTGAAGAACTTTCTTGGGAAGTCTTGTTGGGCGAACCTTGTTTTTGTGTCTTGTGACCTGGTTTTATCATCCCAATTTCGTTGGATTGGTTTTGTTTGGTTACTCGTTCACAAAGATTCGTTTACTTCTTACCTTTTGGTTTTGTGAAAACTTTCCTCTTTGCTTGCTTTGCTTGGTTGTCTAGGTGATTGTTATTGAACCAGTCTTTGTATTGTTTCAATTACTTCTCACTACCTAGACACAGATTACAGTTGTTTGGGGTCAACCGGTTCTTTTCACATTTGTTTGTTATTATTTCTTAGAAGTTTGTTTAGTGCACTTTGCCATTGAAAAGAAAATGAACAATCTCTTTTGCATTGAATTAGTTAATTGAAATTAGAATCTTTTCATTGATTAAGCAATTTAAAACAAAGAAAAGTTTCGTTTATTTGTCATTAGCTGCATTAGAGTACCTCTTGTTTGTTTGTGGTCATTTTGTTTGAAAAATCCTTAACTCTCTCGTAGTTAGTATTCATCGAACGAAATGATATTCTTTGGCATATAGTTTGCATTCAGGAAATTGTGAGAGATTACATACGGTAGGACCTGGAAATTGAAACTTAATCGAAGATCAACCATAAAATGAAGTGAATGAACTTAAAAACGCATTGGAACATAATTCTCACTAATTAGAGGTCTAGGCTAGAGACGTGCTCCGGCGTCGTTAAACGTAGTCACTGTTGTTTCACACTACGGTTGGGTGATTCCTCCTTTTGTGACTCGATAGTGGTCTAGCACAGACTTGAGCTCCCACGTATCGTCTTGTATATAGGGGAGACCCCACTAGGTTATCATCCTTTATCCACAGGAAGCCGTGTCTGCCGCCTTACAAGCCGTAACGCACTGAACACAGCATTCAGGAAGATTGACTGCCGTACGGGAAGTCCTTGGTTTTCATATGACTGCCAAGGTGTATATGCAGTTTTACGGATTTGTTTGGTAAACCCTTTGCCTAGTCTCTCCAGAGTAGTCACTTTTGATCCTTTTCGGACTCCTTAAAAGAAAAGGCTCACTTGAGCAGTTTGTCACTTCGGGCTCACAAAACATTCGAAGGCGACTAGAGTCACCTTTTTGTCCTTTTCTCGACTCTTAAAACATCAAAAGGTAAAGTTGTGTCCTTGCGTCTTAAAATTCATTTGGCCACGATAAACATTACCTGGTTAGATCTTGTGTGCATTATTTTGAGTAGGGTCCTTTATCGTTAGACTCCCTTAGGTCTCGTTTGAAGTTTGTCATCCTGGCTGAACCGTCGACTCCCATTCCAAGTGATCAAGAGTCTCCATCTTCCGCTGCTCCTGAGGTACCGGATGTAAGTGATACTCTTCCTGTTATCCCGAGTATCCAACCGATCAACTCTCGCGCTCTGGACGACGAAGGTTACAAAATTCATTGGAACCCCATCTGGGAGCCTGACGAGGACGATATTCCTTTTACCCCCCCTGGTGTTTCGTCTCCAATGTCTACCTCTCACATGGATGAGACATCTCCTAGAGTGAGTGAGACACCTGTATTGTCGAATATCGACACTCCCATCCCAGCTACTTCTCCACTCCCCCCATGCTATCAGTCGTTGAGGGATAGGGTAAGTGCCAGGACCCCTGCTTTGACTATGTGGGATTCCCATATCACACCCACCACGGGATCTTTTGTTTTACAAGTCCACACTACACCTGTCACTTCAGTTATGACGAATCCAACTATTTGTGTAGTGCATTCAACTCCGGTTGTTAGTGTCGTAACAACGTCTTCAGCCTTGAACACTGGTGCTGGTCCCCCTCACGGTCAAGTGATTAATGGCCAACCGGCACTCTCGCCTAGAGTTGTCCACCCTGCACAAAGTGCTCCACCCTCTTCTGGTCCTGTTCCAAGAGGGGGGCCATATGATGCCTATGGACAAGCTGTTCAGGATCCGAACGCGCAAGGTCCACTCTTTTATTATGATTCTACTGGTCAATACCTTCAACTTTCTCAACCCTTGCCTACTCAACCTTTCGTTGAGGTTTCGGTACCATTATCCATTACTTGGGACCCTAGTACCAACTCTTTCCATGGAGGCCAAGCAATGCCTGCACAGCTTCAAGGACTGCCTAACCAAGGCCAGCCATCTTATGTGCAAGCCCCCCAAGGGCAGCAATATTATGGCCAGTCTTACCCAGGACAATCTGGGGGCCCACAAGGACAACCTTATCAGGGACAACCTTCGGCCGTTGGTGGTCCATCGTTTACTTATTTGAGTCAACCTTCTGGCTATCCGGGGCAACCTAGTACCCAGCAAGGTTTCCCGTCTGGACAACCAGGACAACCTTACATCCAACAAGGCCAACCTGGTATCCAGCAAGGTTATCCCTCTGGACAAGCTGGACAAACTTATATTCCACAAGGTCAACCGACAGTCCAATAGGGGTATCCTTCTGGGCAAGGGGGGCAACCTTACATACAGCAGGGCCAACCCACTGCTCAGCCTAGTCATCCTTCTGGGAAAGCGGGTCAGCTTTCTATACAGCAAGGCCAACCCACTGCCCAGCTTAGTAATCCTTCTGGACAGGCTGGCCAACCTCAAGGTCAACCGGCCGTCCAGCCTGCTCAACCATCTGCTCCGCAAGGACAACCCTTGGTTGCACAAGGACAACCGGCTACCCAGCAAGCACATCCTTCTGGGTAAACAGGTCCATCCCAAACCCAACCAGGCCAACCTTCCAGCCAGATGGTCCGAGCTCAACCTGTTCAAGGACATCCTTCTGGGCCCCAAACTCAAATTGGTTATCAAATGCAAGGTGGGCCACGAGCCCAACCTTCTTACCAAGCGCAGCCTTCTTATCAGGCTCAGTATGGAGCTCAGCAAACGTATGGCTACCAGCAACCGTAGGGGCAAACTCAGTTTACCCCTTATCAAAATTATCAACGGATGCAGGTCACTCCTTACCAGAATTATCAGCAGCAATATGTTGCACCTGCAGGTCAAGTTGCTAATCCATCGGGTGCTGGGGGGCAGACCCAGGGTCAATTGTCTACATATGGACAGAATCCTTATGGACAGAATCCATATGGACAGAATCCCTATGGACATAATCCATATGGACAGAACCCCTATGGACAAAATCCCTATGGGCAGAACCCTTATGGGCCTAGCCCGTCCGGACAAAGTCCATGGGGGCAACCCCCACCTGGTTGGAACCCTGGTACTACCTCTTTGCCACAGCCACAAATGTCCTTTAATCCTCAGTTACCTTTCTTAGCGACGTTGGAACTTCCATATGTTTCCAAGTTAACGAATGATCCCATTCTTCATAATCCATATTGGCCACCAGTTCCAACTAAGATACCCGGTGATTGCCCGAAATTCGATGGCAAAGCTAGTGAGGACCCTGAAGCTCATGTCATGACCTATCACCTTTGGTGCTCATCCAACTCATGGCTTGATGACTCCATCCGGCTCCGCCTCTTCCAAAGGACTCTCACCGGCTCAGCCGCTAAGTGGTATATTGAGTTGAATCACGGAACATTTCAAGATTTCAACTCATTGGCTATGGCTTTCCTAACTCATTTTCAGTTACCCATTCGGTATGAGACAGGGACACATCTCCTTACATCTCTCAAATAGGACACGACCACGCATATATCCAATCATATACATTAATGGAGACGGTGTCATCGCTTGATCAAATTTTGGATTCCTGATCAGCTCCTGACTGATTGGTTCACAACTTCCTTTGTCCCTGCGATCGTGCGAGACATCGCCATGGGAGCTTGTGTAACTGAAGAGCAAGCTATCGCGTGCGCTCAGTACCTTGACTTAGTATACTCTCAATCAGGTACTTTATATGATTATTTTCCAGATGCCCCAAGACCCAGAACATCCAAAGCACCGCCAAAACCATCTGTTGACGGAGTTATTGGCTCTGTAAACACGTCATCAAAGAAATCATCCGCGAACCCTGGGAAGCAAAAACGGAATGCTTCTAATGGAAATGATTCTCAGGGTCAGTCTAATTCTGGAGGTACCTCCGAGGTAAACTCCGTTCAGTCCACCACGACAGATAAATCCTCGAAAGGGAAAAAGAAAGGGAAAACCAAGAATAAATCCGAACAGCCCAAACAGGACTCCCCTAAACCTCCACCTGAGGAAGGAGCCAAACGTAAACCTAAGTATCCTTGTCTTATCTGTGATGAGGATCACTACACTAAAGATTGCCCTAGGCAGTCCGAAGTTAGTCGATTATTGAAAGGTGCTCCTAGGACTCCCGCTGTGCTTAAATAACCTTTCCCTTCTCAGCAAACTCAAATGGTGGCAGATCCATCGCAACCATCTTCTTCATTCGGCTCTCAAGTCTTCATGGCTGGGACGATTCCCATCCATATCACCACTCGAGAGAAATCATATCCATCTCATGCCAGGAAAGAGCCTGAGGTCCCCTCCAACGCTCCTCCATCCAGTTCTGGTCCACTCCACATCGAACGACCCAGCACTGAGACGACAATCCGACCCCCTCCAAAAGGTGTACTCCGGAAGTCTTCTTACAACCCGAATTGTTATAGAAATTTTTGTGCCTTACAACATTGAGCACGAAATGTCCATAATCCAAGGGATCCAAAGTCCCTAAACATGTTGTTCCTACCCCTAGAGGAACAAGGCTAACAAACTAGAGCAATTCACAGAAGTTCTCCACCAGAAACTGATCAAAAACAAGTCAATTCAGGATCAATTCAGAGGCTCCACTAGCTGTCTGCGCTGAAATGCAAAGGTTACACTGGCTAGGTGCACTGCAACGCAGGTAGAAGCACTACCAGGGTGCGTTGAGCGGGAAGTGACAAATGGCAAGTTCATTCAACGAGGTGGAAAGACCCTGGAAGCTTCCAGAATCTTCTCCAATGACACTTGCCTCAAGGAATTCGACTTGTGATGAGTAAGAGGCTCTTAGTCTCCAAGTGGAAGTAAGAACTGACAGAGGGAGAGGACACTAGTCAGATCTCAAGCTAACTCATCCTCTCTCCAAACATCTATATATCGATCTCTCCTCCATGAGATCTAGAGGCTGGAATTTTGTTATTGCAAAGAATTGTTGTTGGTTTGAGATTGGCATCATTGGGTGCTTAATGCTTTGAAGGAAGGTGAAGATAGGAATTTCATTTGCTGGATTGGAGCCCTCTGGGTTGTACCTCTTCCTAAACCTTGTTATTCATCAATAAAGCTATCTTTGTTTCTCCTATATACTGATGTATCTTTGATGTATGATTGCATTAGTATGTTTAGTTTATTTCTAATCCTGAACTAGTTATGAATATGAATCTATGTCTTTGTGTAGTATTCTCTTCTTGTGATCGTGCAGAAACCTGTTGAAGCTGGGCAAGCGAGAAGGTGAGTAGCTGAGAACTCTCAAAGAGAAGAGAAACCGGATCGAGGGACAAACGGAAGACACCGGTTAGTCCATCCATCTCTCTTCATTCTTAATTCATAAAAGGAAGAATACTAGAATAGATGTTTCTGTTTGTTGCTAAGGCACTGTCACACCTTAGGTGGATAGGATCATCCTGCATAGGCATTTTTCCCCACAACAAATTGGCGACTCCACTGGGGAGATCTGTTTAGTCATTTTATTTGTGTCTCTATCATCGTTTGTTTCATAGACTCAACAACAACAATCGAACTGCATCTGCTATTCTCAGATGCAAAGTAGACAGCTGCTGCTTTGATCCAATCACTGGATTTGTCTATGATCTGAACAATGGACTCACAAATGATTTGATGATCCTTTGTGATAGATCTTAGCCCTCCCTCAAAGCATCCCTTTGATTGTACCTTTCTTGTTGCTTTGATTTGGCCTGAAACTGTAGATTAAATAGCAAACTGTGACCCAGAACCCAGTGAGGAACTCTCGTTTCTCCTTCAGCGCAGACCCTGTGAAGAGGTTCTGCATTTCAACGCAGGTCCCATGAAGGCTACCTGCACTGAATGTCAAAACCTCTGTGTTGAGGGTGCGTTGATCCAGTTAGGCCTTCTGCAGCTGGGGTTCTCTGCTCTGTTTTGCCTTGTTTTGATCTCTGATTTTTGCAGCCTGTAACCAGCATAGGTACCTGTCTGATAACTCTTTTTCTCTGCTTAAATTCCGCCTCCTTTTGTACAAAAAGACTGTGAGTGTTTTTATGTGTTTGTGGCGTCATTTACAGTTTTCCATTGCAAGAGTGAAATAGTCATCCTGTAGCCCTTGATTCAGATTTGTTGATTATGATCTTAGGAGAGAGTTCATTGGCTGTTTACAGTTGGTTATACATTCATTTTTGCTTTTGGTTTGAGTTTGTCTCTTTTGAGTGTCAAAACAAGCATTCATTTCGAAAATCGTTAAGTGTTGTAATCTCTTCTACCCTTTCTGATTTCGAAAAAGTAAACTTGTTTGTATTTGTCATTTAAAAGCAAATTCAAAGTTGTACAAAAAGCTTTCTTTTTAGGCATCAATATTAAGAGAGCGGAAAACAAACACCTGCATTGTGCATTTTCATCTTGATAGTTTGCATGCTTGATTTAGGAAAAGTGCATTAGAGTGTGCTGATTGCTCTTTGAGAAAAGATGGTGTCTTTCTTTTCCCTTTGTAGCTAGGATTTTCATTGTTGAAAAAGAGATAAAGCTTGCTTATCATCTTTAGACTGCATTTAGGAATTGTATCATACATCTCGTGGTGAACCTCAAAAGGAAAACTTCTAAAAATATCAACCTAAAATAAATTGAATGAACTTAACAACGCTTTGTAACTTAACGCACAACATAGAGGTCTAGGCTAGAGACGTGTTCCGGCGTCGTAAAGCCTGGTGACTGTCGATCTCGCTGATGGTGGGTGATTCCTCCTGAGGGACGATAGCGCCAGTACGGATTGTGCTCCCACGTATCGTCGAGTATATATTGGGAGACCCCTATAGGCATAAAACCTTTATCCTTAGGAAGCCGTGTCGGCCGCCCTACTGATCGCAATGCACTGAACACAGCATTCAGAAAGATTGACCGCCCGTACCTTAAAAAATATTCTGCGGTTTTGCGAAAAGTTTGGCACACCCTCTACCTAGAACTCCAGAGCAGTTCCTTTTGGCCTTTTTCAGACTCT
This sequence comes from Pinus tabuliformis, assembly GCA_031772625.1. Lineage (NCBI taxonomy): Eukaryota > Viridiplantae > Streptophyta > Pinopsida > Pinales > Pinaceae > Pinus > Pinus tabuliformis. The sequence continues at coordinate 135,101,204 of CM062809.1, read as the reverse complement.
ATAACGGAAAAAGTCCATCCGAGCATTTTCCACTTCGGGCTCGTTAAAACATCGAAGGAGACTAGAGTCATCTTTATCTTTTTCTCGACTCTTTAAAATTGAAAAAGCAAGTTGTGTCTAAAGCGTCGTTAAAATTTATTTTAAACGGAACAATCACCCCTTCTTCCTGCGTTGATATTTAGGTTGAGAAAATGGAGCACACCAATCAAGGAATTCCCCTTGGTGGAAATCCTAGTCCCTTCTCCTCTTGGGGAGATGTTGGAGCGCCCCATATGGCCACATTACCGCTTCCAGGACTGACAATAGGCCTGCCTGTCTGGCTCTTCTCAACCATTGTCGTTCAGAACACCACTATTCCTGAACAGTCAAATCAATAGTTAGACCAGACCAGAGTTACCCACCAGCCTTCTACTTCATCTAATTATTCCTCTCCTCCTTCCTCTTCGCTTGACGGAACTGGTAAAACAAAAAACCAAGTTCCTAAGGAGAAGAAGGGAAAGAAGAAGAAGGAGAAGAAGAAGAAGGAGTCAAAAGCAACTGGGGGCAAACAAGTGGCGTCTGACAGAAATCCACACACAGCACTGACTAGGCCTAAATCGCCATGTGTCATATGCAAGGGAGACCACTTCCACAGAGATTGTCCCTGCATCCCTCGGATACTAAGGGACTGGTCTCCCTGTTTTCACAATTCGGTGGCATCAACCTCTGATAGCCATGTTGACAGCACACCGTCAACTAGTGAAAGTGAAGCCACAGGACAGAGAGGGAAAACTAGATTTCCCTGCAAACTATGTGAAGGCAACCATGCCATCCACCGTTGTCCCTTCTTAGACGAGGCTAAAAGAGTTTTGGAAGATCGCCCGGTTTTACCAGTGAAACTTCCTCCTGGATATCAAAAACTCCTGCCAAGTCCTTCACCAGTTGAGAACCCGGCTGGCCCGCTCAAGTGGTCAGCCGAAGCACCTATCATTGAAGATGAACTGTCTGAATCCATACCTGACGAAAGTCAAAAGGTTGAGGCGGCAGTTGACCCGGTTTTGCATTCAGAGGCTCTATCTTCGAATGATACCATCACAGAGGAGAATAAAGACGACACCGTCCAAATTCTCTTCATCAACACAGACTCCGACGAACAAGGGGGCAATTTGCCCATTCCTTTATCGCAGGAAGGAACTTCGTCAGAGTCATACCCGACCATCTATTCGGTCCCACCACTAAGCAACCTAGTTGTCTCGTTCGACTGGAACCAACTAGGCAGACCCCGTTTGCCAGCAAGCATACCATTCAGAATTATCGTCCAAATATACAGAATGGTCATGGCTAGCACCATCATTGATGGGGGGAATCTGTGAGTATCCTTTCCTCTATTGCTTGGAAAGCGCTTGGTTCGCCAATGCTTTTGCCTGAAATGAGAAATCTGATAGGCTTTGATAAAGGAACCAGTCGACCTTTAGGGATCCTCCCCAATGTGCTTATCACATTGAAAGGGAAGACCGTTCAAATGAACGTGATGGTCATTCAAGGACCCTTGGATTATAACCTACTCCTTGGACGAGACTATATATATTGCATGGGAGCCATCGTCTCCTCACTCTTTAGAGTAATGTGTTTTCCGCACGAAGGAAGAGTGGTCAAGCTCGTGGACCAGCTTTCATTTCCCAGATCACGCATCGCAAATAGTCATATACCATCCCTAAATGGTCTCTTCACGCAAGAAATGTCTCAACCCACGGTCCGTCCTCCTGATGAGCACGAGTAATCCGGGAGGATATGACTGGAACCCAGGGGGCATGCGTCCTGGTCTGCTTCGGCAGGAAAACTTTGGGTATAGGGTAGGTTTCCGCGGGAGAATATGACTAGTCTGTACCCCGTCCGTCTTGGAAGAGGGGTTATTCTAGAATAAGATTCTTTTGTCAAAGTTACATGTTTGGCACTGAGGTCATTAACCTTTGTCTATCTCGGTAGATATCGCCGAAGAAGTGTTTTGTTTGAAAGATTAACGAGACAATCTTTGGGTAACCTGAAAGAGGTAGGCCTCTCCCGGTAAAACAAATGTTTTATTGGACTAAGGAGGGGTAACCTTGAAATCATACTTTATTCCTGGGGGCATGCAAACCTTTTGGAATGCAAGCAAGGGGGAGCTATTTATTTTTTAAATTTTTAGGTCCTCCCTTTAAACCTGTAGATCTAACCCTTTAAACTCATAGGATTAGTCATTTCCAAACTTGCATAACGAAAGGATCCGGAGCAAAGATTTGTAAGATGAAGCTCCATAAAAAATAGAATCTTAATGAGACATTCTTATCATATGACTGGATTACTCGAGCAGTTTTAGCACACAGTTCATGCTCGTTAAAAAATAAACGCAAGATCCGAGCAGTTTTAGCGCATAGTTCATGCTCGTTAAAAAATAAACATAAGATCGAGCAAATGTTTCCACCCGCGTTTAAGCTCGTTAAAAAATGAACTATTCCGGTAAATAACCACAGTGAATGTAATATCATCAGCCATTAAAGCCTTGGTTGTGTTTGCACCATCACCTCCGCTTTTCCATTGGCCGATCATTCACCTCCATATGATTGTTTACCCATTTTGAGGAACAGCTGCGAAGAGTGATTTCATTAGCCATCCTTGTGACACTGTCGTTATTGGAAAATTCCAACCCGTACCTAGAATCAACTGCTAACCCGTTTTATCACTCGTTCCTCAAAAGACGAGTCTTCTTTAAGCTCTTTTCATCTGACTAGTAAAATATGAAAAGATTACTGAGTTTTGGCCTTCCAGCTCGTTAAAGCGACCGGAAGTGCTATCCCTCCTCTAGATTTCAATCTTTCTGGACCTGAGGGATTATTGCACAAAAAGATCGAGCGCTTGTTTTGTTCGGCTCGTTAAAACTATCGAAAACTCATCCCTTCTGTATTTTTTTATACTTTTTCAGACTTAAGGGATTAGATGACGAAAAAGGACTTTCGGAGTTGACTTTACGTACCTTTTCAGACTCTCTAAAAATGAAAAGGACCGAGTTATCTTTGTCGTTAGACTCGTTAAAAGCATTAAATAGCGACAAACTTGTCTTTAGATGAGAATGAGTTTCAATATCGTTAGGCTCGTTAAAACATAGCGATGGGCTTGCCCGAAGGGCAAGTTATAGAACAAGCATATGTTATCCTCCTCAAGCTTGACAAAAATAAAGAGGTACTGGTCAGCAATGACTGGAAAAAAATTGGGAGAAACTCGAGAAAACTTTGATGGTAGCAAGTCGCTCTTGAACATGACACTTTTCCTCCGTACCACAGTCGAGTTGGGTTGTTTCATTCACCGGTCACATGACCATGGTCTCGCCATACCATCCATATTTGGGGTAATGCTACCGATCCATCGCATAAGTGTCACCATATGTTCAAGAGAAGTCGTTCAGAGAAGTCAACCGTGTCCCATCCACTACCAAACATTATGCTTCATCCTTTCATCACTGCCACCCTGAATCATATGTCATCAGATTGTTTTCACCTCCATCAAAATCATTTGCTCCGTTCCGTGTCACTGATGTGGGATTCATTAAGGCCCTCCTTTGACAGATCGCTTCTTGTCGACATCAGCTCATTATCCAAGAAGTTGATCTAGGAACACCCCTTCAGTACTTTGAAGCTTGCATGCCTCAATGGCAAGTTTCTCACTTCCGGCAACAGGTATTCATCAATGACCTTCGACCAAAAGATTTTGCATGGTGTTCGACGCCAAGTCCTTTATTCACACCACGTGAATTGTACTGCAGTACCTTGATGGTCATTATCATTATCGGTGATTCCTCTCGCGCTTGTTAACTGTTTACCTCATTGACCGGTAATCAAGCGATGTCTTTCCATGTTCGACTTCAGAACATTTCTCACATGGATCGACTTGTACTTAGAGTGAAGATCGAACGAGTTTGAAGACCCCGGATCTAGTTTCATCCATCCAGGCTGCGATATATATTCAGGAAAAATAAAGACATTGACATGTACATCATTGCAGCAGATAATCATCCTACCCAAAGGATGATAATTTCATCAAAATTATCAGTCTACCATCAGACGATTATCTGTTCTATGTACAGAAAAATGAATTTATAAAGCTGAGCATGGGAATGCCCGCCTCAGCTAGATCATGAAAGCAGTATGAAAAATAATGTATTGTATTGTATTGTATTACAAGTCTCCTCCCAGCAATGAATGAACTTCGGATCCTCCTGATAAAGCATTTCACCTGATAAACGGCCTCATACTTTAGGGGGAAACTGTTATAGACATTTTTGTGCCTTACAGCATTGAGCATGAAATGTCCATAATCCAAGGGATCCAAAGTCCCTAAACATGTTGTTCCTACCCCTAGAGGAACAAGGCTAACAAACCACAGCAATTCACAGACTGCCTCACCAAATCGCTTTCCTTATACAGGTCATCATCAATGGTAAAACGATTCATCGTACAATCATTGATGAAGGTGCCTCAACTTGCATTATGTCTGTTGCTTGCAGGAAAGCTATTGGTTCTCCAACATTGAGCCAGTCTCCTACAACATTAGAAGCCTTTGATGGAAGAGAGTCTCGTCCTTACGGTATCCTCCAACACTTGCCCATCTCCTTGGAAGGGAAGATAGTAGAAGTGGAGGTCGAAGTTTTCGATGCTAATCTTACCTACAACCTCCTCCTCGGACGTAGCTGGACATACGCCATGCACGCCGTGGCTTCCTCCCTTTTCCATGTCATTCATTTCCCTCATCAAGGGAAGATTGTCACGGTGGACCAGCTCTCCTTCTTCGCCTCTTCTTCTGAAGTTAATGTGCCGTTCGTGGAGCATACCTCTAAATCATTCGAGAGTGTGGGAGCTGGGCTCTTTAAGGATCTCGCCCTAATGGGTGTCTTTCCACTCCCACCTCTGAATCTCGCCCCTATTAACATGATTTCCATGCGTTCTGATCCGTGGGTCCTTCCTCCCGCTAATCAGATAGAATCCTGGGGTGATATGATGCCGTTGAGTCCTGCCGAGCTCAACTACGTCGAAATCGTTGCTGCATCAGCTCCCCCTCCCGAACCTGCTCTTCCGAGCGGTGTTCTCGATTCGTATGTTCATTTCCCTTGGCTTGGAGATGATGCTACTTCGGATCCATTAAAGGAAATATTTCCTTCCGATGAAGCCATCATAGAGACCATGTCTCTTGAAGAGCCCCCTTGGTCAGATCATCACCATCGCTCTTCTTTTCTCCCTGCCCATCAGGAAATGATTGCATGTCTTGAGCGGTTTGCTTCGTGTATCCTATCCTCGCCCCTTCAAACACCTATTCAAATTTACCAATTATCTTCTCAGGGAAATATGGGAAACATTACACAAACCCAACCCATCGACATCTCTGTGAAACCATGGATTGTCGAGCACATTTACATTGGAGTCACTTGCACTCCAGAGGAAGTTCAACTTTACACTGACCTATTTCGTGAATTTCTTGATGTCTTTGCTTGGTCCTACGAAGAGATGCCCGGAATCGACCCTAGTATAGTGGTGCACGAGATACCTACGTATCCAGGTGCTAAGCCTGTTCGTCAGCGCCTATGCCCTGTGCACCCCCGAAAGGCCACAGCCATCAAAGTAGAAGTCAAAAAGCTTCTCAAGGCTGGTTTCATTTACCCCATTTCACTGACGGATTGGGTCTCTAATATAGTCCCTGTGAACAAAAAGCAGGGTACTATTCGAGTCTGTGTTGATTACCATGATATCAATCGCGCCTGTCCTAAGGATAACTTCCCTACACCCTTCATCGATCAGCTCATTGATGAGTGTGCAGGAAGCAAAATCTACTCGTTTATGGACGGTTTTTCTGGATATAACCAGATGAATATTGCGCCCGCTGATCAACATAAGATCGCTTTTATCTGTCCTTGGGGCACTTTTGCCTATAAGAAGCTCCCTTTCGGTTTAAAGAATGCTGGTGCCACCTTCCAGCATGCAATGTCCTATGCCTTTCATGACATTCGTCACATTGTACAGCTGTACCTAGATGATCTTCCAGCTCATTCAGTCAAACGTCGGGACCATCCTTCCCGTCTTCATGAGATCTTTCTCCGCTGTCGACACTACCATATTCAGCTCAATCCTCATAAATGTGTCTTCTGCGTTGAATCACGCCGACTACTCGGGTTTATCGTCTCCCGAGAAGGCATCTGTCTAGATCCCCTCAAAGTCGAGGCCATTCTGAATCTTCCTCCCCCTGCTTCTTTGCAGCAATTGTAGAGCTTGCAGGGCAAAGCAAATTTCCTTAGACGATTCATTCCGAATTATGCCAAGGTGGCTAAGGGTTTCACACGGTTTTTGAAGCGAGACACACCCTTTCATTGGGACGATATCGCTCAGGAGTCTTTCGAGCGACTCAAGGGCCTCCTTGTCTATGCTCCATTATTGAGACCTCTGAACTACCATCGTGATTATACTCTTTATCTGGCCGCCGCCGATACCACTATCGGCATGGTTATCGTGCAGGATGATGATGACGGCAATGACCACGTTATCTATTACCTCAGCCGCAACCTCCTGGATACGGAAAATCGCTACGCTTACGTTGAGAAGTTGGCATTAGCCGCTGTCTGCGCCGTCCAACGTTTCCGAAATTATATCCTGTTGCGCACCACGACCGTGATTTCTGACTGCAACCCGATGACGTACATTTTTTCGCGTCAGTTGCTGGGGGGCAAATACTCGAAATGGATCTCAATCCTCCAAGAGTTTGACTTGGAATTTACTGCTGCCAAGCCTAAGAAGTCTCTGGTCTTTGCTGAATTACTCTGTTCTTTGCCATCTCCTTCTGCACCCTCTCTTTCTGAGGATCATATCCCGGACGAAACTCTTTTTCTGATCAGCACCCTCGATCCCTGGTACGGGGATATTATCGTTTATTTACAAACGTCCTCTTTCCGCCCCGCTGTCTCCAAAGATGCACGGCGGCGGATCATTAATCTCAACCCTATCGGATCATAGGGGACACCCTGTACCGTCTCGGCGTTGACTCTGTTCTTTGCCGATGTCTTACCCTCGAGGAGGCTGAGAAAGTCCTGAATGACTGCCACTCTGGCGCCTGTGGTGGCCATATGTCCGGATATGCCACAGCTCAAAAAATCCTTCGTGCTGGTTATTTTCGGCCCTCCATTTTTAAGGATTTCATTCTTGCTGTCCGCTCATGTCATGCATGCCAGATATACCAGCGGAAGATGCGTGCTCCACCGGCCCCGCTGCACCCTGTAGTGACCGTAGGCCCTTTTGCCAAATGGGGCATTGATTATAAAACCTGTAAGCCTTGCTCGACCGGGGGGCATGGGTTTATTATCGTTGCCGTCGATTAATTTACAAAATGGGCTAAGGCAATGCCCACATTAACCGAAGATGGTCATACAACGGCGCAATTTTTGTTCAATCATGTTATTACGTGGTTCAGAGTACCACAGGCCATCGTCACAGATCACGGAAAGCATTTTCGTAATCACATGATGACTGAATTGACAACCCAACTAGGCTTACGGCATGATAGTTCGACCCCATACTATCCTCAGTCTAACGGCCAGGTTGAAGCCGTGAACAAGATTTTGGTTACGATGCTTCAACTTACTGTTGCATGCATAAATCTAATTGGCATCTGATGTTGTTTCCCGCCTTGTGGGCCTACCGGACCTCTGTGAAGGATGCCACCGGTTTCACTCCATTTCAACTAGTTTACGGACTGGAGGCTACCCTTCCTATTGAATATGAAATTCCTTCGTTGAAAATAGCTGTCGAGTTGCTTCCCAACACCACTCCGGTGGAGGAACGGCTTCTTTATCTTGAATGGTTGGATGAGACCCGTCGCCTAACCTCTCTAGCCATCGAAGATTAAAAGAAGAGAGTTAAGACTCATTTTGACCATACCGTTCATCCTCGTTCCTTTGTTGAGGGAGACCTTGTCCTGCTATATGACCAAGCCAATGACAAGTTGGGGGTAGGCAAACTCGAGCCCATGTGGCTAGGCCCTTACATTGTAAAGAGAGTATTGCAAAAAGAGGCGTACGAGCTAGTTGACTACGAAGGTAATCCTCTTGATAAGCCCTGCAATGGGCTGTACTTGAAAAAGTACTATGCATGATTCATGCACTTCAATTTATAGATGCGTGTGTCTTAGCAAGTGTGTGTGTGTGTGTATGTTTGCATGTTTCTCGGCTTGGTGTGAAAAGCGTGATTGCTCCTTATTGTGTTTTTTCTTCTTGTGCAGATGTCGGGTGCACCTTATATTGGTTTCGTTGATGGTGCCTGCCGCAGCACTCGTAATTTGTCCTCGGCGGCGTGGGTGATCTACGATCCTCACTGTGAGTTGATAGATCTTCAAGGTGTGTGTTTAGGTTGTACTACAAACAATGTCGCTGAATATAGTGCTGTTATTGAATTATTAGCCGAGGCGATTAATCTCAATATTCCTACATTGGTTGTTAAACTAGACTCTCAACTTGTCGTCCATCAGCTCAATGGGCGATATTCCGTCAGAGACCGTCACATTTTGAGGTTGTACTTATGTGTTAAATTGTTAGAAAGGAATTTTGATTTTATCACATATCAGCATATTCCACGACAATTAAACACATTATCTGATGCATTAGCTAATCATGTATTAGATAGACATTCGCGTAATTTATAATCAAAACTTCATACAAGCAAGCACATAAAAGCACAATAATAAACCATAGGAATATGTATATATATATATCGTGTGGCGCACCAAGGCGCTCAAAAAATAAGTGTATATGTCTAGATAAGGCCTGTGTTCTCAGTACATCTGAGACACATGTCCCTCAAAAACCATCAGTAGGAAATAAAGATCTAGATGTCTACTGTGGTGGGTTATGCTCTCTGTATTCTGCAGCCGCCCGTGCCACCCGCCTCAAAAGGCGGTGCATCCTGGGTTCTACCCCCACTGTATGGATCTGAGATGCTATGGGGACCTCCTCTATCCCCTGGTAATCTGGAATCCCTGCCATTAAACCCTCGAGGTTCTGTATCACAGTCTCCATCGTATTGACTCCCGGAGGAGCCAGGGCTAGAGCTCTGATGCCCTGAGCATCCCTCCGCGCCCCTGGGGCCAAACCAAGGGGTCTTGCCGGTCCTACATCTACGTACCATAGCATTCATCGTTAAGACATGTACATGAAAAATAAAAAACATTAACAAAAATAAAAAACAAAAGAGATCAAGTGGCTTACCGCCATCGTCCCACTGCTCTCCAGCAGGCAGCGACATGTCTGGGTCTCCACGGAAGTCTATGCCAGCATATGGCCAGTCCTCCACAAAAATAGTCTGGCGATCCAGCCACTCTCGGAAGTATACTCCCCATGCCACTGGTCGGCCGCCACCTCCTCATGGCATGACATGGCCCCATCGACTGGCCCTCGTCTCTCGGCAACCTCTGGGTGGATCCACGACCATTTCCTGTAGCTGTAATGCCGGTACCCGCTCCAGCATGAGCGGGACTAAAATCGACCCATAGCCAAACTGTTTCGACTCACCACGTCGGCAGTTGGTTAGCTGTCTCTTCATACTGGTTGTTACTGCTGCAACCCAGTTGAATATGGTGGGATTTAAACATTCGAGAGCCAATAGAAGATGCGTCTTCGAAGCCTCGTGATTGGCCAAGGAGCCCGCTACCCGAGTCACCATGAAGAGTATGGTCCGAAGGACGATGTCCTCCACCATAGGAATAGCTACTTTCCCACTCCGCGTCTTGCGTGCCTGTGGGCACACCCTGGCCATCAGCATATCTCGAGTTTCACCACTAGGTCGCTGCCCCTCCAGGATGGGCATCTCACCTCGACGTAATAACCCAGTCAGGAAATAGATATCGGTATAGTTGAACTCAATGTCTCGGCCTTGAATCACAAATTTCCCATCAGTGGGATTCCAAGCTCTGATCAGGAACTCGAGAAGGTCAGGCTGCGCTCGCAGGCGCGGAGTTAGGAAGAATTTGAGCACCCCGCACGCCCGCATTGCATTACGGCACCCAGCATCGGCAAATACCGCTATATCCTCATTATCATGAGCTCGCTCCTGCCAAACGAATGCCATTTTACCCTGCATAATCACAAAAATTCATTAGGGCGCTGTCTATAAAGTTTTACACATTCAATTTGTTAAAAAACTTATTTCGCGGCGTCAGCGCGACTGTTTTAAAAACAGTCGCGATGATCATGGTGCCCTTGGATATTTTTCCTGGGTTAGCGCGGAAGTACATCACTCTTCCGCGCTGATTTGGGGGTGGTCTGTGTAAGTATTTTTCGATCAGCGTGGACTCGATAAGGAAATCCGCCCTGACCGAGAGCGAATTGAAGTTCAAAAAATTCACCCAAACTAGCACTTCCCACCGTTAGAATGCAGCTAAAATACTTCAAAATGGAGCGCAGAGGATGGTGAACCTACCTGGAACAGACTTCGGGATGGTTGATGCATGCACGGGATGGAATTTGCTTCGTCAACCTCGCAACTCCACCACGTCCTCCACAGCTCCAAATGGTAGCAATGGTAAAAAACTTTTTAACCCCCCCTATTTATGGTAAAATTTCATAATTAAGTAATATTTTTCATAAATGTGGGTTTTTTGTGATGTTTTCTACCATGTGCTTGGTGCCAATATAGTTTTACTATGTTTTTTATGCATGTGGTACACATTATCTCGAACAGATTTATGCGTGCGGTGTTTCTTGTGCAGATTCTCATACCAGTGGAATCACGATAGTCCTATACACACTTGACCCCGAAACGTCGTCTTTAAGCTCTTTTTGACGTAAAATAAGAAAATATGGCTGAGCCCCCCTCTCGGCTCGTTAAAAAGAACGAGAGGCGGTCACCTTTAAAGCTCTTTTTTCGACCGTTTAAACTAAAAAAGATTGTCGGGTTTTTGTCGTTTCGAACTCGTTATTGGCTCCAAAACGATGTACTTCTGACCTCTTTTCTATTTTTTCAGGTCGAAGTCACTACTTACGAAAAGTACTCCTCGATCATATTGGTCGGGCAGTTCTTTCGAGCATTGTTTTATACTTTTTCGGGCTCGAGAGACACAAATTTACGAAAAAGGACCCCCCTGGAGTTTTCTTTTCTGCTGTCTTTTCAGACTCTCTAAACAGGAAAAGACGTTGAGTTCTTCCTTTGTCAGACTCGTTAAAACTTAATGACATCGGACTCCGTCGAAATGACACTTTCCAAGCATATGCTATCCCCGTCAAGCTTGTCATCCAAAAATAGTCGGGGTACCTGCCAAGAATGGTGGGGAAAATGGAATCATAATTATTGTCGTGTCGGCAGTATGTCGCTCTTGAACATGGCACTTGTCTACATTCGTGTCTGGGTGGGGACATCTCATCTTGTTTTTACACTAGCCTCCATGGGTTTGGGTTATCCTGTTTTACCTCTCATCTACTCATTGCCTCGTCACCATGACCTTTGATCCGTTCATGTAAAATACTGCCAAGTCCATTGTCGTGCCGCCGATATGTTCAAGAGAAGTTGACCTCTGCAGAATTACAACCTCTCTCTGATACCTCACATACTTCTGATTCACCACAACATTCTTCCTTTGTCTCGTGTCAATGATGTGGGAAACACTATGGCCCACCTTTGATCAAGGTCACTTCCTATCGACTTCAACTCATTATCCAGGAAGCTGATCTAGAGACTCCCTTCGGTGCCTTAGAGCCTGCATGCCTCAATGGCAGGTTCTTCCTGTTCGATGCGAGGTTTTCATCACTGGCCTCTGATCGAATGATTCTATAGGTGTTCGATGCCAGCTCATTGATTCGCACGCCGTGGATTGTACCTATAATACCTTGAGGACCATTGTCATTATTGGTGGTCCCTCTCGCGTCTGTTAACAATATTCATCATCGACTGGTGATCAGATGATGTTCTTGCATGTTCAACTTCAACTCCCATATTCACATGCTTGGACTTGTACTTTGTTCGGGTCGAGATGGAGTGCAAGACCCTGGATTTTGTCTATTGCAATCCAGGTTGCGATTTTGTGGATTATTATAATCATTAGATGACTCATTGATGGATGGCTGCGCCCATGCCTGAGTCTTCATGGATGGCTGCGACAATACCTTTATTATCATCATGGTCTCTTAAGCTGGGTGGCTGCGTCCATACCATAGACCTCCTTCGTATGTCTTTTGGATGGCTGCACCCATGCCTGGACTACATGTAATCGATTATCAGAACTATCAGATGTACATACGTGCAGGTTCTTCCTAGTGGTGTTCCAGTTCAGCCAGTTTCGTAAAGCATTTCGCCCCTCCCACTCTCTCGGGCTTCATGCTTTAGGGGGCATCTGTTACACGGTTATTTGTCACTGTCTCCCTGTCAGTCTTCCTACTGTGTCATGAGACCAATTTAATCATGCTCATGCTCTCTAATGTTTCCAAATGACCCACTTTGCCAAAGTTTTTGCTATCAGCGCGACTTTTGTCAAGATAAACGCGCTGACGAGCGCTTCATAATAGACGGAATGCGCTGTCAGCGCGGAAGCACACGGGTTTCCTGCGCTGGTCGAATTTCATGTGACAGTGCGTCTGCTATTCGTATCTGATCGCGCTGACATGACCTTCTTTGTTATTCAGTTGCGATGCCAGCGCTCCAGTGCAGTTATGGACCCGCGCTGATCCAGTTTGGGCGAGTTTGTTCTAACAGTCGGCCTTCCAGATGACTCCAGACCTAGTTGTTGGCCTTGTAAATGTCGCCCTCCCTTCTCTGGCATGTCTGTTTCATCATTTGAGCCACCTTCCTTGGAGATAAGCTCATCCTCCCACAATTCATGGAGACTCCTTCCTATTTAAGCCTCTACCATTGCCATGAGCAGCTAGTTTGGAATTGATAGTGCTGGGAGTGTTCCTGCTAGTGTGTGAACTTGATAGGTAGTTAGTGTGACAAGTGTGGGATTGCTAGAGAGTTTAAGGAAGGTTGTGAAGTGTTTATTTCTTGTGTCAACTTGTGTGAGAGAGAGTTTTTGTCTTGGGAGATCTACCTCCAAGGGTGAATGCTTGAGAGACTCGCTGGCTGGACCCTATTGAGAAGGATTCGATGTCAGAACTTTGGTTGTACTCTTCTCTGTTATTTATTAATAATAGATGACTATCATTATGGTTCCACTCTCATTGTTCCATGTTTGATGTTGATTTATATCTTTTCTGACTGATATATAATTGCATCTACTAGATTTTATGCTTGTTTTCGTGTTGTTCTTTGCATGTGCAGGTATCTAATCACGGAGATCACGTGGATCGTGACCAGCCAAAGCAAAGGAACGAAGGCGACATCTCTTCGACGAATACTAGCGTCGAAATCCAAGTAGGTTCTCACCATCTACTTTTTATTTGCAATTAGGAACTTGCGTGATAGCATTGTGTGATTGTTGCTAGACCCGGTCTGGGCTAGTAGGGATCGTCTCTGTCCGCAGAGAGGATTTACCTCCACAAAAAAATCTCTTTACGAAGTTAATCTTGCCAAGAAAAGATTGCATGGCTTTCTTGTTGTGAGGTAGGGGTATTGCGGAAATCTCCTTGATTTTGTTAGGATCAATGTGAATTCCAAATTTTGACACTATGAGTCCGAGAAGTTTTTCTTCACTTAGTGCAAAAAAGGATTTTTTTAGGTTAAGTGAAATTCCATACTTTTGACAACGTTGAAATATTTGTTTTAAATCTCTAAGATGATTGTTTCATTTCTTGGAATATACAGTTATATCATCCAAATAGATTACCACTGATTTATTAACTAGTCCCTTGAATGCGATGTCCATGGCTCTTTAAAATGTGGCACCAGCATTAATCAGACCAAATGGCATCTTTTGATATGCGTATGTGCCCCATTTAGTTCTGAATGTGTTTTTTAATTGATCATCGGGATGTACCAACACTTGATTGTATCCTGAGAATCCATCCAAGAACGACACTAATTCTGATCCCGCGACTGCCTGCAGTATTTGTTCCATTCGAGGCAAAGGAAAATTATCCTTTTGGTAGGCTTTGTTAAGATTTCGAAAGTTAATGCAGATTCTAATGTCTCCGTTTTTCTTTCTAAAAAGGACCATATTGGAAACTTGTTTGGAATGTCGAACGGGAAAAATGATTTCGGCTTTCAATAACTTATTGAGTTCAAATTTGATTTGGTTTTCTAGATTGGGATGGACCTTTCTCAACTTTTGTTGGACAATTTTTTCATCGTCTGTCATTGGAATAGTATGTTGGATGACGGAGGTGTCGTATGTTTTGAGTTCATCATAATTCCAAGCAAAGACACTTTTGTATTGTCTCAAGAGACAAATATACACTAATTTTTCTTTAGGAGCTAGACTAAGGCCTAGATTGATATTCTGTGGTTTGGTATCAGTTCCTAGATTTACTAATTCATAGTTCAAAGTTGAACTTTGTAGTTTTGAATTGGTAGATATTTTAAACCGATCTTTAAAATCATAAAGGTCTTCTAACTTGACTACTAACTTAGGTATGGCATTGTTAGTGCTATCTTGTTGCAATTTTCGGTCGTGTTGGTCTTCGTCAATTATTTGATTGGTGTAGGATCCTTCAGATGTGAGGAAAGTCACAATATTAGGATCGTCGTTGAAAATACTCCAATTGGTAATGTTATCAGGGATAGATGGTCTAAAAATTAATTCAATTGAAATTCGATCAGGGCTAAAATCTTCTGAAGGAATGAGCTTGGAAGCTACATTAGCTAAGAGGTTTGAACTAGCATTCCGGAGTCTGGGAATTGATGAATTATTAAATGCTATAAAGTGTGCAGTCAGATTCTGAACTAAAGATAGGTAATGTTTTAAATGACCTGATAAAAAATGTATAGTATTACGTACCTATCTAATTACAATTTCAGAATCTCCGAAAACTTGAAGGTATTTGACATCTAATCCGATTGCTTTGTATGACCCTTGGACTAAAGCATCATATTCTGCGGTATTGTTGGTGCAATCAAATTCGAGTCTGCAAGTTAGCATAGTTTTATCTCCCTCTGGACTTATTAACACGCATCCTGCTCCTGCTTCTTCGTTAGACTTAGAACCTTCAAAAAATAATTTCCAAAATAAAGATTTATTTACATGACTATCTATAAAATTAATACATTTAGAACTATCTATTTGAGAGAAATTTTCTACTTGACATAAAACAGAATGTTCTAAGTAAGGTGAAGTATGAGCATTAAAATTTCCTAGGAAAGAATCTACTGAGTAGTTTCCGATGATGTTATTGTTGTATGCTACTGGTTCATTTTCTCCCTCCAGTTCTGTTACTATGTTTTTGATGTCTTTCCCACTCAACTTCTATTTGATTTGGTTTACCATTGTAAGGGAGCCACATGTGCGACCAGTCAGTTGCAAAGTATCCATGAAGTTTTTCTGACCAATCTCTGCTAAGAATTAAGCCATAAAATTCTGGAATATCAGCAACTAAAATGTCGATAACTTGACGTACCTTTGGGTTTGATGACAACCTTATGGTAACCTAATTTAATTCACCAATCACTTCGACTTGTGATCGATCTAATTGAACTATGCGCACAGTGGATTTTTGTGGTTGAACGTTCAATTTTGCACATATTGACTTTGGTAAAATATTCGATGAAGCTCCAGAATCCACTAAGCAATTATGCAAATTTTTATTGAAAATTTCATAAGTAAGAAGAAATGGGGGAGTATGAGATCTTGATCTTCCTCCAATTAAGGCGATATCATTTGGATCAACTTTATTAATCACATTAGCTGGAGGTCTTCCCATGTCATGGGAATCTTCAGAGATTACAGCAATGGGCAAAGGTGCAACTAGTACAGCATGTAATTCTTTCAAAAGTAACTTGCTCAATTTGTAAAAAGTGATATTGGCCCTAGTCTTTTTCATGTCTTCTATGATATTATACTCCATTTCATCTGAAATGATCAGCGTTTTAGAGGGATTTGATGGGCTGGTTTGAGTCGCTTTAGGTGTCGTTTTCTTGGCTGCGACTTAATCCTTAGTCATTGAGCTTGCGCTCTTTGGCTTAGGGGTAGGTTGAGGAGGATCAAGTTGATTTCTACTGCAAGCACTAACCGGGGATGCCTCTTGATCCTCTTCATCTGGGAGGATGAAATCCCACATACCTTGTAACTCTACAACTTCTTCTTCATCGGTATGTTATTCAGTAACGATTTCCTCATCTTCTTCTTCGGATTCAACACTTGTAATAGCGTTAGGGGGTCTGGAATCGGTCGAAGGGTTTCTTTTAAAAGGTCTGTACATATTTTTAGAAGAAGTTTCTACCACTTGTTTCTTAATTTCGACCATCTCATTAGACATGGTTTTCAAAACTTTTTGTAATCCTTCTAAATCGAACTGATCTTTTTATTGTTTTTTCTTGGGATCTTCCTTGCAAGTAACCTTCTTGGATTTTCGTTCTTCTAATGCATTTTTATTTTCTAGGGCTATAATACATTTCTCTACTGTTATTGCTTCTTTCATATTTTCGGCTAAAGTTGTTTTGTTAGCCCTATCAATGAAGATTGATATGTTTGATGGTAAAGCAATGATATACCACTCACTTTGCACTTCTTCGCTAGGCTTGGAAGCAGTAGGAATCTTATTCAACAATTTATTGAAACGTGAATTAAAATCTTTGATACGTTCCTTTGACTCAGCCCTGAGGTTAGATAGGTCGTTGATCAATGTCGCCATAGAACTATCATCACCAAACTTAGTCAGGAATTGTTCTTGGAAAATCTCCCAACTAGTAATAGATCCAAATGGTAATGAGAAATACCATGATCCATATACTCCTTGTAGAGTATAAGGGAAAAGTCGGACGACAACATCTTCGTTGGTAACTCCATTGAGATTTATGGATAGCATGAAGTTATTTATATGTTCTTCCGCTAGCATGCCTGCCTTAGGATTACACTTAGGCAGCCATTTTCAGGATGGGCCGGTAGCTAACTCAAGGGTGCAGGCATTAACACTGCCCCTGGGTTATTCCATGGAGATTGGGCCATCCCTGATCTATTAACATAGAAAAGTGCAGAAGATGATCCCTGTGGTTGAGAAGATGAGGATATTATGACTCCAAATGATTGAGAAGGAGATGTGGGAGTACCGGTGGACGGACGAACAATGATCTAAAGTGGAGGAGTCAATGGTTGAAAACTTCGCGGTGGAGAGGTTGAGATGGATGATGATGATGAAAGAGTCTTGCTATTGGACCCTTTAGGAAATTTCCTTACTCTCTTCCTTGTGGGTAGAGATAACTCAGTTGGCTGAACGCCAAATTTTTTCACTCTTTAATATGGTAAGAGGATGAGCAGGGTTATATTGTGAAGTCATGTTGCCTTGAGATTTATCAGATCTTTGAGGAGATATAGAAAATCGCTGAAGTTTGTGAATCAAAGATTCAACTACAGGAGGCTCAATAGTAGATTGTCTAAAATGTCAGGGTTTGTAGCAATGGCTATTGCTCCTGCAACTTCTGGCTCTGGATTTAAAGATTCTAAATGCGATGGAGAAGTCGGGGGAGATGGTGAGGGTGATTTACTCTCAGAATGGTATTTATATTTAGACTTTCTTGCCATTCACAGTTCGAGGCCCTCCTTCTAGTGCCAAATATGTTGAAGCCCCGAAAATCGGGTCTACAACAAGGGGGATACCCACCCAGTCCAGACCTTGGTTAGCAGCTCCTTTTCTGTTTGGTATAGTGGGTCCGACTGGGGATATGGGACCAGTTTCCCAATTTA
The DNA here is from genome assembly GCA_031772625.1 of Pinus tabuliformis. NCBI lineage: Eukaryota > Viridiplantae > Streptophyta > Pinopsida > Pinales > Pinaceae > Pinus > Pinus tabuliformis. The sequence goes on along the minus strand of CM062809.1, from coordinate 135,083,402 downwards.
TGTGTGTGTGTGTGTGTGTGAAGAATTGATATTTCCTTTCTAAAATTTCCTAAGTGAGATGCTCTAATTCTAACTCTAATCTAATAACATGAAAATTGTATTGTAATACGCAGAAATATCTAAGTCTACACTAACCCGGGGTGTAATCCTTCTGTTATGCGATCTAAAATGATTTCAGATAACAATTGGTAATAAAGATCATTCAATTGTTATGAGAAAAGAATTCAATAAAGATGAACCACTTCGTATAAAAAGTTAGATGAAATAATTGTGAAAGGCATATCGCATAATAAGCTACTCATACATTAACCATAAATAAATAGCTATCACCGTACAAAAGTGCCAAATGATAACTCAAACATTCACGCATCAATATATAAATAACTGAACATAAATATCACTTTGACACAAAGGCAGAAATAGTTAAGAGATAAAAGTACCATTTATAACTAGTTCTACTCATGAGCTTCAAGCGATAATGATTTATCTCTTCTTAATCCAACATCCACTAAGAGTACAAAAGTGCAACATCAGTAGCAGATATTAAATACAAATATCAATAAATCTTGTTCCATTCATTCATCAAAACCTCCTCAGAGGATACAAAAGTGCATGTTATGGGGATAAGTTTTTGAAAAATTTTAGGACCCTTCTCTAAATGCATGAGAAGGGTTTAAATACTACTAAGTAAATCTAAAAATAACTTATTACAAAAATGTAGGATACCGTTTAAATGACCGTCCTTTTTTAAGGCAAAAATAAAGCAAAATTAATACTAAAACTGAATCTAAAATTAAAACTACTAACTAATTATTTCTGTATCTGCTCCTTGAAATCAAACGCGTTCAGCATTTGTCTGAGAACAGTTAGCTGGCTGACTTCTGATTTTAGTTGTGCTGTGAAAACAGAATCAGCAAGAGCTGGCGCCATCTTCTTGGTAGAATTGATGATACACTTGAGAGTCATGCACTGGCTGTGTGGTTTTACCAAGTATGCCTAGTAAGAATCTCAATTCAACTTAGTTAATCTTTTGATTGATTCTGCCTTTTCTTGAGCCTTCTATCTCCAGCTTGTCTGCAATTGCTGCTCATATGTACATACCATATTGAAGATGTTTCGGACAATTACTACTGGTTTTAGGATTCAAGTTTTACTTTTTATTTAACCTCCAACGTTCTTTTTACAAATTTCTGGGCTTACAGGTGACTGAGCAATTAGAAGCTTTCCTTTTCAAAAAGTTTTGCCCAGCTAATCGCGCATTGGAAACTGCCTCCATTTCTTTATCTGGGTTTCCTTGGTGCGATTTTTTCCTGACGCGCGTTTTCTTTTAGTGGATATAAAGCTCAAATTTTGTGAAAATAATGATTCCGTAAGCTCTTGACCCTAAGTTTTAAATTGTCTATTTCTGATATCAACATTGTCTAGTATCCATTTAATCATGTCCGTGTATGGAAGAATTTTGGGCCTCGCCACTATCCTATGCAAAAACAAACAAGCTAGATCTCTAATGGATGCCTCAGAAGAACCACGTGAGCCAGCAGTAGTCGCAACCTCCATCACTTTAGGATTCTCTTCCTCAAGTAGACTATACATGCCTTCCCAAGTAGCAATACCAACGTCTCTGTTACAGGCAGTGTCTGTATACAAGGGTGCCATTTCTTTCTCTTCAGAGCTCGGGGCTTTTTCTTTCTTTCCCATAATATCCTGCGTACTGCTTTGTATATTTCTCTATTCCCCGTTCCTGCAATTTACAAGTGAAGTGAGAATAATGATATATGAAATGTGATGGGAAAGTTTTAAATGCCGAAGACATATAAAATATACCACCTTACGTGAAATGGCTCTTTGATAAGCACAAAACCATATTCCATTAATGACTGGCAACTAACTCATCAATTAGCATTAAAGCCATAACTAGGTCTCGGTTTATGGAAAATACTTTTTTGAAAAATGAGCCCAAAAGATCTAGGATGAAGCGATGAAGCGATTTGCTCCACAATATCGTAGATCGCAACATCACAGAATCACAACATCACAAGGTTGCTATCTCGCTATATCACAATATCGCAAATTCACAATATCACAAAATTGCAACATCGCTATATCACTATATCGCAAATCACTGGAGCACAATATCTTTCAATCATTCGTTAATTTTTTTTTTGCGAAATGCGATTTGTGATATGCGCCATCGCATATCGGCAGTTTAAATTTTTTTAGTGTAAGTGATTTTTTTAGACATGCGATGCGATAAATGTTTTCTTAATGTGTAGTTTCGCATCGTGATCTCGCAATCTGAGAATTCGGCTTGCAAGGAGGTATCCTGTTATCCTTTTTGCGATGCGATTTTTCTTAGGGAAAGATTTTGTCTTACCTTATCATGAAACTTAACTTTTTAGATTTTTCAAGGGTATTTTCCTAAGTTTATGATGGTAATTTTTATTAAAAATGAAATACAAGCACTAATTAATTTTTAAATATTTTACTAAGGTTCCCCACTTATTTAGTATTAGGAATAACACTAAATAAGAAGGGGGGTTGTTGTTGGCCACAACAGGATCTTATACTTTAGGTCTATGATTTCTCTTTTCATGTCCTTGTTTTCTTTCTTCAATTTCTTGTTCTTTTTATACCATAGAGTTAAGTGAAGAATGAGGTTATCACTCCTGGAAATTTGAATTCCACTTTGTGCCTTCAGCATTTGATTTTCAGTTTTGAGGTACCTGTTTAATGTCTCCAGCTCAAAGATTTCTTGTTTCAAGATATTAGATGCTGGAGGTTCTTTTGGCTCATTAAACTGGTTTCTTCCCTCTTCTCAGCTCTTAATTAATCCTTTGGTTACTTTTGTTCTCTCTAATGATTCTATGTAATCATAAATTTCTTACTCAATAGGATCAATACCTGGGGTTTGTACTAGACTCCTTGGATGTGAAATGAAGGGAAGTGGTGATACCTTGGTGATAGTCTCAGTGATTTTCTCAAAGATTTCTTAAGACCTTTAGATTACTTTTTTGACTCAAGATTGATATGTTCTCCAACTTCTGAGGTTGCTTCTTTCACTGTGTTCAATCTAGTGCTTCTTCTCAAACCTGTGGTTGGTAATCCTTGAATTTTCTTTTCTTTAGATTTTGAATTTTACTTCTGAGGAAGGATTTTTTTTTAGGGTAAAACCCTTGTTTCTTTGTTGTCTTTCTTCCTTCTAAGACTTTCTCTGTTCATTAACCTATAATGGTACATTGTGTTCTCTATAAGTTGGATTTTCTTTTGAACATTTACTAACATTTTCCTGAGGACATGTAACAGAAAGTATGGAAGATTCATGTAATTCTCTTCAAGGAAATTCATCAATAAACTAATGTTATAGAAAAACATACACCCAAATCAGTCTTCGCAAGTAACAAATTTCTTAAGGACAAGGAGCAAATTTCTCCATTTACTTTTGAGGGCAGAACTAGGAATACCTTTTCTGAAGATAGTAGTATCCATGCTTGGGAGTTTCAAGAAAATTTTGCAATCTTCCCCTTCGACTCCTCTGTTCTTGAACCAATTTTCTCCACCTCTAGTAGTCTGGTGGCTTCTGTAATCAAGAACCCAGTTATACGAACTTGACATCGCTTATTTCAATTTCCGTTCCATAAAAAGATCATGCAAGGTTTTTGTCACCACCCTTTGGAAACCATAAAAAATTTCTATGAAATCTAACCACTGAAATTTCTATAAAAATTCTTTATTCTGGGGGTATCCTTCCAAAAATTTCCTTCTTGTTGGTTCTGTTCGAACGCTAATGCCCATGGTGAGAGATATTTCATCTCAAGAATTGTTTTACTTGATAGGGAAAATGGTCTTAGTAGGGTTTCGCTCTAGGATGGAGAGACTGTATGAATTAGAAAAATGATAGAATGGTAAAGTGTAATGAAGGTTCATAGAGATGAATTAGCAATTTGAATGCATTTAATTCCATGATTTAGCGATCAAGTTGATTGATTCGAAATAAGGACGAGATAGGAGTTAAAATGGTGGTGAATTATAATGGATTTAACAAGTGACTATCATCCATGAACTCCAATGATTTCATTTTTTTCTATAATGTTATGTCCATCTAATTCATATATGCAATATGTTAACCCCTATTGTAAAATTAAAATGTTACATACCTTAAATTTATTTGCTAACCTTTATTTTTCCTTCGATGTCTTTTGGCGGTACTTTTCACTTTGGAAGGAGTCAATCATTTCTTCAATTTGAGACACCAAGTGTCCCTGTTAGATTGGTTGTAGAGATATTATTAGAGTTGTAGAAACTTGCCCAAGCTGCAGAAAGTCACTAATTCTATAGCTGAAATATTTCCAAGAAAGGGATGTTTAGAAAAAGGGATTTTTTTTCTTTTATAGAAAAAATTGTTAAGAGAAAATTTTAAGGTGCCAACAAGAGTTGGTTTTCACTTTAAATTTTCTGAATAAGAAAGCCAACAAATTGTTGGTTTTCATGTTTACACATTTTTATTTTTTAATAAAAAGAGAGAAAAATAAAATTTCTAAGGTGGAAAAGAAGAAGAATTCTTCTCGACCATCTTCAATTTTGAATTGTTTTGGAAAATTTTGACAAATTCTTCTTTTGTCAATGGCTTCCAATAAAGTATAAGTCGATTTCCATTCACTAAAGGAGGAATTTTCTCTTCATCAACAATCCTAATTCTGACTGCACCATTGTCAAAGTGATTTTCGGCTTCATAAGGTCCAAGACAGGGAGTTTGGAATTTTCCTTGGAAGTTTTTGAACTTTGAATAACAAATTAATGCCCAATCTCCTAGATGAAATTTTATTTATTTAATGTATTTGTCATGCCATCTGGATCTTTGTTGCTAAACTAGGCTAGTCTTCTGGAAGGCTTCTTGTCTTATTTCATAATGCTCATTGAGTTTCTCCATCCTTTGCTTTTGTGCTCCTATTAAGTCAAGATCCAACTAGATTTTATTTTATACGTCTAGATCTGGAACTCTATTGGAAGTAAGACCTACTTTCCATAAACAACTTCATAGGGAGTATGTCCTGTAGTGCTTCTCCATGTAGTTCTATAAGCCCACAAAGCTTCTAGAATATTTTCTGCCCAACACTTCCTATGTAAGTGTACAATCTTAGTGAGAATTGCTTCAATCACCTTTTTTCTAGATTCAACTTGTCCATTAGATTGTGGATGGTATGGAGTAGATTTATGATGCTTGATTTTATACTGTTCCATGAGCTTTTTCACTAATCTGGATGTAAAATGTGTTCCTTGCTCTGTTACAATTTCTCTTGGGACACCAAAACGAATGAAAATATCCTCAAAAATAAATGAAACTACAACAATTTCAGTAGAAAAAGGAAGTGCTTTAGCTTCTACCCATTTAGTGACATAATCAGTACATACCAAAATATAACTTTTTTGTTTTGAAGGTGAATTTATTGGACCAACAAAATCTAGTGCCCATTTCTCAAATGGTTGATTGAGTACCTGAGGTTGTAATGGAATTTCATTTTAAAGAGTATGTTCCCCATTCTCTGACAACCGTTACATCTCTTTACATATTCCTTGGTATCCTTGAAAATGGAAGGCTAATAATATCCTAAGATTAGGATCTTATAAGCAGTTCCTCTATTCGAGAAATCTCCTCCAATTGTTTCATCATGTCATGCTTTAAGTATTTCCAGTATCTCATCTTTTTGAACACATCTTATGATGATGAGACTTGGTCTTGTTTTTCACAATTCTTCATTTATCTATGAATAAAATGTGATGTTGTGAATTATCCTCCTCCTTTCTCAGGAGACAAATGAAATTGTAATTTCCTTGTAGATAAATAATTAGCAATATCTGCATAACAAGTTGATTTAGTATGTACTTCAAAAATATATTCATCAGGAAATTTATCCTCTAGAATTTGATCATTGTTATCATTTTGAATTCTAGATAATAAGTCAACAATTGTATTTTTTTTTCTGGGTCGATCTAGAATGGTGATGTTGAATTCTTGCAACAATAAGATCCATATTGTTATTCTACCATTACTGATTGATTTATTCATTAGATATCTAACGACAGTATGGTTTGTGTGAATGAAAGTTTCATAGCTAGTTATATAATGTCTAAATTTGTTAATGTCATGAACTATAGCTAAAAACGCCTTATTAGTTACAATATAATTTAGCTTTGTTGGAGTTAAAATTTTACTGGTATAATAGAATGGATAAGGAGTAAGGTAATTTTATCCGAACAATGATCTAAAGTGGAGGAGTCAATGGTTGAAAACTTCGCGGTGGAGAGGTTGAGATGGATGATGATGATGAAAGAGTCTTGCTATTGGACCCTTTAGGAGATTTCCTTACTCTCTTCCTTGTGGGTAGAGGTAACTCGGTTGGCTGAACGCCAAATTTTTTCACTCTTTAATATGGTAAGAGGATGAGTAGGGTTATATTGTGAAGTCACGTTGCCTTGAGATTTATCAAATCTTTGAGGAGATATAGAAAATCGCTGAAGTTTGTGAATCAAAGATTCAACTTCAGGAGGCTCAATAGTAGATTGTCTAAAATGTCAGGGTTTGTAGCAATGGCTATTGCTCCTGCAACTTTTGGCTTTGGATTTAAAGATTCTAAATGTAATGGAGAAGTCGGGGGAGATGGTGAGGGTGATTTACTCTCAGAATGGTATTTAGATTTAGACTTTCTTGCCATTCACAGTTCGAGGCCCTCCTTCTAGTGCCAAATATGTTGAAGCCCCGAAAATCGGGTCTGCAACAAGGGGGATACCCACCCAGCCCAGACCTTGGTTAGCAACTCCTTTTCCGTTTGGTATAGTGGGTCCGACTGGGGATATGGGACCAATTTCCCAATTTATGTGTGTGTGTGTGTGTGTGTGAAGAATTGATATTTCCTTTCTAAAAGTTCCTAAGTGAGATGCTCTAATTCTAACTCTAATCTAATAACATGAAAATTGTATTGTAATACGCAGAAATATCTAAGTCTACACTAACCCGGGGTGTAATCCTTCTGTTATGCGATCTAAAATGATTTCAGATAACAATTGGTAATAAAGATCATTCAACTGTTATGAGAAAAGAATTCAATAAAGATGAACCACTTCGTATAAAAAGTTAGATGAAATAATTGTGAAAGGCATATCGCATAATAAGCTACTCATACATTAACCATAAATAAATAGTTATCACCGTACAAAAGTGCCAAATGATAACTCAGACATTCACGCATCAATATATAAATAACTGAACATAAATATCACTTTGACACAAAGGCAAAAATAGTTAAGAGATAAAAGTACCATTTATAACTAGTTCTACTCATGAGCTTCAAGCGATAATGATTTATCTCTTCTTAATCCAACATCCACTAAGAGTACAGAAGTGAAACATCAGTAGCAGATATTAAATACAGATATCAATAAATCTTGTTCCATTCATTCATCAAAACCTCCTCAGAGGATACAAAAGTGCATGTTATGGGGGTAAGTTTTTGAAAAATTTTAGGACCCTTCTCTAAATGCATGAGAAGGGTTTAAATACTACTAACTAAATCTAAAAATAACTTATTACAAAAATGTAGGATACCGTTTAAATGACCGTCCTTTTTTAAGGCAAAAATAAAGCAAAATTAATACTAACTGAATCTAAAATTAAAACTACTAACTAATTATTTCTGTATCTGCTCCTTGAAATCACAAGCATTCAGCATTTGTCTGAGAACAGTTAGCTGGCTGACTTCTGATTTTAGCTGTGCTGTGAAAACAGAATCAGCAAGAGTTGGCGCCATCTTCTTGGTAGAATTGATGATACACTTGAGAGTCATGCACTGGCTGTGTGGTTTTACCAAGTATGCCTAGTAAGAATCTCAATTCAACTTAGTTAATCTTTTGATTGATTCTGCCTTTTCTTGAGCCTTCTATCTCCAGCTTGTCTGCAATTGTTGTTCATATGTACATACCATATTGAAGATGTTTCGGACAATTACTACTGGTTTTAGGATTCAAGTTTTACTTTTTATTTAACCTCCAGCATTCTTTTTACAAATTTCTGGGCTTACAGGTGACTGAGCAATTAGAAGCTTTCCTTTTCAAGAAGTTTTTCCAGCTAATCGTGCATTGGAAATTGCCTCCGTTTCTTTATCTGGGTTTCCTTGGTACGGTTTTTGTCGGTCGCGCGTTTTCTTTTAGTGGATATAAAGCTCAAATTTTGTGAAAATAATGATTCCGTAAGCTCTTGACCCTAAGTTTTAAATTGTCTATTTCTGATATCAACATTGTCCAGTATCCATTTAATCATGTCCGTGTATGGAATAATTTTGGGCCTCACCGCTATCCTATGCAAAAACAAACAAGCTAGATCTCTAATGGATGCCTCAGAAGAACCATGTGAGCCAGCAGTAGTCGCAACCTCCATCACTTTAGGATTCTCTTCCTCAAGTAGACTATACATGCCTTCCCAAGTAGCAATACCAGCGTCTCTGTTACAGGCAGTGTCTGTATACAAGGGTGCCATTTCTTTCTCTTCAAAGCTCGGGGCTTTGTCTTTCTTTCCCATAATATCCTGCGTACTACTTTGTATATTTCTCTATTCCCCGTTCCTGCAATTTACAAGTGAAGTGAGAATAATGATATATGAAAGGTGATGGGAAAGTTTTAAATGCCGAAGACATATAAAATATACCACCTTACGTGAAATGGCTCTTTGATAAGCACAAAACCATATTCCATTAATGACTGGCAACTAACTCATTAATTAGCATTAAAGCCATAACCAGGTCTCGGTTTATGGAAAATACTTTTTTGAAAAATGAGCCCAAAAGATCTAGGATGAAGCGATGAAGCGATTTGCTTCGCAATATCGTAGATCACAACATCACAGAATCGCAACATCGCAAGGTTGCTAGCTCGCTATATCACAATATCGCAAATTCACAATATCACAAAATTGCAACATCGCTATATCACTATATCGCAAATCACTAGAGCACAATATATGTCAATCATTCGTTAATTTGTTTTCTACGAAATGCGATTTGCGATATGGGCCATCGCATATCGGCAGTTTAAAGTTTTTTAGTGTAAGTGATTTTTTTAGACATGCGATGCGATAAATGTTTTCTTAATGTGTAGTTTTGCATCGTGATCTCGCAATCTGAGAATTCGGCTTGCAAGGAGGTATCCTGTTATCCTTTTTGCGATGCGATTTTTCTTAGGGAAAGATTTTGTCTTACCCTATCATGAAACTTAACTTTTTAGATTTTTCAAGGGTATTTTCCTAAGTTTATGATGGTAAGTTTTATTAAAAATGAAATACAAGCACTAATTAATTTTTAAATATTTTACTAAGGTTCCCCACTTATTTAGTATTAGGAATAACACTAAATAAGAAGGGGGGTTTTTGTTGGCTACAACAGGATCTTATACCTCAGGTCTATGATTTCTCTTTTCATGTCCTTGTTTTCTTTCTTCAATTTCTTGTTCTTTTTATACCATAGAGTTAAGTGAAGAATGAGGTTATCACTCCTGGAAATTTGAATTCCACTTTGCGCCTTCAGCATTTGATTTTCAGTTTTGAGGTACCTATTTAATGTCTCTAGCTCAAAGATTTCTTGTTTCAAGATATTAGATGCTGGAGGTTCTTTTGGCTCATTAAACTGGTTTCTTCCTTCTTCTCAGCTCTTAATTAATCCTTTGGTTACTTTTGTTCTCTCTAATGATTCTATGTAATCATAAATTTCTTGCTGAATAGGATCAATACCTGGGGTTTGTACTAGACTCCTTGGATGTGAAATGAAGGAAAGTGGTGATACCTTGGTGATAGTCTCAGTGATTTTCTCAAAGATTTCTTAAGACCTTTAGATTACTTTTTTGAGTCAAGATTGATATGTTCTGCAGCTTCTGAGGTTGCTTCTTTCACTGTGTTCAATCTGGTGCTTCTTCTCAAACCTGTGCTTGGTAATCCTTGAATTTTCTTTTCTTTAGCTTTTGAATTTTACTTCTGAGGAAGGATTTTTGTTTAGGGTAAAACCCTTGTTTCTTCCTTCTAAGACTTTCTCTGTTCATTAACCTATAATGGTATATTGTGTTGTCTATAAGCTGGATTTTCTTTTGAACATTTACTAACATTTTCTTAAGGACATGTAACAGAAAGTATGGAAGATTCATGTAATTCTCTTCAAGGAAATTCATCAATAAACTAATGTGATAGAAAAACATACACCCAAATCAGCCTTCGCAAGTAACAAATTTCTTAAGGACAAGGAGCAAATTTCTCCATTTACTTTTGAGGGAAAAACTAGGAATACCTTTTCTGAAGATAGTAGTATCCATGCTTGGGAGTTTCAAGAAAATTTTCCAATCTTCCCCTTCGATTCCTCTGTTATTGAACCAATTTTCTCCACCTCTAGTAGTCTGGTGGCTTATGTAATTAAGAACCCAGTTATACGAACTTGACATCGCTTATTTCAATTTCTGTTCCATAAAAAGATCATGCAAGGTTTTTTTCACCACCCTTTGGAAACCATAAAAAATTTCTATGAAATCTAACCACTGAAATTTCTATAACAATTCTTTATTCTGGGGGTATCCTTCCAAAAATTTCCTTCTTGTTGGTTCTGTTCGAACGCTAATGCCCATGGTGAGAGATATTTCATCTCAAGAATTGTTTTACTTGATAGGGAAAATGGTCTTAGTAGGGTTTCGCTCTAGGATGGAGAGACTGTATGAAATAGAAAAATGATATAATGGTAAAGTGTAATGAAGGTTCATAGAGATGAATTAGCAATTTGAATGCATTTAATTCCATGATTTAGCGATCAAATTGATTGATTCGAAATAAGGACGAGATAGGAGTTAAAATGGTGGTGAATTATAATGGACTTGACAAGTGACTATCATCCATGAACTCCAATGATTTCATTTTTTTCTATAATTTTATGTCCATATAATTCATATATGCAATATGTTAACCCCTATTGTAAAATTAAAATGTCACATACCTTAAATTTATTTGCTAACCTTTATTTTTCCTTCGATGTCTTTTGGCGGTACTTTTCACTTTGGAAGGAGTCAATCATTTCTTCAATTTGAGCCACCAAGTGTCCCTGTTAGATTGGTTGTAGAGATATTATTAGAGTTGTAGAAACTTGCCCAAGCTGCAGAAAGTCACTAATTCTATAGCTGAAATATTTCCAAGAAAGGGATGTTTAGAAAAAGGTATTTTTTTTATTTTATAGAAAAAATTGTTAAGAGAAAATTTTAAGGTGCCAACAAGAGTTGGTTTTCACTTTAAATTTTCTGTATAAGCAAGCCGACAAATTGTTGGTTTTCATGTTTACACATTTTTATTTTTTAATAAAAAGAGAGAAAAATAAAATTTCTAAGGTGGAAAAGAAGAAGAATTCTTCTCGACCATCTTCAATTTTGAATTGTTTTGGAAAATTTTGACAAATTCTTCTTTTGTCAATGGCTTCTCATAAAGTCTAAGTCGATGTCCATTCACTAAAGGAGGAATTTTCTCTTCATCAACAATCCTAATTCTGACTGCACCATTGTCAAAGTGATTTTCAGCTTCATAAGGTCCAAGACAGGGAGTTTGGAATTTTCCTTGGAAGTTTTTGAACTTTGAATAACAAATTAATGCCCAATCTCCTAGATGAAATTTTATTTATTTAATGTATTTGTCATGCCATCTGGATCTTTGTTTCTAAACTAGGCTAGTCTTCCGGAAGGATTCTTGTCTTATTTCATAATGCTCATTGAGTTGCCTCATCCTTTGCTTTTGTGCTCCTATTAAGTCAAGATCCAACTAGATTTTTATTTTATAGGTCTAGATCTGGAACTCTATTGGAAGTAAGACCTACTTCCCATAAACAACTTCATAGGGAGTATGTCCTGTAGTGCTTCTCCATGTAGTTCTATAAGCCCACAAAGCTTCTAGAATATTTTCTGCCCAACACTTCCTATGTAAGTGTACAATCTTAGTGAGAATTGCTTCAATCACCTTGTTTCTAGATTCAACTTGTCCATTAGATTGTGGAGGGTATGCAGTAGATTTATGATGCTTGATTTTATACTGTTCCATGAGCTTTTTCACTAATCTGGATGTAAAATGTGTTCCTTGCTCTATTACAATTTCTCTTGGGACACCAAAACGAATGAAAATATCCTCAAAAATAAATGAAACTACAACAATTTCAGTAGAAAAAGGAAGTGCTTTAGCTTCTACCCATTTAGTGACATAATCAGTACATACCAAAATATAACTTTTTTGTTTTGAAGGTGAATTGATTGGACCAACAAAATCTAGTGCCCATTTCTCAAATGGTTGATTGAGTACCTGAGGTTGTAATGGAATTTCATTTTAAAGAGTATGTTCCCCATTCTCTGACAATCGTTACATCTCTTTACATATTCCTTGGTATCCTTGAAAATGGAAGGTTAATAATATCCTAAGATTAGGATCTTATAAGCAGTTCTTCTATTCGAGAAATGTCCTCCAAATGTTTCATCATGTCATGCTTTAATTATTTCCAGTATCTCATCTTTTTGAACACATCTTATGATGATGAGACTTGGTCTTGTTTTTCACAATTCTTCATTTATTTATGAATAAAATGTGTTGTTGTGAATTATCCTCCTCCTTTCTCAGGAGACAAATGAAATTGTAATTTCCTTGTAGATAAATAATTAGCAATATCTGCATAACAAGTTGATTTAGTATTTACTTCAAAAATATATTCATCAGGAAATTTATCCTCTAGAATTTGATCATTGTTATCATTTTGAATTCTAGATAATAAGTCAACAATTGTATTTTTTTTTCTGGGTCGATCTAGAATGGTGATGTTGAATTCTTGCAACAATAAGATCCATATTGTTATTCTACCATTACTGATTGATTTATTCATTAGATATCTAACGGCAGTATGGTTTGTGTGAATGAAAGTTTCATAGCTAGTTATATAATGTCTAAATTTGTTAATGTCATGAACTATAGCTAAAAACGCCTTATTAGTTACAGTATAATTTAGCTCTGTTGGAGTTAAAATTTTAGTGGTATAATAGAATGGATAAGGAGTAAGGTAATTTTATCCTAACAAAACTCCTAAGGTCATGTCTGAAGCATCAATTGATATATTGAAAGGAAATTTCCAATTAGGTCCTTTTAAAATAGGTTCTTCAGAGATTTTATTTTTCAAAGTTTCAAAGGCATTTTGATAATCAGATCACAATTGAATTCATAGTCTTTGGTGAGTAGTTTGAAGAGTGGAGATGCAATTTTTGGGAAGTTTTCTATGAATCTTCTATAGGATCTAGTAAAACCAAGAAAACTCCTAACATCTCCTTAACAATTTGGCACTGATAATCTAGAAATGACCTCTACTTTAGATGAGTCTACCTTAATTCCATCTCCTGAAATATGGTGACCTAAAACAAATCCTTCCTTAAAAAAAAAAAAAAAAATCTCAGGACTCAATGAAATATTTATTTCCTTACATATTATTAGAACTTTTCTAAATTTTCCAATTCTTCTTTCAACGAATCTCCATAAACTGTGAAATCATTCATATATACTTCCACACAATCATGAATAAGATCAGAGAAAATTATGAGGACTGCTCTTTGTAATGTTGTCGGAACATTGCATAATCCAAAAGGAAGTACTCGGTATGCATAAGTTCCCCATGGATAGGTAAATTTGGTTTTATCGTGATCCTCAGGTGCTACCTAACTTTGATTGTATCCACTAAAACCGTCTAAAAATGAAAAAGAATTTCCCTGCTAATGTCTCTAAAACTTGATCTATGAAAGGGAGGGTAAAATGGTATTTTAATGTTGCTTTATTCAATTCCCTGTAATTGATACACAACCTCCATTCCCATTTTTCTTAGGAATGATTACTAGGGTTGAAACCCACTGACTGTCTGATATTGGATAGATGAAGTTTACATTTAGAACTTTTTGTAATTCCTCCTTAACAATTTCTTTTAGATTTGGGTTCATTCTTCTTTGTGGTTGTTTAACTGTTCTTTGTTCAATGTATATATGATTCGTGCAAGTTTTAGGATTAACTCCTCTCATATCAATGTATTCCCATGCATAAGTAGAAGAATGTTCTTGTAAAATTTCTACCAGTTGATTTCTTGTAATTCTTCCATGTTTTCATTAATGTTCAAAGCTTTACCTAGAAAAAATTCTATTATAGAGTTTCCAAAATTTTCCATATAGAGTAAAGATACTTGTCTGGATGATAGATATTTGATTTGACTACGATCATAATGTGAGGAAGATTAATTATTTCCCATTAGATTTAAAATTTGGTCCTTCTCTCTTACTTGCTAAATAGTGAAAAAAGGTTGTATATCATCATCATCATCTATCCATTTATCACTCTCTATTTCTATTATGTTTTTGCAGGTGGATACAATGTAAATTTCTTTGTAGAACTTCTATCTGAGATAAACATGTCACCTGATTTACAACCGATAAAAGCATTAGTTGTAGCTAAACAAGGTCTTCCTAGGAGTAATGGATGCCCTCCTAGATTATTCTTGGGTGTTAAAATCATGAAGTCGGCAAGATATTCCCAAGAACCTAAGGATACACAAACATCTTCTAACACACCATCAGGTTTAATTACAAACCTATCTGCTAATTCCAACAATGTTGGTGTGTATTGAATATTAGGAAGCCTTAGTGAATCCATGACTTGTTTACTCATTATGTTTATGGCTACTCCTAGATCAATTAGTGTGTTTGGTATTTCAATTCCATTGATGTGAATTTTCACAATGGAGTTCCCTAGATCTACATAATATTGTATTGTTGTTTTCCCTATCACGATGTCTGTAATTTTCCCAACTAATTGAATTATTGTTATGTTTCTTCTTTTTCTTCCTCATCTTTGAGTACTTAATTCATTGATTGTTTTTGCAAACATTAGTATTTCTTTTATGGCTTGCAATAAAGGAATTTTTATACAAACATTTCTTAATTCATCCAACATATTATAATAATGCCATGCGATTTATTTTTCTACTCCATCAATATCAACTATTTAAGAAAAGGTGGTCAAATGGATACTGAGGGTTGTTATATAATAGGAGTATTATCATAATTTATAGGAACATTTTATGTATGAATATTTTCTTTCTAAGGATTAGAGATTTCTCCTTCTTTAGACAAGTTTTTATCTTTTTGAAAAAATTTCCTTGCTTCTTGAATAACAACAGGGGGTTTTATTTGCAATATTCTACCAAAACTTAATTGAACATTATTTAGATATAGTGGACTTATTACATAGGTTTGAGGATTTTGACCCTCCATATTATAAATAGGTTGTGACACTTTATTATTTGGATTAGGAAGTTGTTGAGTAGGTAATTGATTTGATTTTTGTGCAAATGGTAGGGATAACTATGGATTTTGATTTTGGATTTGGACTTGAGGTAATTGATTAGCTTGAGGAATTTGATTAGATTGAGGAATCTGACTGGATTGGGGTAAGAATTGTAATGGAAAATTAGGATAGGGTGGTGAATATTGTTGATATTTAGCATAATCCCCATAAGGATTTTGTCATCCTTGATTCCAAGATTGTGATTGTGGCTGAGCACAAGCCTACCAAGATGGATTCCAATTATTTTGTGAAGACTAAGAAAATTGTTGTGTTCTAAAGCCTTATGGTTGATTTTCTTGAGAGTTCGACCATGGTCTTTTAGCAATAAAATAAAGAGGGTCTACTTGTTTCGCTATCCCTTCATCATTAAGTATAGCCTTAAAACTTGGCAAATAAGGACATTCCTTAGTATCATGGTTATCTACACATATGTAACAAGTTTCTATGGTTTTTATGTCTAAAGGAAATTATCATATAACATGCTTCTTTCGACACCTAGGACAAAAAATGGATAACGCAACATTTTTAGACTTTTGCTTGTTTTGTAGTTTAAGGGTGTCAATTTGTTCACTTTGACTCCCTAAAATAACTATCTTAAAAGTATCAAGAAAACTTCCTAATTCTTCCCTACTGACTGTCCTAGATGCAGATTTATTGATTCTTGATAAGAGAGGGTCCCTAGGACTTTTTCCAACTTGTTCCTTACCCCTTCAGATATGTACACATAGATCACAAATATATGTAAATGGTAATTGAGAAATATCCCATTTTCCTGTCGAGTTAAGGAGATAAATCCATTCATCTCTGAAAGATTTGTGTAGGAAGGCTTTCAAATTTTCCTCATCCAAACTATCCATTTTTTCTCTAAGATTATAAACAAATATCTTGAATAAGTCTTCAAGATTCTCATCTTCTTTCTATTTCATTTTGAATACTTCATCCCTAATGTTGTGAGGCATACAGTAGTATCTATATTTTTCTAAGAAATATTATTTCATTTGTGCCCATGTCCTTATAGAATTCGCTCCTAGACTCATGAACCATTTTAATGTTGAATCCTTTAAGGTAGTAGGGAACAATATTAATTTATGAGCATTATGTAGATAATCATATGATCTGCATAATACTTCAAATTCAAAGAGAAATGTCTCTGGGTCTTCATTTCTTTTTCTATGTAAATTAGGAAGAATAGAAGGTGAAATATTTTTCATGGTGAGGGTTGTATCTTCATCAAAGATAGGAAATCCAAAAGGGTCTTGATCTCCCCTACCTCTACCTTCTCTTTTACCTATATCTCCACCTCCTCCTCTACCTCTACCTCCTTGTTGGCTAGTTGAATTGTTTATTAATTAACAATCAAGTACCACATTAAATTGTCAACCTGGGAAAGTCTTTTTATTTCAAAGGCTACTGCGTACTGTATGTACTTTAACTCTAAAAGCATTAAAAAGCTGTAGTATGCATAATTCTCACGTTATGTTATAACAGTGTACTGTAAAGATAAAATAAAAACAGTTAATAAATCCGAGAAGAAAAGTGATGGATGCTCTGTTATCAGAGGATCAGGACCCTATCCTCCAAACCAGGACGTTCAACACCTGCCCCTGTAACCAGATTGCTAATACACACTGAAAATCTAATTCACCGTTGAAGTACAACTTCGAACGATTAACGAAACAGAGTGCCAGCAAAAAGGAAACTACCAAAGGTAATGCTTACAGAATCCAAAACAGAGTACCAGCATAAGAAATCACCAAACACACTTACACACTTGACAGAAAAGTAAATGGGTGAATCTTGTGAGGAAGGCGCGCCCAGTCCCTCTCACAAGATTCCCCAGAACACAACTGTTGGATTAGAGACTCAGAAAAATCTTCTATTCATCTGCCAAAAGATTTAGTACAATAAGAGTTCAGACTTTGTTGTTCGTCTTTTAAAATTCCCCTTTCAGAATCCTCCCTCTAATATAGATGTCTCCTCTTTATAGAGGAGACATCTATTACAATAGATTATCACGGTTCATTCAGTTAGCCAAAAATAAGAATTAAAAAATGTTGTTATAACAGTGCAACAGTGTATTCTTTCTTAAGTTTATTTCTGTTACACAGCTGGTGCCTGAACTTTTCCTGTGCTCTTGGGATCCTTGTATTATCCTTCGCCATTTCCCCATGGTTGCTGACTTAGAAAACCCGTATTGTTCCTGATACTTGAGCAATCGTAACTATGTTTTGCCCTTTTTGGGTAGTTGCTGATTATGCCGCGTCATCGTGGAATCCTGGCAGTCTCCAGATAGTTTCCGTTTGTTATTTCCAGTTGGTGCAAAAATAACGTTCTCCTGCTTTTAGATGGTTGTCGTTACTGGCTGTGGCAACTGCGTAGTTGCTGCTCCTGGTGTTGCAGCAACTGCGTAGTTGTTGTTTCTAGTGTTTCAGCAACTATAATTATAATTCCTGCAGTCTTTAAACAGCCCAGCAATTATTTGGCAACTTAATTGACTTTTCCACAGATAAATATAAAGATATTGATGAATATGCAATGAACAGTTAAACATATAGATATGTGGAGAGTTACTTCGTACCTTGGGGTGATTAAGTCATTATACAATCAAAAGCTTTCAACCTATGACTGAAAAAGGATAATATTATGGCAAAAATATAAGGTCAAAATTGGTCAATTCTGAGTCCCAACATCCCCCCCAACTGAAGAGATTGCATGTCCCTATGCAATGCCTACTCTGAGTCTGAGTCGGAGTACTAGGATGAACAATGTAGATTACTGAGACAATAGTTATAGGAAGTGGCATCAAACTTCTTCCTGAACCCACAAACAGTCTGTATTTGCCTCCATGCTGCTGCTTCTTCCCTGTTGGATAATCCAAACTGGCCCTTGTATTGTTCACCAGATAGCCATAAAAGTGGAAATTTAAATCTGTAACCCATCCAATTTTCAGCACAGTGTTGCATGCATTTAACATAATGAGGTACCCTTGAGAGTGCTACCTGCAAATTAGGTGGATTATAAGGGTGATATTCCTGCCTCTCCTTGGGGCAGTTCTCCCAAAACAGTTTATTTGCCTTGACAGCCAAGGATGCCTTAGTCTTCACATAATGCTGACAATCTCTCAGGACCATTGCTTGCAGTTGCCTAACGTGGTCCTTCATTTCAGGATCACTTACCATTCTTAGATGTTGTGCAATGAAGGTGGCTGCGTTCTGCGGTTCAACTCTAATCCACAGAAGACAATTCTGTTCATTATGTTGAGCTGAGGCAAAGGCGTTCTGCCATGTAAGTTGGTTAGCTAAAAAGGAGATAAAGGCTCTCAGCTGTATGTCGCCAACTACAGGTGTCATATTCATATTTCTTTCTTCGGACATGGCTTCATTATGGAGATAGAGCTCGCATAACAAATTTTGATCATTTTTAGGTGCCTCTGCAAAGGTTTGCATAAACTGCTCTGATGTAACTACCTGATGAGGTCTACCTTCTTTGACAGCCTTTATCTGTAAAAATGTGAGTCTTTCCCTTAAAAATGTTGCATAATTAAAAGAGGGTTTCCTTGTGGCAAGTATTTTTTTGGAATAACTCAAACATCTGGGTCAATCTGGCTTTTAGTTCCTTGATTTCTTTGTACTGGGCTCTGCACTGCTCAAGTGCTTCCCAGTTCTTATATGCATAACTGAACTAGATCCCCTTTTGCTGTTGGAATGCTTTGCCTTGAGATAGCTCATATTCTCTCCACCATTCTCCTTTTATTTCTTGAAAACTGTCTGTTTCTGTGCATGCATCACTAACAGAAGGAAGTTCTGTTTGTGTAAAGGCATCAACAAGGGTAGTCTGCTCTGTGATTATTGGAGTAGGCCGGGATGATCCAATGTCTTCCTTTCCATTTCCAGCTACTGTTTCTTCTTCATGTTCTATATTCTGTACTGATTCCTGTGTATTTGATTCCTCTTCTTGTTTGGTGGCGATTTGGGTGGGCCGGGGTGAGTCTATATTTTCCTCCTCATTTTCCTCTTTTTCTATGGCAGTCTGGATAGGCTTGGGTGAGTCCCTGTTTTCTTCCTTGTTTTCCTCTGTAGGCATTTTTTCCTCTTGGGTAGGCCGGGGTGAGAGTATGCCTTCTTCCTCATCCTCTGTTGTAGCTTCTTTTTCTTCTCGTTCCATGGCAATTTGGGTAGGCCGTGGTGACTTTTCCTCTTCTTTATTTTCTATTCCCTCCTGCATAGTTTCTGGAGAGCTTACTGGTTCTTGTGTGACAGTAAGTTCTTTTGTTTGCTCTGGTGCAGTTTCGGGAGAGCTTACTGGTTCTTGTGTGTCAGTAAGTTCTTCTGTTTGCTCTGGTGCAGTTTTTGGAGAGCTTATTGGTTCTTGTGTGTCAGTAAGTTCTTCTGTTTGCTACTGCATCTTTTCTGGAGAGCCTGTTGGTTCTTGTGTGACAACAGGTTTCTCTGTCTGCTCCTGCACCTTTTCTGGAGAGCCTGTTGGTTATTGTGTGACAACAGGTTCTTCTTTCGGAGCGGAGGGTTGTGGTGTCTCCATCTGTGTCGCAACAGGTTCTTTTGTTTCAACCAGAACCGCAGGATCTTCATTCATTGGTTCTGCCACTATCTTGTATCCTGCTTGAGTATATAGTTCACCGCAACCGGTACACACATATTCATTGTCCTTACTCTTTTCTGCTGCAGATGCTACTCGTGCTAAAATGTGCAGGCTAAATTCCTTTTGATAGGCTTCCTTGACCCTTATAATTTCCTCCTGGTAGTCCTGAATCTGAGTTTTCAAAAATTCAATTTCTTCCTGCAGAGCCGATATGGTGGGCTGAACTTGTGGAGTAGCAGGTTCCAATGGAGGCAGAGGTTGTGCTTTATCATTGGTTTGATCCCTTATACCCTTAACAGGTGGTTCTTGTGTGTCACCTGGGGTAGTGGTTGTTTCCTGTGTTGCAGCGTCTTGGCCAATATTACCTTGGGTGTCAGCAGGTGGTTCTTGTGTGTCAGCTGCCTCAAAATATGATGTCACAAAACTGTGAACACTCTGCATCTCAACCTCCGAGGGTGAGGGAGAAGAGTTTCGAGGACTGGTGGAAATGCGAGTTTTCAGGGTGATGGGCGGTGAACTGGGAGGGGTATGGCTAGGAGATTCAGCTATTGCAGACGACTGAGTCCTTTGCTTTGGTAAAGAGGCAGGGAATTCAGTCATTTTTCTTTTCCGGCTGCCTTCCTTAGGGATAGTGGCGGAAATAGCGACTGCTTTAGCCAAAGCCCCAGTTCTTCTTCTTTTTGGTGCAGTTTCTATTTTCCTCTGCATTTTTCGTTTGAGCAAGGTGATAGGGATGTTATCCTCTGAGTCATCGGTAGAAATACCCAGTATGGGAATGGATGGATTAGTTCTATCAGGGGATGGGGTTGTTTCTACGGGTATTTCTGCTACTGCTTGTTCATTTTCAGCAACTTGCGGGGGTGTTTGCTGGGGGTCTTCTTTGGGAATTTGCTCTGGGATGTCGTCTGCGTGCTGAGGGGTTTCTTCAAGTGTTTCTTCGGGAATATTCTCTGTTTGTTGAGAGATTTCTTCGGGTACTTGCTCAGGAATGTCCTCTATTTGCTGAGGGACTTCTTCGTCTTGCTGAGGAATTTCATGTTCTGGCTGGGGAATTTCTGCCTCTTGATGGGGATTAATGGGAGGTGGAGGGTTATTTAAAGCAAGGCCTCTATTTATCAGCAATTGAGATAGGCGGTGGTGTTTCAGGGAAAGAAGCGGACGCTTTGCATTAACAGTATAACGTGACATATTTTTAAGACATCCCAATAAATAATATGGCATGTTTATCAACTGACGATTTCTCAAATGATTCAACAAGACAAAATCATGCTGGTAAATTACCTGGTACCGGCCTTCGCACGTCAGGTATTGTTTTATAAATTCAACGACTTTCGGCCATGGTTGAGGCAATGACTGTAGTGCTACACCTCTGCCCTTCGGTTCCACCTGCTCGCTAGGTTGAAGAAAATCCTGTTGCACATTAAGGATCAAGTGCTTTCTACTGAACCGTCATATGCCATTAGCTGGTAGCCCGGTGACTTGGGCTATGACTTCCTCCGTAACTGGGATTTGGACACCTTGAACAACAGAGAATCCCTCTGTTAAATTGCATGAAAATTCGAGGACTTGATGCTTGTCGAAGTCTAGAAGTCTCCGGAAGTAATCTATCCATCCCGCTTGCAGAAAGATCTGATAAACCTCGGGATAGAGCTCGAGAAGAGCTGTTGTGCCAGGTTCATGTGTAATGAGGTTTCCTCCCATAGCTGTTATCTCAGTGAATTTCACAGTTCAGAGCCGAGCTTTCGAATTCAGTTCAGAGTAAACCGTTGCAAATGGTGACATGCCGTGATAAGGTGACTTTTACATATTGCCGGGAGAGTTAAGGACGGCGGCAGTTGGCGTAGTATGTAATTATGAGAGCGCTTTGGTAATCCCCCCCCTACACGTAAGTGATATGATTGGAAGTACAATTATTTGGTAGTCCTATCAGCTTCTCTGCATTAACTATTATTTAATGTCCATACATAATCATGCATACCTTTATGTTTTACCTTTTTGGGTCGCTGCATCAAAAATTCTTGTCTTATCTTTTGTTGGATCATAATGATTACCACGGGTCTAGGAGCATGGGAATACCGGCGATTTCTAATAATAATGACGGAAAGTGATAGTGAAGGGTTGTGATCATCACAAAAAGTGGTGTATTTCATAAAAACTCGTTTCTTGGGAGCTGAGGTGATAAGACTGGTGTTTTTGTAAATGAGAGGATTGCTAAAAAGGTATTATGGGATCGGGAAGTGGTGCTGTAGCAACGGGGGTTGGTGTTGCAGCAACAGGAAATGGTGTTGCAACAACAGGGGTTGGTGTTGCAACAACAGAAATTCCAAATCCTCAAAGTTATTCCTTTAAAGCTTTTCGTTCTCAGCTATTTCCCATAGCTTCACATCCGCAAAATACTAAAACATAATATGGTAACCCTTGGCAGGGATTATTAGTAATTAAATAAAAAGAATATCTAATCTAAAAAAAATGCATAATTAAACAAAGATTTAAGTGCTTTGAGGGACAACAAGTTCCCCCGGAAAAGAATACTGTTTAATTGCCAT
Source organism: Pinus tabuliformis (assembly GCA_031772625.1). Classification (NCBI taxonomy): domain Eukaryota; kingdom Viridiplantae; phylum Streptophyta; class Pinopsida; order Pinales; family Pinaceae; genus Pinus; species Pinus tabuliformis. The sequence continues at coordinate 135,060,842 of CM062809.1, read as the reverse complement.
GCAAGTTGCTTTAAAATCTTCTTTAGAAACAGGTCTCTGATATAACCGAAGTCGATAGCCATTCACTAGTAGCAGTGTTCTGCTTCCATCAATTGTTAAAAGTCTAATTATCCCATTTGGAAAAACAACATCCACTTCATAAGGGCCTAACCACCTTGTTCTTAACTTACCTTGGAAATTCTCAAAACGGGAATCATAGAGTAGAGCCCAGTCACCTTTCTGAAACTGCTTTTGCTTGATGGTTCATTCATGCCATATGCTCCTCTGTTTTGTATCATGGTTGTCTGATGGATGGAATCCAGTCTTTTCTCGTCCAATTCTTGAAGTTGCTGTAACCTAGCTGTCTGTGCATCAGTCAAATCAAGGTTAACAGCTAAAGCAGTTCTCAAAGTTTTGATCTCAAACTCTAGAGGAAAAATAGCATTCTTTCCAAAAACTAATTCATAGGGTGAAAAACCTGTGGTATTCCTCCAAGTAGTTCTATAAGCCCACAATGCCTCGGGCAACCTTTGAAACCAGTCCCTTCTATTTTCCTTTATTGTTTTTGTTAAGATGGCTTCTATGACTTTATTGATGCTTTCTACCTGCCCATTTGCTTGGGGGTGGTAAGGTGTATCCATTTTGTGCTTAATATGATATTTTTGAAGCGTATTTTTGAAGCCATGAGAGTTGAAAGGAGGTCCTCCATCTGTGACTAATTCTCTGGGCAGTCCAAATCTAACAAAGATTTCTTCAAATAAAAATGTTAGTACTGCTTCTTCATTAGCTTTAATGAGTGCCTTAGCTTCTACCCATTTAGTCATGTAATTTGTGCATACTAATATGTACACTCTTTGATTGGATGGAGGATTAATAGGACCTATGAAGTCTAATGCCCATTTCTCAAAAGGTTCAAGAATTACCTGGGGATTGAGAGGCATTTCATCCCTGTGATTAGGCTGGCCCATTCTTTGACAGCTATCACAGGCCTTGACATATTTTCTAGCATCTTTAAAGAGTGATGGCCAATAATAACCCATTCTGAGTACCTTGTGTGCTGTTCTTTTATCTGCAAAATGTCCTCCACAAGGGCCATCATGACAAGCTTTTAGTACATCATAAATTTCATCTTCACCAATGCACCTTCGGATTTCCTGATCAATTCGTGTATGGAAAAGACACCCGCTTATCCAGCTGTACCTAGCACTTTTCTGAATGATCTTTCTTCTTTCCCTGTGTGATAGGTGTGATGGTAATTTTCCTGCAACTAGATAATTGGCAATGTCTGGATACCAAGGTGAGTGAGCTTAAACTGCAAATAAATATTCATCAGGAAAAGAATCATCTACTGGAGCATTTTCATCAGTTTTTAATCGAGAAAGGAAATCAGCCTCTACATTTTCTTTTCCTAGCCTATCCACAATTGTGATGTCAAATTCTTCCAATAATAACAACCATCTGGTCACTCAGGAATTTGTAACTGATTTATTCATCAAATATTTAATGGCCGAGTGATCAATATGCACAAAAGTAGTATAGCCAGTAATATAGTGTCGAAATTTATTTATTGCATAAATAACTGCTAAGAATTCCTTCTCGGTGACTGTATAATTTAATTCAGCTGGTGTCATGTTCTTACTAATAAAATAAATGGCATAGGGAAGATTATTTTCTTCCTGACCCAAGATAACTCCAATTGCAGTGTCTGAGGCATCAGAGGATATATGAAAGGGTAGTGCCCAATCAGGTCCTCTCAAAATGGGAGCTGCAAACAACTGATGTTTAAGTTCATTAAAGGCTTTTTCACAATCATCATTCCACTTAAATTCAGCATTCTTTGTTAATAACACAAATAAAGGAGAAGTTATTTTGGAAAAATTCTTAATAAATCTTCTGTAGTATCCAACATGTCCTAAAAAGCTTCTTACATCAGTTTGTGTTTTGGGGATAGGGAGAGTCTGAATTACCTGTATTTTAGCTGGATCGACTTGAATTCCAAGGAATGAGACAAAGTGACCCAATACAATACCTTGATTCATCATCATATAGCACTTTTCAGTGCTTAAGGCAAGGTGTGCTTCTATACACCGCTTAAGTACTTTTTCAAGATTCTGCAGTGCATCCTCAAAAGTCACTCCATAAGGGGTAAAGTCATCCATAAATATTTCTAATGAATCATTTAAGATATCAGAAAAAATCCCTATCACAGCTCTTTGAAATGTTGCTGGAGCATTACATAGCCCAAATGGAAGTACCCTGTAAGAAAAGGTCCCCCAAGGGCTAGTAAACGTGGTCTTGTCCTAGTCTTGGGGTGCAAGCTTAATCTGATTATATCCACTGAACCCATCCAAGAATGAAAAGAACTTCTTACCTGCCAGATTATCCAATACCTGATCGATGAATGGTAAAGGGAAATGATCTTTCTAAGTGGTTTTATTCAGTGCTCTATAATCCACACATACTCTCCATTTACCATTTTTCTTAGGTACAATTACAAGTGGGGAAACCCACTCACTATCAGATATAGGGTATATAAATCCTGCATTCAAGAGTTTCTGAAGTTCCTCCTTTACAATTTCCCTTAGATTAGGATTCATTCGCCGCTGGGGTTGACAGACTGGCCGGGATCCTTCTTTAATATAAATCTGGTGAGTGCATAGCTCAGGGGAGATCCCTTTCATGTCTGTATAGTCCCATGCAAATGCTTCTTTATTTTCTTGGAGTAACTTTATTAATCATTGTTTTTCATTGTCACTTAAATCAGGATTTATATTTAATGTTTTGCCAGGCTCAATTTCTATTGCTGTGCTTTTGGAGGGGCTGCCTACTGCTGACTGAAATAAATTCTTATCTTCGAGGTTTTGTTGAGTTTCAGATTCCATGATTGCAGAAAAATGACTGTACATTTCTGGGTTGACCGAAGAAGGTTCAGAAATGAAGTTGCTGATTAATTCATCTTCGGTAGAATCTTTTAAGGTTAAAGCTTATCTGATAGTTAGTATAGGTTGGGTTTCTTCATCCTCATAATCCACCCATACAGAGCTGTCATTATTAATCATAGGTGTAGCATGAGGATAAAGGGTAAGATGTTTTGTTTCTTGTCCATTGGAGATGGTCATTGATCCTGATCTACAGCTAATGAAAGCATCTGCTATAGCCAGCCAAGGTCTTCCCAGAATCAGCGGATGACCCCCCAAATTTGTTTTAGTTTGTAACACCACAAAGTCGGCTGGGTAATTCCAGGATTCTACAGAAATTATTAAATCTTCAATGACCCCCTCAGGTTTAATTGTAGATCGGTCAGCCAGTTCTACGATGGTTGGTGTTTCCCTAATAAAGTTTTTCAACTGAAGCAATTGTGATGTTTCCAATGTCATAATATTTATTGCAGCTCCTAAGTCTACTAGAACTTTAGAGACAAGGGTTTTTCCAACCTGCACTGTTACTGTAGGGTGACCAGGGTCACCATATTTCACAGGAGGATCTTTCTCTGTCATTAAAGTAGTCAGCTCTCCCATCACATGAACTGTGAGAGGGTCCTTAGCTTTTCTTCCAGGTTTTTTTATGCAGATATCTCTAACAGTCCTAGCATAAACGGGAACATCTATTAGCGCTTGCAACAATGGAATTTTAACGTATAAATTCTGCAGTTCACCTAAAAGGTTAAAAGTAGGTTGCTCTAGTGTTTTAGTGAGAGCCAATCGTTCAGGGAACGGTGGATCTGCTGTCTGATCAATGTTGTTAGATGTCGATTCGACTGTTTCAACATTATTGTTAGTAGGTTTTTCTTTTCTAACTTCCTCCTTATCAGAGTCAGTGATGTCATCAATGATGGGTTCAACAATTCTCCCTGAACGAAGATGGATATCGTTACATTGCATGGGGAAGACCATATGATTTTGAATATCAATTACTTGCAAAGCTTTATTATTATTTGGGTTGGGGTTGGGTTGCACAGGTAGTTGCGGTCTAATTTCCTGGTTATTTGGAGGAGTATTAGATGGTAAAGAAAGAGACTGTTGTTGTTGAGGAAATGGCATCTGTTGGGCTGCCCAGCCTGGGTTCCATTGGTTGAAATATGGTTGCTGGGGAGCCCAAGGATTCCATATAGTAGGGTCAGGAAAAGGGAGATTTGGTTGTTGCATAGGTGGAAAACTCATTGTGTTAAAGGGTGGGTACTGCATTTGGTTCATGGGTGGGTAATTTGTTTGAAAAGGAGAATGATTATTCCAACGATTAAATGCTGTGTTAGAATTCATACCTTGTCTTTGTGGCCATTGCCTCCTCTGTGTCATCAGGTACACTGCTTCAGCCTCTTCTTCAGTTGATTGCAATGCTGCTTTAATTCCAGGCAGAGAGGGGCATTGCTGGGTCTCATGGTCCTTTTCGCAGATTGTGCAGATTGGTACCTTATCTAGCGGGCATTCCCTGAGTGGGTGCTTTTCTCTACATTTGGAACAAAAAATAGCTAGGGCAGCTTCTGCTTCTGCCTGTTTCTTCTTTACCTGCAGAGCATCAATTTGTGAAGCAAAAGAGCTTAACATCTCAGTTTTAAATTCTTCTAATAAATTACCTATTTCAGCCCTTGTTGCTCCTCCGCTTGCTGACTTCTGAACTCTTGAATATACATTATCTCTGCTTTTTGATCTGCTTACTGCTCCCCTTGAACATCTCATGCAGAGATTGATAATTTCATCAAATGGTTCTTTGGAAATGTCCCCTTTTCCCAGCATGTTTAACATGTCCAAGCAGTCATCTCGTACCCCTTTCAGCAATATAGTCTTCAGAATATCTTTACTCATATTAGGGTGGTTAGACCGCTGCAGATTATACTGTAATCTTTCCACAAAATCTTCCAAATTCTCGTCCTCTTTCTGAACCATTTTAAACAATTCTTCCTTCCTTTCTCTTGTCCGGCAGTAATCTTGATACTTAGCCAGAAAGCTCTCTTTCATCTGATCCCAGGTAGTGATTGCCTGAGCTCCTAAGCTCATAAACCATCTTAACGCATTCCATTTCAGTGTTGTTGGAAACAGTTTTAGTTTCTGATTAGCGCTCACATAATCATAACTCCTACATAGTATGTCGAATTCAAAGATGAATTCATCTGGGTCTTTAGAGGATAACCCATGAAAGTTGAGTAATGCTGAGAGTGGAATGTTTTTCATGGGGGTTGTTCCTCTCGGGAGCTCCCCAATAGGGAATTCCAGGGTAGAGAGAGAATTTTCCCCTCTTCCTTCTGTTCTATTATCCTCCATTGGTCTTTTTCCTGAATCACTTGCTTTATCTTCTGTGTATTCTGTTTCTTCAGGTTCTTCTACCGGTTCCTCGGTGTATTCTGGTACTTCCAGCTTCCTTTCAGGTCCTAGTACTTCCTCCGTCTGTCGATCTGTTTGTGAGGAATACTGGATCTGAGGTCTCCGGGAACTTGTCCTCTGTGATGTTTCAGCCTTTGAGATGATTTCGTCAATATAAGTTTTTCTTCCTCCTTTGCCGCCTGTGAAATTAGGTTTCTTGTGTCCTCTCATGCACCTCTTATTCTCAAAAGGAAATCATTAATGCCTTTAGAAATCTCTAGTTGCATTCGCCGGCAACGGTGCCAAAATGTTGGCTAGTTGAATTGTTTATTAATTAACAATCAAGTACCACATTAAATTGTCAACCTGGGAAAGTCTTTTTATTTCAAAGGCTACTGTGTACTGTATGTACTTTAACTCTAAAAGCATTAAAAAGTTGTAGTATGCGTAGTTCTCACGTTATGTTATAACAGTGTACTGTAAAGATAAAATAAAAACAGTTAATAAATCCAAGAAGAAAAGTGATGGATGCTCTGTTATCAGAGGATCAAGACCCTATCCTCCAAACAAGGACGTTCAGCACCTGCCCCTGTAACCAGATTGCTAATACACACTGAAAATCTAATTCACCGGTGAAGTACAGCTTCAAACGATTAACGAAACAGAGTGCCAGCAAAAAGGAAACTACCAAAGGTAATGCTTACAGAATCCAAAACAGAGTACCAGCATAAAGAAATCACCAAACACACTTACACACTTGACAGAAAAGTAAATGGGTGAATCTTGTGAGGAAGGCGGGACCAGTCCCTCTCACAAGATTCCTCAGAACACAACTGTTGGATTAGAGACTCAGAACAATCTTCTATTCATCTGCCAAAAGATTTAGTACAATAAGAGTTCAGACTTTGTTGTTCGTCTTTTAAAATTCCCCTTTCAGAATCATCCCTCTAATGTAGATGTCTCCTCTTTATAGAGGAGACATCTATTACAATAGATTATCACGGTTCATTCAGTTAGCCAAAAATAAGAATTACAAAATGATGTTATAACAGTGCAACAGTGTATTCTTTCTTAAGTTTATTTCTGTTACACAACTGGTGCCTGAACTTTTCCCGTGCTCTTGGGATCCTTGTATTATCCTTCGCCGTTTCCCCATGGTTGTTGACTTAGAAAACTCGTACTGTTCCTGATACTTTAGCAATCGTAACTGTGTTTTGCTCTTTTTGGGTAGTTGTTGATTATGCCACGTCATCGTGGAATCCTGGCAGTCTCTGGATAGTTGTCGTTTGTTATTTCTAGTTGGGGCAAAAATAATGTTCTCCTGCTTTTAGATGGTTGCCGTTACTGGCTGTGGCAACTGCGTAGTTGCTTCTCCTGGTGTTGCAGCAACTGCGTAGTTGTTGTTTCTGGTGTTTCAGCAACTATAATTATAATTCCTGCAGTCTTTAAATAGCCCAGCAATTATTTGGCAACTTAATTGACTTTTCCACAGATAAATATAAAGATATTCATGAATATGCAATGAACAGTTAAACATATAGATATTCGGAGAGTTACTTCATACCTTGGGGTGATTAAGTCATTATACAATCAAAAGCTTTCAACCTATGACTGAAAAAGGATAATATTATGGCAAAAATATAAGGTCAAAATTGGTCAATTCTGAGTCCCAACACTCCTCCAATCATATTTTTCTCACCATTGACATTGTGTACCTCTCCTTATCCTTCTCCAACCATGATAGATTTTTCAGAACTAATGTAAGGATCTTGTATTTATTTTGGTTCCTCTTGTAGGAATTTACAGGGTAAGTTCCTCAGAAAGAATACCAAAAGGACACCGCTCACAACCAGATCACAGATCAATACACCAGTATTTTTGACGTGGTTAAAACCCTCAAAGAGGGAAACAGTCCACGGCCTGTCCCAACGTGGGTACTACAGGCAATTTATTAATCAAAGAATGAAAATTTACATAATCTTCTCTCATGCATGGATTACCCGAACAATGACCCTCCATGCGCTTTAAATAGAACTCATGGACCAATCGGGTGTCAAGCCATGGATCAAGTGTCGGTAATACCGAGGAGAGAATGAACCGTCGGATCACTACATATCGTGACCGTCGGATTGTAAGTTACAAAATGTACAACGGTAAAGAAACACACTTTACCTAACTCTATACCTAACTCTATACTAGACCAAGTTGAACTTAACTATTTCCTATGTGTCAGAATATCCTAACATCCCCCCTTAAGAACAACTTGGGATAGGATTGAAGGATTTACAAATATGACACAATAGGAGAAGGAAGGAGGCACTAGAGCCTATCCCCCCTTAGTGACAACTTCCTGAACTCCAAGCATATATCGAAGTTTAGTGAACTTCGCCTCTGTGAGAGCCTTTGTGAAGATGTCTGCAACCTGATCATCTGTTGAACAATATTGCACTTCAAGAACATGGTCATGAATGAGCTTTCTGATGAAGTGCATGTGTAGTTCAATGTGTTTGCTGCGCTGATGCTGGACTGGATCTTTGCATAGCTGAATGGCACTTTGATTATCACACCAAAGTGTGGTTGGATGCTGCTGCTCAAAGCCAAACTCTGATAGGATCTGACGAAGCCACAAGGCTTCCTTACTAGCTTCCACGACACCACGATACTCTGCTTCTGCTGACGAAAGAGAAATGGCAGCCTGTTTCTTACAAGCCCATGTAATAGTTCCTGAACCAAGAGTGAAGACATAACCGACAGTAGACTTCCAATCATCAGGGCCACCAGCCCAATCAGAATCAGTGAAACCAACTAACAGAGGAGCTGCTTTGGCACTGTAATGAATCCCAAACTGTAATGTACCTCGAATATAACGAAGTATTATTTTAGCTGCTTTCCAATGACTTTCACGGGGGTTTTGCATAAAACGAGCAACAAGGCCAACAGCAAAGGAAAGATCAGGACGAGTATGGGTTAAATACAAGAGTTTTCCTACAAGTTGACGGTATAAGGTAGCATCAACTTCAGGAGAAGTACAAGAGACTGAAAGTTTGACTCCAGACTGAAAGGGAGAAGGGGCTGGCTTACAGTCTTCCATGTGAAAATGACGAAGAATATCACAAGCATACTTGGACTGGGAAAGGAAAATACCCTCCTTGGATTGCAAGACTTGAAGACCGAGAAAATAGTGTAAGTGTCCTAAGTCTGTCATTTCAAATTTCTTTTTAAGGCTGGACTTCACATGGTTTATAAGGTTGGGATCACTACCAGTAAGAATAAGATCATCAACATAAAGAACAAGGATGATAAGAGAGTTGCCCACTTTCTTGGTGTAGACAGTATTGTCAGAATGACACCTAGAAAAGCCAGATACTAAAAGAAAGCTATCCATTTTGGCATACCAAGCCCGAGGAGCTTTCTTGAGGCCATAAAGGGATTTCTTAAGTCGACAAACAAGGCTGGAGTCTGTTTGTATGAAGCCAATGGGTTGTTCCATATAGATTTCTTCCTGCAAGTCCCCATGCAAGAAGGCAGATTTAACATCCATCTGATGGACTTCCCATTTTAAAGAGGCAGCAAGGGAAAGAACAAGGCGGATAGAGTTCATTTTGGCAACAGGGGAGAAGGTTTCAGTGTAGTCAATGCCTTCAACCTGTGAAAAGCCCTTAGCAACGAGACGAGCTTTATGTTTATCAACTTTCCCATCTGGTCCATACTTGGTTCTGTAAACCCATTTACATCTAACAAGTTTGTGTCCCTTTGGTAGAGGAACAAGATCCCATGTATCATTTGTCATCAATGAATGATATTCTTCATTCATAGCTGCTTCCCAATGTGGATGGCCTGAAGCTTTTGCAAAAGTGTCAGGATCATGATTTACTGGAGCTTGAGCCAGTAAAGAAGAGGCTCTTTCAAACTGAGAACGTGTACGTCGTTGATCTGTAGGATCACCGGCAAGATCACCTGCTGCATCCCGAGTAGCACGGACCCATCTTGGAAGTTGAGGATCCTGAGAAGGTGGGGGAGGATTATCATCCTCACTTTCATCATCTGAAGAAGAAATGTTTTCAAAAGTAGAAGAGATAGGAAGAGGTGGCACATCCGCCGGACTAGGCTCGCAGGCCGATTTATTTTCATCAAATTTTACATCTCTTCTAATGATAACATTTTTGGACTTAAATGGAATAAGTATATAACCTTTTACATATTCAGAATATCCAACAAAAGTACATTTCTCACTCTTAGGTTCTAAAGCTTTATGTTTTTCATCTGGAATATGGGCCCATGCTTCACTTCCAAACACACGAAAGTGACTTACATCTGGTTTAATGGAACTCCAAGCTTCTTCTGGAGTGATATTCTCTAGAACTTTAGTAGGAGTGCGATTGATTATATAATTTGCACAATTAATTGCTTCGGCCCAAAAACTAAGACTGAGTCCTTTAGATTGCAGCATACAATTAGCCATTTCCTTTAAGGTGCGATTTTTCCTTTCAGCTACACCATTTTGTTGTGGAGTGTATGGAACAGTATGTTGCATTTGAATTCCATTTTCGGTGCAAAAGTTGATGAATGTGTTTTTAACATATTCTCCACCATTATCAGTTCTTAGCTTAAGAATTTGATGTCCAGATTGTTTTTCAACAAAGGCTTTGAAGGCCAAAAATGTGTTAAATACTTCGCTCTTGAGTTTTAAGAAGTATACCCAAGTGCGTCTGGAGAAATCATCAATGAAAGTTAAGAAGTACTTGCAGCCAGAGAATGAAGCAACAGGAAGAGGACCACATAAATCACTGTGCACAAGCTGTAAAGGGGCTGAGGCTTACCAAGAGGCACGTTTGTCAAAACTGTCCCGATGATGTTTTCCAAGTACACATCCAGAACAAACACCATCTCTGCAAGATACCATAGGAAGACCTGTCACCATATTTTCTTTACATAGATGCTGAAGGGAGCGATAGTTTAAGTGACCAAATCGCTCATGCCAAAGTTTGCTCACTTCATCATTATGAGCAACAAATACTGAGGGAAGATTTGATGACCCAAAGTTGTGAAACTTATACAACCTTGTGGAATCATCAGCAAGACCAGTAGCTAGAATCTGTTTAAGATCTTTTAGATCCTTGATTACAACATCATGAGGTGAAAATTCAACAATTTTACCTTCACCTGAATGAGTTATCTGATAGACAGATAGAAGGTTGCAGGATAAGGTTGGAACACATAATACATCATTAAACTGACCATTGTCTAGATGAACAGTTCCAGTCCCTACAACATTAAGAGATCTATCATCACCAACATATATATTTTTGGTGTTACAATCATTTAAAGAAGAAAACATGGCTTGGTTTTTGGCCATGTGATAAGAGGCTCCAGAATCAATGAGCCACTCATGAGAATGAGAAGAAGAAGAAGATACATTTAATGCATAACCAGACTGAGATGATTGACAACGACATGCAGAAAGTGCCATTCCGGAAGTTGAAGTTGAAGTAGGCTCCACATGGATGTTATGTTTCTTCATTGCGGCTTCCAAGGCTTCCATCTTCTTAAAGCATTTAGATTCTAAGTGGCCATCTCGATTACAAAAGTTACAATGTCTATCAGTCTTCTTCCATTTGTTTTTATTGGTCTTATCATTTTGCTGAAATGATCTTTCATTTTGAGGCTGAGTTGATTTAGGACCATTCTTTTGAGGATATGACTTCTTAGGATTCTTTGAATTTGGTTGCTGCTGGGCGGCTAACGCTTTCGTGGAAGAGTTTCCAAGATTAAGAAGACCAAGGTGTAAGAGTTTTTCTTGTTCTCTTATTAAGGAATCACAAAAGGAGTCAAAGGAAGGGGCCTTGTAGTCTTTTCCTTGACAAATGAAAGCTTCCCTTGTAGAATGGAAAGTGGAAACAAATACAGAGTAGGCTGGTCCCAACTTAGTAAGGATGGAATAAATAAGGTTACCATCTTCTTTCTTAACTTTAACACCTTCCAAGAGATATCTAAGGGTCTTGAATTTGGAAAAGAAATCTTCAATGCAAGAAAAATTATTAGGATCCAAAGTAAGCAACTCATTTTCAAGTTGATGGGCTCTAATTTCATTTTTAATCCCAAAAACTTTAGCGAGTTTTTCTAATGCTTCATGAGGAGTCTCAAGTTCTGTAATGTGGAATCTAAGATCAGGAGAAATAGACATCCCTATCAAACCACGTGCTTGATCTTGTCTATTTTCCCATTTTGCAGCCTTGTCTTCATCTTTTGGTTTCTTCTCTTGGTCTGTGGCTATTCTGAAGAGACCTTTACTTCTAAGTAAATCTTCCATGTAGGCTACCCATTGGAAGTAGTTAGTGCTGTCAAGAATGACTTGGCATGGACTTTCCATTTTTTTTTTTTAAACTGAAGCTGAAGATGCTAAAAGTAAGTGTTCCAATGGATAGATCTCGAAAAAATAGGCGGTTTTAAAAAAAACAGCTCTGAAAAAGGCTTCTGGATGAAGAAGTTATGGCTTTTTGAAAAAAAATTGTTGACGTTGTCGGCAAAGTGCACGAATGTGCGGGAATGAAAAAATCCGCCCCCACAAAATGGAGACTTGAACCCAAGACCTCTACTCTCTTAAAATAGCTTTGAACCAATTGATCTATACAAAAAATTTGAGAGAGAGAGAGAGAGAGAGAGAGAGAGAGAGAGGGGGGGGGCCTTGGTTTGCGTGCTTGCCTTGAGAAAGCTCTTTTTCCCTACAAAACACAAAACACAAAACCCAACACGAATATGCAAAGAAAAATGAACCTTGCGGCTCGAAGTTAGCTTTAGCAAAAAAAACTAGAAATTTAAAAAAAAAAATCTCAAAGTTAGCTTTAGCCGAAAAACTAAATATTTTTCTCAATGTTTCTGATTTTCCGAGATCACACTAAGGTGCAGGGAAAAGAGCATACGCATGAGAAAAATCCTTCCTTTCTGTTTCTGATTTGCCCAGATCACACAGAGTCACAGGGCAAAGAGCATACGCAGAAATGAAAGGTATAGATCCGGTTAAAAAAAAGGGCTAAATAAACCGAAACCGAAATAAGCAGAGAGAAAATAACAGTAAACTGCAAAAAACACTGTATACCTCCCGATATGAAAAATGACGCAGCTAGGGCTACCGGAAACCTTTTCGCGTGAAACGAAAGGGGTTCCTCACTGGAATAGATGCTCCGAATGCAACAGAGCAGTCCTCTCAGCCCGAAAGCAGTCAGAAACATCAGATCTAGGAAACGACAACCGCATGCAGTTCTACCGCTTCAGATTTGGATCACCAACGGACGCGGCCCTCAAATAGCTCTGATACCATGTAGGAATTTACAGGGTAAGTTCCTCAGAAAGAATACTAAAAGGACACCGCTCACAACTAGATCACAGATCAATACACTAGTATTTTTGACGTGGTTAAAACCCTCAAAGAGGTAAGCAGTCCATGACCTGTCCCAACGTGGGTACTACAGGAAATTTATTAATCAAAGAATGAAAATTTACATAAGCTTCTCTCATGCACGGATTACCCGAACAATGACCCTCCATGCACTTTAAATAGAACTCATGGACCAATCGGGTGTCAAGCCACGGATCAAGTGTCGGTAATACCGAGGAGAGAATGAACCGTCGGATCACTACATATCGTGACCGTCAGATTGTAAGTTACAAAATGTATAATGGTAAAGAAACACACTTTACCTAACTCTATACCTAACTCTATACTAGACCAAGTTGAACTTAACTATTTCCTATGTGTCGGAATATCCTAACACCTCTATCAATGGATAATCAAAATGAGTTTCTTGTTCCTCTTCTTCACTAGGAATTTCTAATTCTTCTCCTAGAATTTGTTCACCAGTGCAAGATAGAAAAACTACTCCTGTAGTTGGGGATGTAGGATTTTCTTCGATTATAGCTTCAGTAGATGGCATAGGTGAAGTTTTAGATTGGATTTCTCATCTAATCAATTCAGGAAGTCTTTGTTGACCTACGAATGGAATTCTGGTTTTAGTGGGTGGTGTGGAACTTCGAAGTCGTGGTGGAGTGAGAGGATTTGTGGGAATTAAGCTTCTTCCTCGTCCTACAAATCTACCTCTAGAGTCTCTTTCCCTACGCATACCATGTTTTTATTTGATGATTTTTTTTAGCTTTTATTTGCACTTCCCCGACAACAACGCTAAAATATTTAGTCAATTTAATGCTTTTAAATTGTAAGCATAAATTATTGACCAAGGTAGGTAAATTGATAAAGTACAAGTGCACTGCTTATGCTAGAATTTGTTTATGTCATTAAGGTGATTATGTTATTGTTATCTGAATTAATGTCAAACTCTAAATGATATTTCTATAATTAGTTGAATTGAGATTTTTAGAATGGTTGGATAATGATTTTAACTCTTTTCAATGAATATGTTAACTTAATTTTCTTTTCAACTTATCAATTTTTTTTGGATTTTTATGCTACAGCTAAACAAAGATAATTATGAAAGCATGAAATGACTTAAATAAAATCCTATTTTATCAACTTCAAAGATGAAATGTGCTTGAGTTCAGATGTTGAGAAAGATTGTCACTTTTATCTACTGCAACTTCATTCAATACAAAAGAAAAACATAAAAAAGATTACTAAGATATGAAAAACTAATTATTCTATGAATGAAATGAAATGACTGAGTTATGCTAGGTATGAAGCAAATGAAATGACTGGTTTATGCTAGATATCAAGCAAACAAAATTATTGATACAACAATCATTCAAGTGAACTTAGTCGCGAACTCCATTGAAATTCGTCTTAAAAATATGAAAATAGGGCATCCATGAATTATATATATGAAATAAAATAAAATATAATTGCAATGAATCAAACAATTGATTTGTGCACAGGGGCCCTCGTGAGGTAGTTAGTTGCCTTAAATAAAACACATAAAATGTATGAACCAAGATCTTTGCATTAAAAAGAAAATAGTTTCTATAGGATTATTCAAAATTATAGAAGGTGGCACATTGTTACGTAGAGCTACCATTGTTTTTATAGAGTTTTAATTAACAATATGAGAAATTCAAGCCTACAGGACTTCGCTACAATCCTTATTAAACTAAATCATACTAAATCATATCTCTTATTTTTTGATTTTCTATTAAAAAATAAAATCGATAATATCTCTTGAAACTCAGACTCTGTTCCAGCACGCTATCTTAGAGTTGACTATCATGGTTGACCGTGTTGTAGTGTAGATGTCTTGATGAATTAGCTCCAATAAAGAGGAAGTAATCCATGAGAGGATCATTCCCTATCTACCCATATACTCCTTACAGATTTGACACACTCAAACCCTGTCAACAATGGAAGTAGTTGTGGATCTGTGGATTAGTTATAGAATTAGGTCAATTCTATAGATACATGTAGAGTTTTAATAAAACAATAAGCCATATTGACAAAATATGAAAAATATGGCATATGAATGTTTACCTTATCAAAACATTATGTTTATTGCATGTATTTGGATGATAGTGATAGAAAAAAGGAGGTGAATATGGAAAAACAGATGTGAAGATAAAGAAATTCTTGGACTCTACAATAAGGGATACATAAGGCCAAGTGCAACTCCTTGGGTTACACAAGTTTTGTTTGTAAAGAAGAAGGATGGCACCATTGTTTACAGGTAGTTGAACAAGGTGAATATAAAGAACATGTATCCATTATCTCAGATTGATGCTTTATTTGATCAACTAGAGGGAGTTTAAGTATTTTCAAATATTAATCTGAGACTAGGATATCATCAGGTGTGCATCAAAGAAGAATACATCTACAATAATGCATTTCATACAAGGTATGGTGATGCAGCCCAGGCCTCTCCCAGGCCACTCCTACCAGGACCTTCGACAACCGTCCACATAAAAGCTTATTAAATCCGATTCACAATTCAAATTCTGGTTATCCAGCCCAATTCCAAGGCAACAAAGCTTTTCCATTGGAATAAAATACCACTGCTCTTCTAGCAATTAGTAAAAAAAATTCTCAACATACCAGACATACGCATTCATTATGGACATACCTTATTATGAGTATTCCGTTAACCCGTGCTCTTGAGGGAATTCTCAAAATCGATACTCCATTAGAGCCTATGCGCACAACACATATGTATAACTACATATACCCACGGTACTTTTATTATCAACAAGGCTCGTATATTCTTAATAAATCCTCCTTACCAAAGATAACGGTATTACCATATGCTGACTCATTTTTAAAGATGTTACACCGGTTGCGTGTGTTGGATTTTAGTCATAGATACAGGCTTTTAAACCTTGTACCGAACCCCACTTACATATATACTTCCAAGGCTGTAAATTAAAGTCGATACACATCTACTGATCGCAACTCTGCCTCCGCTCTTTATCATTGGTCATTTATATAATCCGGCGATCCTCTAGAAACGATGTTCTCATATGCAAAATCCTCTGTTCGACGATAGCTCAATAATGACTGCGTTCCTCCAGAAACGATGCTCTTATATGCACTGTTAATCTCCACAACGACGGCTCAGTAATATATATCACGGTTTATAATAGTTTACTCTCAACTACAGAGCTCACCCTTTTGCCACTATATATCTGTTCGGACCAGAACGTTTGTAAAGCGGCATTCCATATCTCTGTTCAGCGCTTCAGTTATGAATTATCAACGATGCAACAACCACTTAAAATTTACAATCGTTATCGCCATAATCAGAATATGCACAACAATAAAATAAGAGTCCAGGCATTACAAACGTGAACGAAAGGAACGGTGCCTCAATGATCAATATACAGGATCTGCGCATGAGTAAACAAATAAGAACCAATTGCGCCCACACAATGTTAACATTATATGACATCAATTTCTTCCATCAAGCACATAACCATCTTAGAATTTTATTAAATCCAACATATTCATATTTACAATAAAACAGACATTCACACAGAGTTTTCTTCATGGCCAAATATGCAAATCCATGGCCCTTTTAAAAACTGCCCGAAGGCTCCCAAGGAGAACTTCTCACTCTCACACTCACTCCTCACACTTCCTCTTCCCTTGCCTTCCATGCCTTTGAGGCTCCCTAATTTATTAAACTCAGCATGATAAGAAAATCCTAAAATCACTCAACTAAAGCTCATGCAATGCATACATATGGCAAAAGAATCTTTTTAGCTTTATTCTGTCTTTTTCCTATTCTAAAATAGAAAAGCTATCCTTATCACTTAATGATCCACATCCACTCCTTTATACCTAAAATCTCTCCTAGTTTTATTTATTTGGAGAATATCTAACAACTTGGAATTTAGGAAAGTAATGCATGACCCTATGTCTATTATTTACAATAATTTTCCTTTGAGCTAGATGCTCCCGCATCATACTCCCAAGGTAGAAAAATTTCATGATCTCTTGATCATGTGTTCAGTTCTATGTTTTCCTGGATCCCATATCTTGTATTGCAATTTCCCATTTGCCACTGCTTCTGTCTGTTGTTCTTCTCCAGGTCTCCATATTTTATGCTACTTTGCTCCACTAGCTGTACTCTTGCAATCTTCTGTTGTCTTCCTCTTGCTGCTTCTCTTTTGTTTCACTACTGCTGGTCTCTTCCGGAATTTCTTCATCATTATCCACCTCATCATTTCAATTTCTTTGTCTAGTAGAATTTCTCCAGCTTCTTTAGTAAGACCTAAAATTTCATCTGCAACTTTTTCCTCAGCTTTCGCTGGCAACACTTCAGTATGCTTCTCTGAGTTTCTTCCTAACTTCTCTATCAACACATCAGTATGCTGATTTGCATTTACCATGAGACTGTCAGCTAGTCTTGCCTTCTTACCATCTACCTCCAGGATATCTTTCTGCTCTCGTGTACTGTACTGAGCTCTTTCTTCTGCAATCTCCCTGTCATATCTTGGATTCTCCAACCAATATTCCAACAAAGCAATTTCTCTATAGCATTGTTGCAGCATCTCATCATCACTTACAGTCCTTGCATTCACACACAAGCTGTCAGTTTGAAAATCACAGAGTTCAACAGTCTCAATTGTTGCTTTACTTACCCATGCTACAGACTGATCCACTTCTTCTGCATCCACACGAACTTCCTCTTGTGCTATAACAGTTGCACAAGGTTGCACATCCTCCTCAGTAAAACCTGTCATCACACCACAATTGTCAGCTACAAAAATACATGGTTTTACATTATCCATCTGATCTAGATTTTCCCAATAACTCAAGAAATCATCAATGATCTTCTCCTCTGTTAACTGCATGCTTATCTGTAAATCTCTTCTCTGCTGTAGTCTCTACCACTTCACTCTCTTCCTCATTAATAACCCATATCTCTGGTCTTTCTCATTTTCCCGTAACAACTCCATCAATAGCTCAAGATGAATTGCTATCTCAGCTTTCTCTTTCTCATACTCTTCTTGAGTCAATTGCTGTCTTATGCCATTCGCCTTGGCATATTTCTTCTCTTTGTTTCTGTGGCCTCTTTCTGAACCTCTGCTCTCTCCTTTATGACCTTCAGCAGTCATCTCCTTCGCCATAAGTTCCTCACCTATGAGTTGCATGAAGCTTCTACCATAGCAAGCTCTCTTGCTGCCACTTACCTCACCAATCCTTCCCTCCGGATCTAGTCTTTTGGTAATCATTGGTCCTCTGCTGGAACCTTTCGAGCATCCTCTACTGCTCCTATAAGCTTCTCTCATCTGCAACTTTATTCAACCACTGTTGAATCTTTAGGTTCTGCCACATTCACTTAGAATCCCTTGCTGGACTCCTTTATCACTACACTCCAGCTGTGATCTGCTTCTTCCTGCTGAGATTTCTTCCATATGCCTGTAAATCAAATTATCAAGCATAACCTTTAAACCAGAGATAATTAATACCTGTCAGCTCACCTTTCAAGATCCTATTGATCTTGTTTCACTTCCTCATCCGCACTGCATCTCTGTGCTGCAATATTCGTCAGTTCCAAAATCCAACATTCATTCATCACATGCAATTAACTTAACTAAAAACAACTTGAATCTTCAACCAGAACTATTCTAGCTCTGATACCACCTGATGCAGCCCAGGCCTCTCCCAGGCCACTCCTACCAGGACCTTCGACAACCGTGCACATGAAAGCTTATTAAATCCGATTCACAATTCAAATTCTGGTTATCCAGCCCAATTCCAAGGCAACAAAGCTTTTCCATTGGAATAAAATACCACTGCTCTTCTAGCAATTAGTAAAATAAATTCTCAACATACCAGACATACGCATTCATTATGGACATACCTTATTATGAGTATTCCATTAACCCGTGCTCTTGAGGGAATTCTCAAAATCGATACTCCATTAGAGCCTATGCGCACAACACATATGTATAGCTACATATACCCATGGTACTTTTATTATCAACAAGGCTCGTATATTCTTAATAAATCCTCCTTACCAAAGATAACGGTATTACCATATGCTGACTCGTTTTTAAATATGTTACACTGGTTGCGTGCGTTGGATTTTAGTCATCGATACAAGCTTTTAAACCTTGGACCGAACCCCACTTACATATATACTTCCAAGGTTGTAAATTAAAGTCGATACACATCTACTGATCGCAACTCTGCCTCCGCTCTTTATCATTGGTCATTTATATAATCCGGCGATCCTCCAGAAACGATGTTCTCATATGCAAAATCCTCTGTTCGGCGATAGCTCAATAATGACTGCGTTCCTCCAGAAACGATGATCTTATATGCACTGTTAATCTCCACAACGACGGCTCAGTAATATATATCACGGTTTATAATAGTTTGCTCTCAACTACAGAGCTCACCCTTTTGCCACTATATATCTGTTCGGACCAGAACGTTTGTAAAGCGGCATTCCATATCTTTGTTCAGCGCTTCAGTTATGAATTATCAACGATGCAACAGCCACTTAAAATTTACAATCGTTCTCGCCATAATCAGAATATGCACAACAATAAAATAAGAGTCCAGGCATTACAAACATGAACGAAAGGAACGGTGCCTCAATGATCAATATACAGGATCTGTGCATGAGTAAACAAATAAGAACCAATTGTGCCCACGCAATCTTAACATTATATGACATCAATTTCTTCCATCAAGCACAGAACCATCTCAGAATTTTATTAAATCCAACATATTCATATTTACAATAAAACAGACATTCACACCGAGTTTTCTTCATGGCCAGATATGAAAATCCATGGCCCTTTTACAAACTGCCCGAACGCTCCCAAGGAGAACTTCTCACTCTCACACTCACTCCTCACACTTCCTCTTCCCTTGCCTTCCATGCCTTTGAGGCTCCCTAATTTATTAAACTCAGCAGGATAAGAAAATCCTAAAATCACTCAACTAAAGCTCATGCAATGCATACATATGGCAAAAGCATCTTTTTAGCTTTATTCTGTCTTTTTCCTATTCTAAAATAGAAAAGCTATCCTTATCACTTAATGATCCACATCCACTCCTTTATACCTAAAAGCTCTCCTAGTTTTATTTATTTGGAGAATATCTAATAACTTGGAATTTAGGAAACTAATGCATGACCCTATGTCTATTATTTACAATAATTTTCCTTTGAGCTAGATGCTCCCGCATCATACTCCGAAGGTAGAAAAATTTCATGATCTCCTGATCATGTGTTCAGTTCTATGTTTGCCTGGATCCCATATCTTGTATTGCAATTTCCCATTTGCCACTGCTTCTATCTATTGTTCTTCTCCAGGTCTCCATATTTTATGCTGCTTTGCTCCACTAGCTGTACTCTTGCAATCTTCTGCTGTCTTCCTCTTGCTGCTTCTCTTTTGTTTCACTACTGCTGGTCTCTTCCAAAATTTCTTCATCATTATCCACCTCATCATTTCAATTTCTTTGTCTAGCAGATTTTCTCCAGCTTCTTCAGTAAGACCTGCAATTTCATCTGCAACTTTTTCCTCAGCTTTCGCTGGAAACACTTCAGTATGCTTCTCTGAGTTTCTTCCTAACTTCTCTGTCAACACATCAGTATGTTGATTCGCATTTACCATGAGACTGTCAGCTAGTCTCGCCTTCTTACCATCTACCTCCAGGATATCTTTCTGCTCTCGTGCACTGTACTGAACTCTTTCTTCTGCAATATCCCTGTCATATCTTGAATTCTCCAACCAATATTCCAACAAAGCAATTTCTCTGTAGCATTGTTGCAGCATCTCATCATCACTTATAGTCCCTGCATTCACACACAAGCTGTCAGTTTGAAAATCACAGAGTTGAACAGTCTCAACTGTTGCTTTACTTATCCATGCTACAGACTGATCCACTTCTTCTGCATCCACACGAACTTCCTCTTGTGCTGTAACAATTGCACAAGGTTGCACATCCTCCTCAGTAAAACCTGTCATCACACCACAATTGTCAGCTACAAAAATACATGGTTTTACATTATCCATCTAATCTGGATTTTCCCAATAACTCAAGAAATCATCAATGATCTTCTCCTCTGTTAACTGCATGCTTATCTGTAAATCTCTTCTCTGCTGTAGTCTCTACCACTTCACTCTCTTCCTCATTAATAACCCATATCTCTGGTCTTTCTCATTTTCCCGTAACAACTCCATCAATAGCTCAAGATGAACTGCTATCTCAGCTTTCTCTTTCTCATACTCTTCTTGAGTCAACTGCTGTCTTATGCCATTCGCCTTGGCATATTTCTTCTCTTTGTTTCTGTGGCCTCTTTCTGAACCTCTGCTCTCTCCTTTATGACCTTCATTAGTCATCTCCTTCACCATAAGTTTCTCACCTATGAGTTGCATGAAGCTTCTACCACAGCAAGCTCTCTTGCTACCACTTACCTCACCAATCTTTCCCTCCGGATCTGGTCTTTTGGTAATCATTGGTCCTCTGCTGGAACCTTTCGAGCATCCTCTACTGCTCCTGTAAGCTTCTCTCATTTGTAACTTTATTCAACCTCTGTTGAATCTTTAGGTTCTGCCACATTCACTTAGAATCCCTTGCTGGACTCCTTTATCACTGCACTCCAGTTGTGATCTACTTCTTCCTGCTGAGATTTCTTCCCTATGCCTATAAATCAAATTATCAAGCATAACCTTTAAACCAGAGACAATTAATACCTGTCAGCTCACCTTTCAAGATCCTATTGATCTTGTTTCACTTCCTCATCCGCACTGCATCTCTGTGCTGCAATATTCGTCAGTTCCAAAATCCAACATTCATTCATCACAAGCAATTAACTTAACTAAAAAAAACTTGAATCTTCAACCAGAACTATTCTAGCTCTGATACCACCTGATGCAGCCCAGGCCTCTCCCAGGCCACTCCTACTAGGACCTTCGACAACCGTGCACATAAAAGCTTATTAAATCCGATTCACAATTCAAATTCTGGTTATCCAGCCCAATTCCAAGTCAACAAAGCTTTTCCATTGGAATAAAATACCACTGCTCTTCTAGCAATTAGTAAAATAAATTCTCAACATACCAGACATACGCAATCATTATGGACATACCTTATTATGAGTATTCCGTTAACCCATGCTCTTGAGGGAATTCTCAAAATCGATACTCCATTAGAGCCTATGCGCACAACACATATGTATAGCTACATATACCCACGGTACTTTTATTATCAACAAGGCTCGTATATTCTTAATACATCCTCCTTACAAAAGATAACGGTATTACCATATGCTGACTCGTTTTTAAAGATGTTACACCGGTTGCGTGCGTTGGATTTTAGTCATAGATACAGGATTTTAAACCTTGGACCGAACCCCACTTACATATATACTTCCAAGGCTGTAAATTAAAGTTGATACACATCTACTGATCGCAACTCTGCCTCCGCTCTTTATCATTGGTCATTTATATAATCCGGCGATCCTCCAGAAACGATGTTCTCATATGCAAAATCCTTTGTTCGGTGATAGCTCAGTAATGACTGCGTTCCTCCAGAAACAATGCTCTTATATGCACTGTTAATCTACACAATGGCGGCTCAGTAATATATATCACGGTTTATAATAGTTCGATCTCAACTACAGAGCTCACCCTTTTGCCACTATATATATGTTCGGACCAAAACATTTGTAAAGCGGCATTCCATATCTCTGTTCAGCGCTTCAGTTATGAATTATCAATGATGCAACAGCCACTTAAAATTTACAACCGTTCTCGCCATAATCAGAATATGCACAACAATAAAATAAGAGTCCAGGCATTACAAACGTGAACGAAAGGAACGGTGCCTCAATGATCAATATACAGGATCTGCGCATGAGTAAACAAATAAGAACAAATTGCGCCCACGCAATCATAACATTATATGACATCAATTTCTTCCATCAAGCACAGAACCATCTCAGAATTTTATTAAATCCAACATATTCATATTTACAATAAAACAGACATTCACACAGAGTTTTCTTCATGGCCAGATATGCAAATCCATGGCCCTTTTACAAACTGCCTGAAGGCTCCCAAGGAGAACTTCTCACTCTCACACTCACTCCTCACACTTCCTCTTCCCTTGCCTTCCATGCCTTTGAGGCTCCCTAATTTATTAAACTCAGCATGATAAGAAAATCCTAAAATCACTCAACTAAAGCTCATGCAATGCATACATATGGCAAAAGCATCTTTTTAGCTTTATTCTGTCTTTTTCCTATTCTAAAATAGAAAAGCTATCCTTATCACTTAATGATCCACATCCACTCCTTTATACCTAAACACTCTCCTAGTTTTATTTATTTGGAGAATATCTAATAACTTGGAATTTAGGAAACTAATGCATGACCCTATGTCTATTATTTACAATAATTTTCCTTTGAGCTAGATTCTCCCGCATCATATGGGCACTATGAGTTTGTGGTGGTTCCTTTTGGCCCTACCAATGCTCCCGCCACCTTCATGTGTTTAATGAATAGTGTGTTACACCCTTATCTGGATAAGTTTTTGATTGTCTTGGTTGATGATATATTAGTCTATTCAAAGAATGAGTAAGAAAATGCATCGCACCTGGCAACAGTATTGAGATCGTTGAGAGGGCATAAGTTGTATGTCACGCTAGAAAGTGCAGTTTATTTTAGTCTTAGATTCATTACTTGGGACATGTTGTTTCCAAGGAAGGGATAGTAGTGGATTTGGAAAATATTAAAGCTATCATGTCATGGAAAACTCCAAGGAATGTGGATTAATGCATATCATTCATGGGACTAGAAGGTTATTACATAAGGTTCATCAAGAATTTATCTAAAATTTTCTATCTTATCATATCCTTGCAGGGGAAAGGAAAGAAGTTTGAATGGAATATTGAGTGTGAAACTAAATTTGATCAGTTGAAGAAATTTCTTACCAATGCTTTAGTTTTTAAGATTATAGATCGTGATAAGGATTTTATGGTTTATATAGCTGCATGTAAGGAAGGAGTTGGTGAAGTCCTGATGCAAGAAGGGTAGGTTGTTTTCTATGAATCATAGAAGCTAAATGAGCATGAATAGAATCATGTGACTCATGATCTTGAGTTGGCAGCTATCATTCATGCATTGAAGATGTGAAGACATTATCTCCTTGGTAGGACGTTCATCTTGATAAGTGATCATAGTGGATTGAGGTACTTGTTTTACCATCCCAATATAAATGCAAGGCAAGTGGCATGGTTGGATACTCTTAGTGAGTTTAATTTTGAGATTAGGAAGTAGGAAAAGAGAACTAGGTTGTGGATTCTCTCATTAGGAGAGTACCGGTGAATCATATTTCAGTTGTGAGCTCTTATAGGACAATTTTACAAGAGCATAGCTTACATGAAGGGCAGCATAATGAGAACTACCAACAACTCAAGCAGAGATTGCACCATTAGGGTGAGGGTGAGCAAGATGAGGAGTACTTCCTCACAATGGATGGCTTGGTTAGATTTAGGAGCAGAATCTATGTGTGAGATAACAATAATTTGGAGAAGCTTATTTTGAGAGAGGTTCATGTCAAGCAATATTTAGGACACCCAATATATGGTAAGAATTTAACAGTTGTTAATAAGTTTTATTATTGGTGATTGAGTTTCTTGCCAAGGTTTGTACTATCAGTAGGTGAAATCTTAATGAAAGCCTGTAGCTAGTCTATTTCAACCTATTTTGGTTCTAGAATGGAAATGGGAGGACATTTCCATAGACTTCAATGCAGTATTTCCTATGAAATTGAAGTAGCATGACTCCATCATGGTTTTGGTTGACAAGTTAATCAAGGTAGCTCATTGTGATAAATTCTACTAATTCAGTGAGTGAAGTGGCCCAAATATTCATCAGGGAGATAGTGGGGCTTCATGGAGTTCCAAAGAAGATTCTACTGAATAGAGATGCCAAGTTCACTTCCAAGTTTTCGAAGGAATTATTTGAGGATTGGGGATAGAGTTAGCTTTCAATATAGCTTATAATCCAAATAAAAATGGGAAAACGGAGAGGGTTAATAGGATCCTTGAGGATATGTTGATGATATATTTCATGCATCAAGAAAGGAAGCGGGGGAGTATCTTCCACTAGTGTATTTTTCTTATAACAATGGGTATTATAAATCCTTGAAGATGAATCCATTTGAGGCTCTCTATGGAAAGAGTTCTAATTCTCCTATCCTTTGGAGTGATCCAATGAGTACGATATTGATTAGTTTGAATATGTTGGCAGAGATGGAGCAGGAGATGAAAGTTATGAAAAGGAATTTAAATTAGCATGAGACATGCATAAGATTTATACAGATCAATATAGAGAATTCAAGGAGTTTCAAGTTGGATATTATGTGTACTTGTGCATCAAGCCCAAGAAGAGCTCCTTGAGGATTCGGTCATGTACCAAGTTGGTACCTTAGTATTGTGGGCCTTTTGAGACCTTGAGTGGATTGGACCAATGGCATAAATACATGCTCTGCCTCCATCGATGAAATTCCAAGATGTTTTCCATGTTTCATTACTTAAAATATATGTACATGACATTGATCATGTGAATGATTGGTTTGTATTATAGGCAGAACCAAGGGGAGAGTTACAGCCAAAGCCATAATGCATATTGGAATGGAAACAAATCATGCTCCAGAACCGAGTAATAGAGAAAGTGAAGGTGCAGTAGAAGCAATTTGGGTCTGATGAAGCTATATGAGAGATGGTTGATCAGATGAAAAAATTATTCATTGGTTGAAGCTAATGTGTTTAGTTTATAAATCTCTAATAAGCAGTATGATGGTATTTTTTCAGCAGTTGGTCATTGCAAACACTGCATCGAGTTGTGTTATAAATCTCTATAAGAAATATGTTTGTTAGGTTCAGTGGTTTTCTGGTCATAAGAGTCATAAAAAAAACCGAGAGCAGTGTTACCCCAATGGGGAGGGGTTTTTAACAACCCTAGGTTAAAGACACACATAATAAAAGGACATTAAAAAAGGAAAATGTGAAACCAAATTCATGGGACATGTGTTCCACGATGAATGAAGGGGAAAAACATTATATTGGGAATACTTGTGGTTAATTATTGGCTATGGAAATTGGAATTGGAATTAGAAAAAGCCAAAGGGAAATAAATGGAAATTAATTCAAGAAATAAAGGAAAATAGGAGAAAAATAAGATGAAGAGACAAGAATATGCATGTAAGGGGAAATGAAGGAAATTGAAGGTAAATGAAATAAAATGAGAGAGAGAAAATTCCAACACTCTTTTTTGTATCATACACTCTTGGTTACTCTTAGATCACACTCTTAGACAAAATTAGACATTCTAGGATTTACTTGGAGGAGAGAAGAGGAAAATAGCTATAGTAAGAGGAATAAAGCACAAGGAATATAGAAGAAATAAAGAAAATGAAGTCAAATGAGATATAGAAGAAGATTGGAAAAGTAGTTATAACAGGAGAACATTGGAGGTAATAGGTTGCATCTGTGATTTCCCTCCTAGGACTTGATTTCATAGTGCACTCGTTAGTTACTAGTTATTTTCTTGCCATTGACATGGGATTTGCCTGGATTGATAATGGTGATGCATAGGCTTTCCTTTTCCATTTCTGCATAGCCATGATGTAATGGGTTCCTTTTTCGTTGAGCTTTGGATTGTCGAAAACTTTTAGATCTGGGTGAGGTGGTCTCAGGAAAATACTAAGGGTTGTGGGTGGAGATGGTTTTCTCTAGGAATCCCTCGACAAGTGGTTAGATATAAGAAAATTCCTCTTGGTGTGGTGAAGAAATTATGAGGCATCCAATCTTGTGTGAGTAAATTGGTAATCTATAGAATGGTTTAGGTGAGATCAATATGGCTTGAGGGTGGAGGTAATTTACCCTATGGATTCCCTATTTTGTTATAATTGGTTTATCCCATGAGATCCCACATTCATGCTTGGAATATGGAACGGGGGTGATTGGTTGAAATAAATATTTGGTTCATCTAAATCTATGGTCAGGTGGTACATGGAAGTCCCTGAATTGGTTTGAATTTTCATGTGTTATTCCTTATTTAGGTTAATGAGCACACGTACTGGTTTAACATATGACTTTATGAGTGCTTCTTCATGGTTCCATTCTTATTAAATTTTGGCTTCATGCATGGTATATTTCCCATTATATGATGTGATATTATTATGGATACATTCCATGGTTTGATGGGCTCTTGATTATTTTATAGAATGCATGAACTAACATGTGTTGTTGTAGCTAGAAGAGAGGGAAGCAAACCTTTTGGATGGTTCTCTAATGAACTTAATGAATTATTGTATAGAAATGCATTCATGACCTATATGTATTTTTCCTACAAAGAGTTTGTATAAATTATTATCATCTGTATTTGACAAGTTTGAGCAGGGCTTGGGTCAAGAATAGCGCAAGAAGACTCTTACAATAATCTCTGGAAGTTTTGGGAATTTCAGGGTAGTTGGCTTGTAAGCTAACCCTTAAAACCCAAAACAGGGCTTCTCGCTGAACTCTCATATCTTAAAAAATTTGGTTGTAGCTACATGGAAGATGGGTTGTGCACTTGGTTGGAGCCTTATGTCCACATGCATAGGTCTACATGTGTGCGACTGGGTTTTGAAGTGAGTCAAGAAGGTAGTTCCAGTCTAGGAAAAGATGATCAATGCTCTTTTTTTTACATTTGGGTGATCTGGTGTTCCTAGAGGTTGTAGTAAAGTTTAAAGATAGTAGAACCCACATCCATAATTGTAATGTGGTTGTTGGGTCATGGATAGTAACTCTCAACTCATGTTTACCTTGGAGAGCTTGTAAAAGTAGTTAAAGGTGGGGTGGTGTGTTACAGACTAAGGGTGAACCATTTGGTACCTTGTCTGAGAGAATGAATTACATTCACAATAAGGTAAGAGGCATTGTTGTTTTAATATATTTATATATCTATTATATGGAAAATATAGATATTTAAATAGGTATTAAAGCTATAGTCACTGTTTAAATAGTATACAAATGAAAATTGCATGTAGGATGAATGTATACTCAGACAATCATGCATGAATTAGGAGAATGTGGCCTGGGAGTCACACACCAAAAAAATTACATGGTCAAGAAAGGAAGTAAATAAATATAGCCTGTGCAAGACAAAGGTGGATAGGCTCTCTAAGAAAGAAACTCGTGCCTAATGTGTGGAAAATAATCGAGCGACAGGGCAAACAATGAGCTTGGGTTGTTGACTCAGTACCACATGTATCATGAACATTCAGTGTGGATAGTATTATGGTGAGGAAAAACATGTAAAAGCATTGGTTGGAGGAATTTATATGTCAAATTTGTTATTAAATTCTTTAGTGCCTCGTAGCACCAAGGGTGGGAATGTATATTCTTATAAGATTTAAAGTTCATGAGTTAATCTTGCACTAACATGGCTGAGAGGTAATATGCATTGCATGCATGATGTGAAATGGTGCCAACAATTGTGTGTACAACCCATGATACAAACGTATTGGAGGTGGATTTTTATTGTGCTAAGGGAGGAGGCAATGTCATATGGGTGTTACCACGATTAGAATGGAGTGGTGTAACAATTTTAGGCACACTACTATCTTCTCATGCAAACAATGATGAGACCAAGGGACGGATAAAAGGGAAGAATTATGGGGGAAGGGATTGATCTTTCAAAACCCATTTAAATATACTCAAATAATCCAATATTTCCAATGAAAAATGTAAGAGAAACAAATCCTTTCCATACGTGTCACAAACAACATTGTATATCCTTCACTCGGTTACTAGTGGCTTTAGTGAACAATTGTTGAGCTACCAACTTGTTGCCTTCATTTATTTTCTAGAGTAGGAGCACTGATTGGGATAATTGATGTACTTAATTTCCCCTTTGTTGAGAGCCCTCACATGCCCCTTGAAATTTGGAAAATTTAATTTTCCTATCACACCTTATAATTTTTGACATCAAGCCATATTATCTTGAATCCTTTCCATTACATTGAAATTCTCATGAAAATTAAACTCTAGTAGTGAACAAACTCTATTGAGCTTTGTTTGTATGCATGTTAACGCAATCTAGCATGAGCTTGTTTATTGATTGGATTTCATGTCCACATCAACACATGACCATTCATGTCATTAAACATAGCTTTTAATGATCCTCTTCATCGCCTTTGTGGTCATATGCAAGGCGCCAATTAATAACTTCCATTTTGTCATTGATCACATGGTTAGTTGCCATATTTTAATTTCATCAAGGTCAAGAGTATACACTAACTGTTACAACAAACTATTAAAAATTTATGATGTGTGCATATGACCATTGGCTTCAAATATATGTTGGCATGTTGGTGTGGTACCCATCTTAATGGCACCTGCGTTATATTATTTATATTTTTCTTAAATCCATATTGTACATATGTGGTGATCATTGGTTGGATGGTAGGACCCTTTATTTTTTATAATTTTCAATCCTCATGTATCTGTGTCCCTTGTGGAGTTTGGAACAAATTTTGAATATCTTAATTACATATATGCTTGTTTTTCATTTTAGTTGTCTCCAAGAGTATGAAAGAAACTATTTTGTGTTATAGATCCATTTGGGCACATCACTCCCATCATCCAAGTCAGTACTATTAGGTCTCATCAAACCATAATTCAGTTGCTACATGCCCTAGACAAGTCAAAACTTTGAATGCCTCCTTCCCTAACATTTTCATGGCTTGAAGACATCCTGAAATCACCCCTAGATTGACCAGCGTAGGTAGGCCCATGCAAGGGTGCTCTGTAGAGCACTTAGACCCATGCAAGGGTGCTTCGTAGAGAAATTAGGCCCACTTTGACCTACGTTGGGCGAGATTGAGTGAAATCTTCATAGGGTTCTAGGAATATTCTTATCTTTTGGAGCCTTCTAGAAGATTCCCACACTTAGCATCTCTTATGAGCTCGAAAATGGATGAGGAATGAGTTAAGATACCACTTATCCTCTCACCCCTTCCTCCATGGAACTAATTCTAACTATGGAAGGCCATTCAATACCTTCATTGATGACAAAACGTCCTCCATTTGCCTACAAATTGAGCACTCATCTAAGTGATCAGGGGTTTGACTTTGATGAATTGTATGGAGATAATGTTAGTTTGAGAATTGAGACTATTGCAAGTTTTGTTATGCTACCAGAATGTCATGCTTATGATGTGATGTCTATGGAACCAACACTGGAGGGGTGACTTCGAATCAAGCTTCATGGTTGTAATTCTTCCTTCTATTCAATAAATTATTTACACTTATTTCCATATGCTTATCTTGATATGTGATGCTTATATGTGTGAATGTATCTAATTCCATTTACTTGTAATCAATATATATTTTTCTTTGATTGGTTCTTTGTCTTCGATTGATGTTTATAGGTACTTCTCAAGCGTGTTATGTACAGGAAGAGTGACAGGACCGATACAAAGGTGACAAGAGGAAAGTGAAAGTACAAGTAGGTCCTTTCATTCTCTTTGTCTTATCTATTGTTTATAGAAAAAGGTTAAAGTGCTTTAAACTATTGTTCTAGATATGGATACTTATCTAGGGAATTAGTATTTATCTATAGATACCAAATTCCTCCTAACAAATTGGTGACTCCGCTAGGGAACGATCACCATTTCAAGTAGCTTATCCACATCTTAGGTTATGTGAAGGGAATCACCCCATTCACCTTTATCCCTATATGGATGAAGCCCAAAAAGTGTTGGATTACTGTCCTTATCCACAAAGTAGTTTGGCCACTTCCTTTGATTATAATCGACTGACAGGATGTTATCTTCCTTCTTATGTGCCTTTCCAGATCATAGTACAAGTTTGTAATATGATTTCACCTAGAACTATTAGAGATGAAGGTTCATCTGTGAGTATCCTTTTATCCACTACTTGGCAAGTGCTCGGTTCGCTACCACTTGTGCCTTTTACCCAAAATTTGTTAGCTTTTAACAGAGGAACTAGCTAACCATTATGGATCCTTCCTCAGTTGCCTATTACTTTGGGAGGAAAAATTGTTTATCTTAATGTGATGGTAGTCCCAGGCCATTTAGATGAAAATTTACTTCTTGGGAATGACTATGTTTATGACATGGGAGCTATTGTTTCAACACTCTTTCGAGTGATGTGTTTCCCGCAAGAAGGCAGAATTTCACTATTGACCAGCTTTCATTTCTTGGTCTACATATGGCTTCCAGTCAACCATCGTCCTTAAATGGTCCTTTTGTCCCAATGGTATCTTCCCTGCCTCAGGTCAATTATGTGGCAACCCATTCCATGCCTACATCAATTGACGATCAATTCCATGATGTTGTGCATTATGTACTGAGGGCATTGGAAGCAGATCTCTCTAATGATCCCTTCCAGAGAATTATTCTCCCATCAGATGAGGACCTGTTGGAAGTCATGACCTCTTATGGGTCGTGACAAAGGAATATGAGGATAGTTCCTTTTCTTGTGACAACCTCGTTAAATATGAAACAAGGAATATGAGGATAGTTCTATTACTGTGTCAATCTCATTAAAAAATGAAACAACTCCCTAAGCATAGTTCCCTGTCTTGTGTCAAGATCATTAAAAAAATGAAACAAGGATATGAGAATAGTTCATGGTATTGTGTCAACCTCGTTAGAAAATGAAACAAGGAATCTGAGCATAGTTCCTTGCCTTGTGTCAAGCTCATTAAAAAAATGAAACAAGGATATGAGGATAGTTCCTAATCTTGTGTCAACCTCGTTAAAAAATGAAACAAGGAATATGATGATAGTTCCTTGTCTTGTGTCAACCTCGTTAAAAAATGAAACAAGGAATTTTAGGATAGTTCTTCTACTATGTCAACCTCATTGAAAAATGAAACAGGTCCATGAGCATAGTTCCTTGCCTTGTGTCAAGCTCATTAAAAAATGAAACAAGGAATCTAAGAAAAGTTCCTTATCTTATGTCAAGCTCATTAAAAAATGAAACAAGGTCCCATGGAGCAAAGTTTTGAGTTGATTCTTTGAGTAGATCTCATAAAATCCTAGTCAAGTCTTTCACTTGATCTCGTAAATGAACCTTCATTCCATCCACCTGATAGCCACAAGTAGCCTACTTAGGTGAATGCAATGAAGCTTGGGGTGCATGCACCTAGAATCGAGTCATCATGTTGAGGGCATGTAAACTGAATCCCAAACATAGTTTTTTGGTTCAAGCTTGTGTAAAAATGACACTGAATTCAAACATAGTTCTTTGTTTTAAGCTTCTGTAAATTTTTTTGGAAATAATACTAAGAAGGCAGGGGGGTGAATCGGTATTAGCAATTTAACAATTTTTCATTTCCATAAACAAATTGATATATGCCACTTCTGTTAATTAAACCTGTGTATATACGCAACTGTGTTTAGAGAGAACTGTGTATATCTTGCAGGCTTCTAATTTAGTTAGCTGGTCTTAATTGGTGTATTAGAACCATAAAACAGTAATCAAGTGAAATAAACAGTACAGGCAATCACACACATGAACACAAGATATAAGGTGGAAACCTAACGTGGGTGAAAACCACCTGCTGCAATTCGTCTCTATCTTCTTTTAATAAGAAACTTCTTTTTACAATATTTCTATACTAGTGCAGTCTTATACCAGTACATAGGCTTCTACCTACAGAAGGCTACAACCTTCTCTCATTCTCCATCTTCTCCTAGAAGGGAGATACAACCCCCTTAGCTCTTGTACTAGTTGATGTACTAGTATGTAGGTGCTGACCTACAGAAAACTACAACCTTCTCTTTTCTTCTAGGGACCAAGTTTCATAAATTTTCGGACTAGATCCATCAATAACGTCAATCAAACATCAAAAGTATATGCATCAACCAATCTCCTTTGCCCCAAACAAATCTGAATCAAACAATCACTTCTCTGAATGTTGTAACCAGAATACAGTAACAATAACCATAAACCAATCCTGAACCTAGAACACTGCAACAATAAGCAAAAGTAGCTAAAACATATTTTATGAGACGCATGCTACTTCAATATGTAGAACCTGCATGCAGACGTTGCTGTATTACAGTAAACCTATGTATACGTTGTCTTTTAATACCGAACTAGCGTGTATACACACCTTTTCTATGCCGAACATGCGTATAGATCTATAAAAGATAATCTACCCTATTCAATTATTCAGACATCAGTTATACCTAGATTATCATATTTATAGATCAAGTCATGTGCCATATATAATAGATCAAAATCACACAAAGATACTTCTCTTCAAGTCTTGAGATATTGACCCATCAATAGAACTTATCCTTATTTTAGCGCACAGGTTCCTCCTTGATTCAGATCCAGCTATGCACCATAACCCAATGACCAGTATTCTAGAGTTTGCTCTTAATAAGATATTCAATCCTTGAGTGTGCCTTTGCCTAATGATCTCCTTCCCCTTTTATAGTCTTAGGCCTTATTCAATACCATGGTCCAAAACCACTTAGAACCAATACTTGGGACCCAATACCTGGTTTCAACACTTCGAATGAGATACCATGGTCCAAATACCAAGGACTAAATACCATGGACTAAAAATAATATTTCCCACATGTATGTGCTTTTCCTTGCATGAAAGTGCGTGCATATGTATATGCATCTTTTGATCAGCTATCCCATGTGTATATGCGACTTGGTTAAGTGGAACCTATGTATATCTCTTTTTCCTTCATTCTGAGAGCCTGAACTGTGATCTGTCATCTAAGTGAGTTGCCATCAAAGAAAAAACTTGTGTCATAGTGCCAAACCTATGTCATAATGCCAACAATCTCCCCCAAACCTGTGTCATAATGCCAACAATCTCCCCCTTTGGACTTGATGGCAACCCCAAGTCACTCAAAGTCATTCTCCCCCTTTGTCATCAAGGGCAAAGGGTTATGCTCCCCCCGACTACATGCTGAAATCTCTGCTCTGCTGTGTTGTCCATGCTCCCCGTGACTGTAGGCAAGGTCTGCAAAAAGATGTTCTACAAGAAAGAACATGACTCTATACATCATAAATGACCTTCCTGTCACCAAATATTCATACATACATCCATCTCCCAACCAAGTGGGGATTGACTCATCCACCCAACCAAGTGGGGATACACCAAAAGTTTACACATGATAAAACAAGAACATTACATCATCCATCCTGGGCATAGTGGGGAAACCAAAATAGGCCATTACATGACCTTGATAATAAAATAAATACTTGACATAGAGACTAAATATCTAAGACAAGGCTATGATAGTCATCAACAACTAACATCAGCAACATCTGTCAATCATAACCTAGACCGGCAACCATGATCTCCCTCTGCAACTATTCCACCAAGATCTTCTAAGATAATGGCAACAATGCATTATTAGAAGTATATGCTCCCCCTAAACCTGTGCTAGATGGTCTCTTTCAGACCCATATCAAACTCTTTTCATCCTGATTCTGGCCCACTGTTTGTCTTCAAACTAACATATACGCGATTGTATCCATAGAAACTAATGTATGTACATAGATAAACTTCATGAAACTCGCGTACAACCACTATTCACTGAACCAAATAAGTGTCAACAACAAGATGATGCATCAACTACTCCCAGATTCTGTCTGAGGTATTCAAATGTCTCTTTGGGCAGTGGTTTGGTGAATATATCAGCAACTTGTTCCTTGGAGGGGACATACTCCAATTTGACTTTTTGTTCAAGCACTTGTTCCCGAAGAAAATGATATTTGATAGGTATGTGCTTGGTCTTGGAATGCATGACAGGATTCTTTGAAATGTTGATGCACTTGTATTATCACATAGAATGGACATGGGTGGAGTACATGTGATTTGAATGTCTTGCATTGTTTGCATCATCCAAAGGAGTTGTGTGTAGCAAGATTCAACAGCCACATATTCTGCTTCAGCTGTAGATAATGCAAGTGAACTTTGTTTCTTGCTGAACCAAGATACTAATTTGGAACCCATAAAGAATACACCACCACTAATGCTTTTTTTGTCATCCACACTTCCTGCCCAATCCGCATCTGTATATGCATGAAGTGTGAGATATTTATCTCTAGGATACCATAAGCCATAGTTTTGTGTTCCTTGAAGATATTTGAAAATCCTTTTAACTGCATGAAGGTGTTCTTCTTTTGGATTTGCCTAGAATCTTCCAACTATTCCCACTACATGCATGATATCTGGTCAGGTACCTGTCAGATAGAGTAGACTAACAATCATGGATCTATAGGTTGGTTGATGTACCACTGCTGATTCATCATTTGCGCTAAGGATGCATCCTATTACCATAGGGGTACATACTGGTTTTGAATCTTCCATGCAATATTTCTTCAAGATCTACTTGAGGTACTTGGTTTGTGATAGAAAGATACCGTCTTTGTTTTGTTGGACTTGTAAACCAAGAAAATATGTGAGCTCACCAAGGAGGGACACTTCAAATTCTTTCTACATCACCAAGGCAAATTTTTGACTCATGGCTTCTTCATTGCTACCAAATATGATATCATCAACATACACAACAAGTATTAGCAATTTATCATTGTCAATTTTTATATATAGATTGCTACCTATTGATCCTTTTGAAAAACCTTGTTGATGGAGGTATTTGTCTAGACGATAATACCAAGCCCTTAGAGCCTGTTTAAGACCA
This sequence comes from Pinus tabuliformis, assembly GCA_031772625.1. Classification (NCBI taxonomy): domain Eukaryota; kingdom Viridiplantae; phylum Streptophyta; class Pinopsida; order Pinales; family Pinaceae; genus Pinus; species Pinus tabuliformis. Next base: position 135,025,419 of record CM062809.1, on the reverse strand, counting down.
TAGAGGGCCATTCTGAGTTTGCATACAAGTTTTGGATCATTTCCAAGGATGAATCCATCTGGTTGCTCAATATACACTTCTTCTTCTAAGTCTCCATTTAGAAAGGAAAATTTCACATCCATTTGATATACTTTGAACTTTTGAAAGCTAGAAAGAGCAAGGAACATTCTTATGGCTACAAGTCTAGCAACCGGTGAAAAAGTTTCTTCAAAGTCTATACCTTCTTGTTGAGCATACCCTTTACAAACAAGTCTAGCCTTGTTTCTAATAACATCTACATTTTCATTCAGCTTGTTTTTGAATATCCATTTGGTCCCTATGACATTCTTATCATTAGGTCTAGGAACCAATTCCCAAGTGTTATTCTTTTAAATCTGCTCAAGTTCTTCATTCATGGCCTTGACCCAACATTCATCTTTGCATGCTTCACTTACATTTCATGATTCGATAGAGGAGAGCAATGCTAGATAACTTGAAGCTTCTATAATAGTTCTTCTTGTTTGAACACCTGCTTCCTTCTGCCCCAAAATTTGAGTCTCTGGATGAATCTTTTGTATGTACCTGGATGGAGTCTTTTCTTCAACCCTTATTTGTTCTTATGGTGCCTCATAGGTTTCTTCTTCATCATTAGTAGGATTTGAAGTTGAAGGATAGTCCTCTTCATCTTCAAAATATTCGGTTTTTATGTGCTTTGGATTGTTGCTTGCTTCATCAACCACCACATCAATAATTTCAACAATTTTTCCAAGTCTTTTATTGTAACACGTATATCCTTTACTCCGTGAAGAGTAACCAAGGAGAATTCCTTCATCTGCTCTTGGTTCAAACTTGCCAAGATTTTCATCAGTCCTTTTTGACGTAACATTTTCTTCCAAAAACTTTGAATTATTTTATCGTAGGATTCTTACCATACCAAAGTTCATGAGGAGTTTGAGTGCTATTTACCTGGACATTTGTTTTGTTGAGAATAGTAATGACAACAAATGCAACTTCACCCCAGAAGGTTGCAGGAGTTCTAGACTCATCAAGCATAGCATGAGGCATTTGTTGAACCATTCTGTTCATCCTTTCCACTACTCCATTTCGTTGAGGAGTCCTTGCAGTAGAGAATTCCCTTCTTATTCCATGTTCTTCAAAAAAGTCAAAAAATTCATCCGAGGTAAATTCCCCTCCTCGATCAGACCTAAGGAATCTGATTTTGCGATCTGATTCATTTTCAACCAAGGCTTTGAAAGCTTTGAACTTTTCAAATGCTTCGTCTTTATGTTTCAGAAGTCCTATCCAACACATCCTGGAAAAGTCGTCAATGAACAATATAAAGTATCCTTCTCTACGAGGAGACTTTTTCCTTGATGGAGCACATAAATTAGTATGAACAAGTTCAAGTGGCTTAGTAGCTGATACTTCGTTCTCAAGGAAATGTGTTATGCTTTTCTTACCAAACTGACATGATTTGCATATTGTATTGTTTGGAATTTTGATGTCAGGAAGATCCTGAACAGCCTAATATTTGCTTGCTTTCCTTATCTGAGGGAAGCTTAGATGCCCTAATCTTCTGTGCCATAGCCAGTGTTCATCATTCTTTCTTAGATACCATTATAGTTGTCCTCCCTTGAGTACATAAAAATTATTTGGAGTTCTTATGCCTGATCATTGTTTCTCCTGTATCATGCTCACGAACAATACATCCATTTAATCGAAACACTACCTTGTTTCCTTGATCACACATTTGACTAACACTCAATCGATTATGCTTTAAACCATCAACATACATAACATTTCCAGCTTTGACCTTTTCTTTCAAAAGAAGAGAAACTTTACCTTTTATGAGTGCAGGGGTGTCATTTCCAAATGAGACCTTCCTTTCCTTTTCTAAGGCACTATATGGCTGAAGTTTTTCTTTATCACATGTCATATGTTTCGAGCATCCATTGTCGATGTACCACTAATTTTCTTGTCCTTCCGCATATAAGGCTATACCACATCTTTCTAGTTGTGGCTCTTTCTTTATCCATGTTTTGGGACCCAATGAAGTTTTCTCCTTCCGAGATGTTTAACAAAACTTACTCTTGCATTCAGAATCTTCATGACCAAAGTTGTTACAAATAGAGAATTCTATTTCATTTTCAAGAGAAGAAAAGTTATCGTAGGTACTCTTCATGATCCCCGTCACACTCCTTTGATTTCGTGCTTCTCGAGTCATGATGGTATTATAGGAAACACATTGAGCAGCTTTGTGTCCAAATTTATGACATGAGAAACATTGGCCATTAAAGAAATTCCTGGAACTATCAAATCTACTGACCAGATGATCATTGACATTCATTCTTGAGGCAAATTGAGAATGATTTACCTGCGGTTGGTTGTAGCTTCTGTTCATCCTTGAAGTAGATTGACCCCGATTTACTTGGTGATCTCTGTTCATCCTTGAAGTAGATTGACCTTGATTTACTTGGTGATCTGGTTTATGCCTTTGCTAATGATTGTCAACCTGTTCACTTCTCCTTGCTACATCAAGATAACTTTTGGAGGTGGATGGCTTCTATGCTTGAGACGCTTCTTCAGTATATCCAAGACCTGTCTTGATTAGAGGAGAACGATGCACTTTTATAATCTCATCTAAAGTTTTAGATTCTTTAGCAAATCTAATATTAAGAGCTTTTGTTTTCTCAATATCTTTTCTAAGTCCCACAATTTCACATTCTAACTTTTCATTGTGTTTTTCTCTTTCAGCAAGTTGGAATGTCAGAGTGTCTATAGTCATACTTTTTTCTTCTAGACAAATTTTAAGTTTAGAAATTTCTTCATAGAGATCATCTTCATCTATAGCACCCAAGAAATCATCATCTTCAAAATCCATCAAGAGTCTATAATCATTACCATGTTCATCTTCATCACTATTTGAAATTCCATCACTGTCTGCATGTGTATAATAGCTCTTCTTACTTACATTCTGTTTTTTGTTCCATTTAACTGGTTCCTTATCTTTATCAAGCTTATCTTTATGAGGACGTTTGGCTACATAGTGACTGACCCTTCCATAGGAAAAGCATTTGAAAGGCAGCTTACCTTTGAATCTTCTAGAACCCCATTGAAGGTTCTTGACAAAGTTTGATTCTTCCTCTCCTTCTGACGTATGTCCTGACTCATTGTATTCTCCTTTTCTTGAAGTTTTTAATGTGGCTTCTCTTATGTCTAGTGGAGCCCCTTTTCTCATTTTGAAAGTAGTTAGGATTCCATGCCGCTGTGACATGGTGATACTCTGAAGATTCTGCTTTTCTTCTATGGTAGAAACTTTTGATTCAAACTTGAAGACAAAGATCTTAACACCTTTTCAACTAAAGTAACTTATTTTATCTCTTCACCCAAGTTTTTCATGTGATTGACAATCTCATCTATACGTAAGAAATAATTAGCCACACTTTCATCATTGTGCATTTTGAGAGTTTCATATTGAATTCTAAGAGATTGTAGTTTTGCATGTTCTACCTGATCATCTCCTTCATAACATAGAATGATCTTGTCCCATATTTCTTTGGCGGTTTTGAGCTGCATAACCTTGATGAATTTTGATTGAGATAGAGTCCCCAATAGAGTATTGACAACCTTTGCATTTGTTTCATACTGCTTTTTACCAGCCATATCTGTAGGAGTTGCTGATGGAAATTTGTATCCTCCTTCAACAATATCCCAAACTTCTGTAGTAAGAGATTGAAGATAGGTTGTGGTTCTTACTTTCCAATAGACGAAGTTGCTCGCATCAAAGATTGGTGGCCTGATGGATGCCTCTTTTTCGTAGTTGCTCATGATGATAGATCTTCCTTCAAGCAATCAAGCTTCTTCTGAAGGACCTGCTCTGATACCAATTGTTGGAAATAATACTGAGAGGGGGGTGGGGGTTGAATCAGTATTAGAAATTTAACAATTTTTCATTTCCATAAACAAATTGATATACACTACTTCTGTTAATTAAACCTACGTATATATGCAACTGTGTTTAGAGAAAACCGCGTGTATCTTGTAGACTTCTAATTTAGTTAGCTAGTCTTAATCTGTGTATCAAAACCATAAAATAGTAATCAAGTGCAGTGAATGATACATGCAATCACGCATATGAACACAAGATATAAGGTGGAAACCCAATGTGGGAGAAAACCACCTACTACAATTCGTCTCTATCTTCTTTTAATAAAAAACTTCTTTTTACAATATTTTTGTACTAGTGCAGTCTTATACCAGTATTCAGGCTTCTACCTGCAGAAGGTTACAACCTTCTCTCATCCTCCAGCTTCTCCTGGAAAGGAGCTACAACCCCCTTAGCTCTTGTACTGGTTGATGTACTAGTACGTAGGTGCTGACCTACAGAAGGCTACAACCTTCTCTTTTCTTCCAGGGACCATGTTTCATAAATTTTCAAACTGGATCCATCAATAACGTCAATCAAACATCAAAAGTATCTGCATCAACCAATCTCATTTGCACCAAACAAAACTAAATCAAACAATCACTTCTCTGAATATTGTAACTAGAATATAGTAACAGTAACCAAAAACCAATCCTGAACCCAGAACACTGCAACAATAAATAGAAGTAGCTAAAACATATTTTATGAGACGTACGCTACTTCAATATGTAGAACATGTGTGCATACACTACTGTATTACACCAAACTTGCGTATATGTTGTTTTGTAATACCAAACCAGCGTGTATATGCACCTTTGCTATGCTGAACCTACGTACAAATCTATAAAAGATAATCTACCCTTTTCAATTATTCAGACATCAGTTATACCCAGATTATCAGATTTATAGATCAAGACATGCGCCATATATAACAGATCAAAATCACAAAAATATACTTCTCTTCCAGTCTTGAGATCTTAACCCATCAAAAGAACTTATCCTTCTTCTAGCGCTCAGGTTCCTCCTTGATTCAGATCTAGCTATGCACCATAACCCAATGACCAGTACTCTAGATCTTTCTCATCATAAGATATTCAATCCTTGAGTGTGCCTTTGCCTAATGATCTCCTTCCCCTTTTATAGCCTTAGGCCTTACGCAATACCATGGTCCAAAACCACTTAGAACCAATACTTGGGACCCAATATCTGGGTTCAACGCTTTGGACAAGATACCATGGTCCAAAACCATAGGTCCAAATACCAAGGACTAAATGCCATGGACTAAAAATAAGTTTTCCCACATGTAAGCGCTTTTCCTTGCATGAAAGTGCATGCATACATATATGCATCTTTTGATAAGCTATCCCACATGTATCCCCACGTGTATACATGACTTGGTTAAGTGGAACCTGCGTACATCTCTTTTTCCTTCATTTGAGAGCCTGAACTATGATCTGTCATCTAAGTGAGTTGCCATCAAGGACAACACCTGTGTCATAGTGCCAAACTTGTGTCATAATGCCAACAAAAATGAAACTGAATCCAAGCATAGTTTTTCATTTCAAGCTTGTGTAAACATGAAACTGAATCCAAGCATAGTTTTTCCTTTCAAGCTTGTATAAAAATGAAACTGAATCCAAGGATAGTTCCATATGGTTCAAGCTTGTGTAAAAATGAACCCATCTCCATTTTAACCCTCGTGATTGCCATTCTATCAACATTTTCCATCATATGAGCCTTGGTTTTTCTCCTTTCATCCTGACTATCTACTTGGACGATCATACACTTTCACTTGGTTGTTTTATCCCTTTTGAGGAATAGTTGTAATGAGTGGTCTCATTAGCCATCCTCTTCACATAAATGAACATGTTTTGAGAAGTTCCAACATCATCGGAACTAGTTTCTATCCTAGACACCACTCATTCCTCTAAGTGGAGTCCTCTTTAAGCTCTTTTCAGACTCAAAATATGAAGATATTTTCAAGCACTTGTCCTTTTAAGCTTGTTGACGGATGGAAAATGACATCTACTCAGTATAATTTTAACCCTTTTTCAGGCTGAGATAGATTATTTACGAAAAAGGAATACGTTGTCCGAACATGGTCAATAGGTTCTCTCTTGTATTTTTTTACACCTTTTCGGACATGAGAGAAAAAATTACGAGAAAGAACTTGTGGAGTTTTGAAACTCTCTAAACATGAAAAGGACCGAGTTATCATTATCATTAGACTCATTAAAACATCAAATAGAGACAAACTTGTCCATCATGAGAATACTGAGTTTCACCTTCACTAGACTCGTTAAAACATCACATAGCGATGGATTCACCAAAAGGGTGGAATTATACAACAATATTGATAAAAAATAAAGAGGTACTGGTCAACAATGACTAGGAAAAATGGGAAAAGTGGTAAACCACTTTATAGCATCAGGTCACTCTTGAACATGACACTTTCACTTCATCATTGTGACTACATGGGTTGGGTTATCTGCTTGATGGTAATCATACCTTGGTCTATCATACCATCCATTACTTTTGTTTTGGGTCAATGTGGCCAATTAATTTAGTTTCGTTGACATGTTCAAGAGAATTCATTCAGTTATAATTCATCCTTTGCAATACTCATAAACCTTCATTTTCATGATCGCCATTACTGAAGCTTCTATTGTTAGTTAAATTCCATCTCTAAAATCATTACACTTGTTTCGCTTCGTTGATGTGGGATACATCAAGGCCCTCTTGCGATGAGGCACTTCTTGTCGACATCAACACATTATCCAAGAAGTTGACTTAGAAACACCCTTTCAGTACCTTGAGGCTTGCATACATCAATAGTAGGTTTCTCGCTTCCAGCAATAGGTCGACATCACTGGCCTTTGACCGAAAGACTTTTTATGTTGTTCGACATCAGAATATCTATTCACACCATGAAAAATGTACTGTAATACATTGAGGATTATTATCATTATCAGTGATTTCTCTCGCGTTCATTAACAACTTACATCATTGGCTGGTAATCATACAGTGTCTTCCCATGTTCAACTTCTGATCACATATTCTCATGGTTAGACTTGTACTTGAGCGAACAATTGAATGAGATAAAACCCCAGATCTAGTTTCATCCATCCGGGTTTTGATTTCAAGAAATGTACCAAATCATCCATACAATGGCTTTACATTGATAGCCATCCTATCAAGGGTGTATATCTGTAGATGACTATCTATGTCCTTGTAATGAAAGTTTATATGTTGAGCATGGGTATGCCTTTCCTGAGTGATTCATGAGAAAAAAACAAAATATCATGATCTTAAGTATTGTAATTGATGCAGGTCACCATCCACTTCGGAAGCTCCTCATCACATCATAAAGCATTTCACTCGACATTAACATTTTTTGAGTTCATTCTTTAGGGGGCAGCTGTTACAGATCCATTTGGGCACATCACTCCCATCATCCAGATAAATACTATTAGGGCTCATCAAACCCTAATTTAGTTGCTACATGCCCTAGAAAAGTCAACACTTTCAATGCCTCCTTCCCTAACAGTTTCATGGCTTGAAGACATCCTGAAATGACTCTTAGAGGGACCAAGGTAGGTATGCCCATGCAAGTGTGTTCTGTAGAGCACTTAGGCCCATGCAAGGGTGCACTGCAGAGAAATTAGGCCCACTTTGACCTGTGCTAGGCAAGATCGAGTGAAATATTCATAGGGTTCTAGGAATATTCTTATATTCTGGATCCTTCTAGAAGATTCCCAATCTTATCATATCCTATGAGCTCGAAAATGAATGAGGAATGAGCTAAGATACCTCTTATCCTCTCATCCCTTCCTCCATGGAATGAATTCTAAGTATGGAAGGCCATTCAATACCTCATTGATGACGAAACCTCCTCCACTTGCCTATAAATTGAGCACTCATCTAAGTGATCAGGGGCTAGAATTTGATGAATTATAAGGAGATAATGCTAGTATGAGAATTGAGACTATTGTAAGTGTCGTTATGCTACCGAAATTTCATTCTTATGATGTGATGCAGATGTAACCAAAGCTAGAGGAGTGACATTGAATCAGGCTTCATGGTTGTAATTCTTCCTGCTATTCAATAAACTATTTACACCTTTTTCCATATGCTTATCTTCATATGTGATTCTTATATGTGTGAATGTATCTGATTCCATTTACTTGTAATCAATAGATCTTTTGCATTGATTGGTCTTTGTCCTCTGTTTATGTTTATGTTGGGTGTGGAGCATGATTATTTAGAGCTCTTTGTTTCAGCCGGATGTATATCCCAGGAAGATTGTACACTCGTCTACACAAGGGGGTGTGTGGGGGACTTGTCCCCTCCGTGGGTGTCCGTGGGGGCTAATCCCCCTGTCTGGGGGTTCTGGGGGCCAGCGGTCCCCCAGTGGTGGTTTCGGGGGTTGCACCCCCAAAGCTAAAAACATATGTAAACTTTCCTTATAAAAGTATAGTAATTTTTAGTCAATGTGGGGCATTCATTAGGCATATGATCTGATGGTAGAATTTTTGTTTAGCTTAGGGCTTTTTTCCCTAGAAGGAAACCCCTCTCTTTGTGTTGTATTGAGGTTGTGATATATGTGTGTATACTCAAAGTGAGAAATAGAGAGGTGAGACTATGAGAGAAAACAGAGGATATTACAACGGATCTGCTGTAGGTTGTGTCTCTTCATTTTGCTAGATAATAGAAAGGAAGGATTAGTTGTTTGAGGTGGACGTAGCCCAAACTGGGTGAACCACGTATACCTATGTCTCTCTGGTTTTTTGTGTTTGTGTTTTTCTACATATTATATGTCTTGCATTTCTCTGTCATATATAATTTTTCTAACAGTTTATAGGTACTTCTCAAGTGTGTTAGGTATGAGAAGGAGTGGCAGGATCGATACAAAGGAGACAAGAGGAAAGTGAAAGTACAAGTAGGTCCTCTCATCCTCTTTGTCTTATCTATTGCTTATAGAAAAATGTTAAAGTGCTTTAAACTGTTGTTCTAGATATGGCTACTTATCTAGGGAATTAGTATTTGTCCATAGACACCAAATTATTCATAACAAATCCTTCATATTTAGCCATATTATCTTGAATCCTTTCCATTACATTGTAATTCTCATGAAAATTAAACTCTAGTAGTGAACAAACTCTATTAAGCTTTGGCATGGTAAGGCAATCTAACATGAGCTTGTTTATTGATTAGATGTCATGTCCACATCAACGCATGACCATTCATGTGGTTAAATGTAGTTTTTAATGATCCTCTTTGTCGCCCTTGTGGTCGTATGGAAGGGGGAAATTAATAACTTCTGTTTTGTCGTTGGTCACATGGTTAGTTATCATATTCTCATTGCATCAAGGTCAAGAGTATACACTAATTATTACAACATACTATTAAAAATTTCTGACATGTGCATCTGACCATTGGCTTCAAATATATGTTGGCATGTTGGTGTGGTACCCATCTTAATGGCACCTAAGTTATATTATTAAAAAATTTTAAATCCATATTGTACATATGTGGTGATCATTGGTCGGATGGTAGGACCCTTTATTTTTTATAATTTTCAATACTCGTGTGTCTGTGTCCCTTGTGGACTTTGGAACAAATTTTGAATATTTTAATTACATATATACTTGTTTTTCACTTTAGTTATCTCCAAGAGTATGACATAAACTATTTTTTGAATATAAACTCATATATTTTACACCACATAGGTTGGTTAAAAAATTTAGGCTAGGGTGTAAAAATATTATAGCTAGTAATCATAACAAGTTACCAATACTATCAGTATGAGAAAAAAATTTGTATATGGATAATATCAACACCATCAAGAGTGATGATAGTCACATGAGAGGAGATATATTTTTCTGTATGTTGACAACATAATTGTACCATTCAATTTTTTAAATACAACAGAACCATAAGAGATAATCATAAATTTGGAACCAAAAATGTGTTAATTTCATTGAAATAAGTAGCCTCTTTGAACCATTTATGTATTGTAGACGTAGCCATATGTAAGACAATATAAATCTTGCTTGTATCACCAAGTATCTCAATGAAAAATAAATTATTTTAGTGATATTAGACACTACTCATTTCTCCTAAGGACCCCACCTACATATCTAGGATCTCAATTAATTTTATAGGTATTAGATCTTTCTTAGGAGGAGGGATCGTTTTATTGGTGCAATGGTTTGCGCAAAAAAAATAAATTTAAGTGGATTAATATATGGTGACTACACATGGAGGGTTGTTTATATAGGAAATAACTCAAAATTTACCAAGAAAAATAGAAAAAATAGAGTTTTGAGTAGAAAGAGAGGGTAAGCATATTTCCATGTAGGGAGGAACCATGGGATGCATGGAGACAGGATAGAACATGACCTAGTATGATTTAAACATGTAAAAAATGATGAAAAGTGTCAAGTTTCAGTAGCATGATCATTGCATATCGATACATAGGCACTACTCATTCTCACTTTATAATATATGCAGTTGGTAAGAAGTCTTTAGCATAAAATTTATAGGGTTAGCTACTTTGTTAATCTTATCAAAAGACCCATATTTAAAATGGACAACAACATTGTACTCATTATAGAGATAAAAAAATTAGTAAAAAATAAATAAAACAAAAACACCAGGGTATAGTTGAAAAGAAAAGTTAAAAGAAAATCAACAATAAAGTCCAAAAACTACAAATAGCACAAATATGTACAAAAGGATAACAAGAAAGGCATGACATCCCTTTTTCTTGTAGGGAATAGAGAAATTAATTCCAATATTAGATGCATTTGATGTACATAAATAACTACAAAAATGCACTTTGTGATTATTTTTCCTGGTCAATATTAAGTTAGTGGTTCTTCCAAGATAGTTAGCAAGAAAAGTGGCATGAGAAAGGAATGACAATGTTAGATGATTCATCATTGTCCCATCAGGTGTGAAATTTATCGATTCATATGCTTACTTGCTAGTAATGGAAATATCATTTTGAACATTATGAGAAAATTAATATGACCAATCAAGGATATCTCTAATTTTTTTTGTAATAAATCAAAAAACATTTTTTATTGTCATTGAGACATTGGAAAATTACTCATAAGACCTTAGGGTCACTTGGATTCCCAATATCCAGTTGTATGGTTTCAAATATTTTTCTTCCTAATTCCTACTTAGGTCTCTCTTTGTTATTATATGCTTATATACTTTACTAGGGGGGGGTGGAGATAATTCTCAAGAGGAGAGAACTTGTTTGGATATATATTGTCCTTAAGAGAAATATTTCATTTTTAGCAGTAGGCTAACCTGAATGAAAGAGAAAATAATCTCATCATTTGAGAATAATTTCCAATATAGATTCATCACTAATAGGAAAATGAAGTAAATATAGTGATTAGAAATACAGTCATGTGTTTCATGTAAGATTTTCCTTTGGGGCTAGAGGCATACAAAACTAAGAAACATGACAACGCATTTAACTCTCTATGAATATGAGTGATATTAAAAGAGATAAATTTAGAGATTTGTTTCTAGGTAGTTTGAGTATACCTCTTGGTTAATCTGTCAGAGGTGGGGTAGACCCTTTTAAAAAGTTAACAATAATTGAGAATCATTGAAAGAATTAAAATACTTACAACCCAATTTGAGGGCTGGTTTATGCCTAAAACAATATCTTCGAATTAAACGATGTTGTTCATGCATTAAATCTTAAGTATGAAGGAAATTTTTTATATCTTACCAAGAGGTGAATATAAAATGACACTAGTGTCATTTCCTTCATTGGAGGATGCACCATCTAAGTGCATATTCTAGACTTGATTTTATTGATTGATGGGGGAAAGAGGATGAGATCCTTGTTCAGTAAATAGAGAATAAAACCCTAAATCCTCTCCAATATAGTTGACATGTGGCTACAGATTTTTTTATTTTTATATATGGTGAAATTTTTCCTTCCTGCAAGACAATGATGTTCTTTCCATCCTTGATGAGGGTCATATGCATACCATCCAATGACAAGTATCCACTTGTTCTTTTAAGCCAACCTCTATCAAGAGTAATTGAATAATTTCTCATTGGCATATCTATAAGTTTGATGTTACAGGTCGTCTGAATTTTGGGATGATCACATAATACCAATGTAACATCTTTAATATCAACTATGGCCGTTTGTTTAGAATTATTATGAGCCAAAATTTTATTGGGATTCTCTTCATAATATTGTAGACCTAATTCCTCCATAATCAAAAAACATTTTTTATTGTCATCAGGACATTGGAAAATTACTCGTAAGACCTTAGGGTCACCTGGATTCCCAATATCCAGTTGTATGGTTTCAAATATTTTTCTTCCTAATTCCTCCTTAGGTCTCTCTTTGTTATTATATACTTTGTTGAGGGGAGGGGGGAGGGAATAATTCTCAAGACGAGAGAGACTTTTTTATATATATTGGCCTTAAGAGAAATGGTTTCCTTGTTAGCATTAGGCTACCCTGAATGAAAGAGAAAATAATCTCATAATTTGAGAATAATTCCCAATATAAATTCATCATTAATAGGAAAATGAAGTAAATATAGTGATTAGAAAATACAATCAAGTGTTTCATGTAAGATTTTCCTTTGGGAGCTAGAGGCATACAAAACTAAGAAATATGACAGAGCATTTAATTATCTACGAAAATGAGTGATATTAAAAGAGAGAAATTCATAGATTTTTTTCTAGGTAGTTTGAGTATATCTCTTGGTTAACTTGTTAGAGGGGGAGTAGACCCTTTTTTAAAATTTAAGAATAATTGAGAATCGCTGAAAGAATTCAAATACTTACAACCCAATTTGAGGGCTTTCTTTATGCCTAAAATAATATCTTCAAATTAAATGATGTTGTTTGTGCATTCAATTTCAAGTATGAAGGAAAATTGTTGTATCTGACCAAGAGGTAAATAGAGGATGCACCATCGAACTGCATATAGAATTATTGGTTAACGGGGGAAAGAGGATGAGATCCTTGTTCATTAAATAGAGATTAAAACCCCAAATCGTCTCCAATATAATTGAGATGTGTCTAGAAAACAAATTTGATATATGGTGAAATTTCTCCTTCCTGCAAGATAATGATGCTCTTTCCATCCTTGGTGAGGGTTATGTGCATATCGTCCAATGACAAGTATCCACTTGTTATTTTCTACCAACCTCTATCAAGAATAATTGGATAATTTATCATTGGCATATATATAAGTTTGATGTTATAGGTCATCTGAATTTTGGGATGAGCACATAATACCAATGTAACATATTTAATACCACCTACGGTTGTTTGTTTAGAATTATTATGACCCAAAGTTTTCTTGGGATTCTCTTCATAACATTGTAGACCTAATTCCTCCATAATCACTTTAGGCATGACATTGGGCGTTGACCCGCCATCAACTAGACAAAAATGAGCAATATTATTACACAATTTCATTGGGATGAGAAAAGGATGGTTTTTCACAAAATTTCAAGAATTATTTATAGTGATGACTTTATCTTCTGGAAGATCCTCTTTGGGATGGTCTGTGACGAATAGAAAATAAGGAGACATTCTTCCTTCAAGAAAAAATTTCAAGTGTTATTATTGTTCAGGAATTGCCGCCATATCAAGTGAAGTGGAATCACCCTTAATGTTGGCCATCCGCTTTAAAATATTAAAATGAGAAGCACTCGAAGAGGATGAGGTAGGAGAATTTGCATTGAGATGTGATGATGTTGCATTTGAGGTTTCCAAGCTATTTTCCTCCCTAGATAATTTATTCTTAGTATTACGAGCTCTAAAATCACTCTTGATTTTAGTCATCATGACTTAGTTGTCATCTACACAATCTAAGTTAGTAACTATACGATAAGATATTTTCCAAAATATTCTCTCCTATGCAGTCTTCTTAACATTGTAGGTCTTTTCCTCACGATATTCCTCACAGAAATTACACCGTGGTTGTGACAGAAGGGCATTAAGTTGATATGCCTAGGTAAGATTTCTAATGGCTACCAAAATAGAAGTTTCAAGTTATGGTTGCCTAATAACCTACTTTTTAAAGGAAAAAAATTCTATTACTCATGTATTCCATGAGTTAAAGGATAGAACACAAGTCAAATTAATTTATTGAATCTTCAAGAGGAAGACCCATGTGACATAATTACTTTTTGTATTCCAAGCATATTTGTTATAGACATTTTTGTGCCTTACAGCATTGAGCATGAAATGTCCATAATCTAAGGGATCCAAAGTCCCTAAACATGTTGTTCCTACCCCTAGAGGAACAAGGCTAACAAACCACAACAATTCACAGGAGTTCTCCACCAGAAACTGCTCAAAAACAAGTCAATTCAGGATCATTTCAGTGGCTACACTAGCTGTTTGCACTGAATGTCAAAGCCAACACTGGCTACCTGCGCTGAATGTCAAAGGCAACACTGGCTACCTGCGCTGAGCGAGAGTGGACATGTGGCAAGTTCATTTCCAAAATGACACTTGCCTCAGGGAATTCGACTGGTGATGAGTAAGAGGTTCCAAATCTCCAAGTGGAAGCAAGAACCTCCAAGTGCAATCAAGAACTGACAGAGGGAGAGGACATAAGTCAGATCTCAAGCTGACTCATCCTCTCTCCAAACATCTATATATGGATCTCTCCTCCATGAGATCTAGGGGCTGGAATTTGGTTATTGCAAAGAATTGTTGTTGGTTTGAGATTGGAATCATTGGGTGCTTAATGCTTTGAAGGGGGTGAAGATAGGAATTCCATTTGCTGGGAAGGAGATGCTGGATTGGAGCCCTCTGGGTTGTATCTCTTCCTGAACCTTGTTATTCATCAATAAAGCTATCTTGGTTTCTCCTATATACTGATGTATTTTTGATGTATGATTGCATTAGTATATTTAGTTTGTTTCTAATCCTGAACTAGTTATGAATATGAATCCATGTCTTGTGTAGTGTTCTCTTCTTGTGATCTTGCAGAAACCTCTTGAAGCTAGGCAAGCGAGAAGGCAAGTAGCTGGGAACTCTCCAAGAGAAGAGAGACCGGATCGAGGGACAAACGGAAGACACCGGTTAGTCCATCTATCTCTCTTCATTCTTAATTCATAAAGGAAGAATACTAGAATAGCTGTCTTTGTTTGTTGCTAAGGCACTGTCACACCTTAGGTGGATAGGATCGTCCTGCATAGGCATTTTTCCCCACAACAAATTGGCGACTCCACTGGGGAGATTTGTTTAGTCATTTTATTTGTGTTTCTATCATTGTTTGTTTCATAGAATCGACAGCAACAATCGAACTGCATCTGCTATTCCCGGATGCAAAGTAGACAGTTGCTGCTTTGATCCAATCACTGGACTTGTCTATGATCTGAACAATGGACTCACAAATGAGTTGATGATCCTTTGTGATAGATCTTAGTACTCCCTCAAAGCATCCCTTTGATTACACCTTGCATGTTGCCTTGATTTGGCCTAAAACAGTGAATTAAATAGCAATCTGTGACCCAGAACCCAATGAGAAACGAGAGTTTCTCCTTCAGCGCAGACCCAATGAAGGGATTCTGCATTTCAACGCAGGTCCTGTGAAGGCTACCTGCGCTGAATGTCAAAACCCCTGTGTTGAGGTTGCGCTGAACCAGTTTACCCTTGTGCAGCTGGGGTTCTCTGCTCTGTTTTGCCTTGTTTTGATCTCTGATTTTTGCAGCCTATAACCAGCATAGGTACCAGTCTAATAACTCCTTTTCTCTGCTTAAATTCCACCTCCTTTCGTACAAAAGGACTGTGAGTGTTTTTATTTGTTTGTGGCATCATTTACAGTTTTCCTTTGCATGAGTGAAATAGTCATCCTGTAGCCCTTGATTCAGATATGTTGATTGTGATCTTAGAAGAGAGTTCATTGGCTGTTTGCAGTTGATTATACATTTACTCTTGCTTATTGGTTTGAGTTTGTCTCTTTTAAGTGTCGAAACAAGTATTCCTTTCGAAAATCGTTAAGTGTTGTAATCTCTTCTACCCTCTCTGATTTCGAAAAAGTAAACTTGTTTGTATTTGTCATTTAAAAGCAAATTCAAACTTGTACAAAAAGCTTTCTTTGTAGGCATCAATACTAAGAAAGCGGAAAACAAACACCTGCATTGTGCATTTGCATCTTGATAGTTTGCATGTTTGACTTAGGAAAAGTGCATTAGAGTGTGCTGATTTCTCTTTGAGAAAAGATGGTGTCTTTCTTTTCCCTTAGTAGCTAGGATTTTCAAAGTTGAAAAGATATAAAGCTTGCTCATCATCTTTAGACTGCATTTAGGAATTGTATCATACATCTCATGATGAACCTCAAAAGGAAAACTTCTAAAAAGATCAACCTAAAATAAATTGAATGAACTTAACAACGCTTTGCAACATAACGCACAACATAGAGGTCTAGGCTAGAGACGTGTTCCGGCGTCGTAAAGCCTGGTGACTGTCGATCTCGTGGATGGTGGGTGATTCCTCTTGAGGGACGATAGCGCCAGTACGGATTGTGCTCCCACGTACCGTCGTGTATATATTGGGAGACCCCTATAGGCATAAAACCTTTATCCTTAGGAAGCCGTGTCGGCCGCCCTACTGATCGCAATGCACTGAACACAACATTCAGGAAGATCGACCGCCCGTACCTTAAAAAGTATTCTGCGGTTTTGCGAAAAGTTTGGCACACCCTCTGCCTAGAACTCCAGAGCAGTTCCTTTTGGCCTTTTTCAGACTCTATAACGGAAAAAGTCCATCCGAGCATTTGTCACTTCGGGCTCATTAAAACATCGAAGGAGACTAGAGTCATCTTTAGCTTTTTCTCGACTCTTTAAAAGTGAAAAAACAAGTTGTGTCTAAAAGCGTCTAAAAAATTCATTTAATTCGGAAACACACTTTCCCCTTTTGTATTTTGGTTGATCGAGTAATCCGCAATCGTGGAAGAAAGTCAATTGAAACCCCGTCGTTCGCGGAGGCTTACGAGTCAACCGTCTTTGTCTCCGGAATCGAAAACAGTACAGACAAAGCGAACTCGTTTAACCGGTTCGAAATATCCTATCAAAGTTAGAACAAGTGTTCCAACGACATCTGAGATTCCGGTTACTCCAAACATTTCTGGAAACCCTGCCTCTATAGAAGAAGTTCAACAGCCACAGAGGGATAGTAACACTGATCCTAGTCTGGGAGCAAATACTTGCGTTACTGAACCAGTTCCATCTGTAACCGGTTCAGAGAGTCTTGCTCCTCAAACAACTGTCGCTGTCGATTCAACCCCTTCTTCAGCACCAGAAATATTTTACGGACCTGACGGTCTCCCTCTTCCACCTGGTTTGATTGAGATAGAGGAAATTGTAGAGGATCCGCAAGCAAGTACTCCAACACATTTTGGAGTAGGGGTCACTCTATTTCCTTCTACATCAGAAGTTAGTCCATCACCAGTGGAAGTTCCTGTAGAATCGCTAGGCAATCTATTAGATAGACTCAAAATGTTTGAACAACTGTCAACATCTAGGACTGTGTCGAATGGCACATCGACAGCAGAAGCCCCTGCCGTCACTCCGACAATGTTTGCCTGCATACCATCTGTCCCAACTAGCTCACAACCGCTAGAAGGAGTCCACCCAGGGACTATTTCGACAATGTGGTCTGTTCCAGTTTGTTCATCCGGAATAATATCCGGCAACTCTTATGTTGAGACTCGCCAGATTGATCCATTTGGAGGTCAATTTGGGCAATCCAGTCCCCAAGGACAAACAATTCCCTTGAGTTCCGGATTGCTACCGTATGGGGGGCAGTATGCCCTTTCATTACCCCCTCCGGGAGGGTATCCATACAGGAGTTCACAACAGTATTCAGGTTATACTGGAGTTACATCAAATGGTTGGGTACCTATGCTACCTCAACAACCAAGGGTTGTATATTCTATGCAACAGTGTGTATCTATGTCGAACATCCCAACCACACCAGCTATTGTGACGGTGTCACAGGTTCAAACGTTACCTGTTGTATGTCAACCTCAGATTTCTCAGGTTGTAATGCAACAGCCCCTTGACCCTGTGACACAACCACAATCGCCAACTGGTGGGGCGACACAGGTCCAAACGGGTACAATTACCCCACACCTTGGTCCAACAGTTAGTATAGCACAACAGAACATGGCTTCACAATCGTGGCTGGTGCAATACCAACAACCGCAATTCCAGCAAGTGTACCAAGGTTCTGAGCAGCAGATCTTTGCGAACAGTGGACAACCGTATATTCAAAACGGTCAAAACCAAACGCTTTACAGTGGTCAAGTCCACCAACCGTATCAGTCATACCAACATCAATTACATTATGCTGGTATGCAAAGGCCCACTGCTCAGGCGATTCCATCGTACCCTGGGCATGCTTCACCTAACCTGAATCAACAGTTACCATTCGTGGCAACTTTAGAGTTACCCGATTTACACCGGTTAACCAACGATCCGATTGCTTACGCCCCTTATTGGCCAGCGATTCCTCACAAACTTCCATCGGACATTCCTAAATGTAATGGAAATCCAGGTGAAGACCCATCGAATCATGTGATGACTTTTCATCTGTGGTGTTCATCAAACACCCTAAACGATGATTCGATAAGGCTTCACCTTTTCGAGAGGACGTTAATGGGTCCAGCGGCAAAATGGTATATTGAATTACCTAGAGCCTCGTTCGACAATTTTAGCACCTTAGCCACGACATTCTTAACCCATTTTCAATTACCAATAAGGTATGAAACGGGAACGGAAATCTTAACCAACTTCAAGCAGACAACAACCACTCACATATCTGATCATATACATGAGTGGCGTCGTCGTCGTAGGATGGTGAAAACATACGTTCCCGATCAGCTATTAGCTGAATGGTTTATCAAGTCGTTACTTCCTGCCATAACGGAAGATGTGGCCAAGGGGGGAGTCATAATGGAGGAGCAAGTTATTGCTCGTGCACAGTATCTAGACTTAGTCTACACTCAGTCTGGCACGCTCTACGACAAAATACTCGACGCCCCTAGACCGGAATTCTAAATTCCTCCTCCTCCTAAATCAAATAGTGACTCCCATGCCGGCGATGGTGTGATTGGCACGGCAAACGCGAAATCGATAAAGGCTTTGTCTAAGAAATCCCGTAAGAATTCAGATCAAAATGCAAAAGAAGAAATTCTTGCTTCGGAAGTAAATGCCGTATCAGCAGATAAGGGCAAAGAAACCAAACAACCAGGGAGCAAGAAGAAGCAAACCAAAGGGAAGAAGAAGAAACAAGGTGAGTCATCTCCTGAAAAAACTTCTTCAAACCCTCTTGGAAATAGGAAATATCCATGTCAGATATGCGATGAGGATCACTGGACAAGGGATTGTCCATACAAAGCTGAGCTGAAAAGGTTCTTCAAAAGTTCACAAACCTCAGCTGTGTTAACTGATCCGTTTCCCAATCCAGGTCAAAATCTGGTTGATAGTGGAAATGCTTCCCCGTCACAAGTGCTCATGTTGTCGGTTTCAAAATAGCAGAATGATGCTTTGATTTCAACAAAGAACAAAGATTACGGGAATCCGCAGCTGTCGAACGACAAAGGTAAAGATCAACCAAGTAGTTCGACAACAACTTCGACAGAAGTTGTACCGCCCATCATTCCTGAATTAACGATAAAACCACCAAAGGGAGTGGTACACAAGTCGACATGTAATCCTCGCGCCAGAGCGGCGCAGCATTATAACATAGTGGAAGATTTGGCCCAATCGCCATCCGCTATGTCGACTCTTGAAGTACTACAAAATTTCCCATCCCAAAGGCAGGCTTTGTTATCGGCTATTGGTGGGGTTGATCCTAAGGATTCCAATCTTGTATCCTTCGACCACAAAGGATACGATCCTCAGTTACCAACTCAACTAGCTTTCCTTATTCAAGTGAAAGCCCTCAACAAAACTGTTCACCGAACAATTATTGATGAGGGGGCATCTACATGTATTATGTCGATGAGTTGCTGGAAAACTTTAGGGTCTCCGACCTTGTCGCGATCTTCGACGACATTGAAAGCATTCGACGGAAGGACCTATACCCCGTGCGGTATCCTTAATAACTTGAAGGTTGAACTGGGGGGAAAAACTGTAGGAATAGATGTTGAAGTCATCGATGGGAATCTTGACTACAACATCCTACTAGCAAGACCGTGGATCTATGCCATGGCAACTGTTGTGTCGACTTATTTTAGGAAGATCACATTCCCTTTTCAAGGAGGCATTATGATCGTCGACCAACACGACTTCCTCCCTAATGCTTCACAAGTTACAGGAAGCATTCCCATGATCCATGGAAGCAACCATTCGCTTCAAGATATCGGAGTAGGCCTACTGAAAGACCCCACATTAATGGGAACTTTCGCACTTCCACCTCCAATCTATATAGGAGAAGTAGCATTGGTAGGAGCCTGCAACATGATATCTTCTACGAAGATCTCAGAAGACGATATCAACATGGATCATGAAATGGTTTTTCCCCCAAGCCCTATAGAAATATTGTAGCAATCAATGTTTCAGGCATGGAAGGTGAACCCAAGTCAACGCTCATCAAGCGTTTGGGTAGATAGGTCTAGAGAATATGGTACCCCATTAGATCCTTGGTCAAAAGTACATGGGACTGACGAAGGAATCCTACAATCAATGTTGATTGAGGGGGCACCATGGAATGATTGCCACCATCGTTCCCTTCTTCCAGAATATGAAGAAGATACTCAGCATGACCTTTATCACCCTTAAGTTTTTGAATTCCTATCAAACATTGTAAACACGATGGATTCCGAGCGAAACTTATCCAATATTGAAGAGACTATAGCCATAAATATCTCAACTAAAACAAATGTTTTAGAGAATATTTCTGTCGGCAAAGGTTGTTCTTCTTCAGAACTGGAAATATATAACGCTCTTTTTCGCGAGTTCAGAGATGTCTTTGCTTGGTCATATGATGAAATGCCAGGCATTGACTCGAGTATCGTTGAACATGAAATTAAGATGTATCCTGATGTCAAACTAGTAAGACAACGGCTTTGGCAGGTGCACCCCAAGAAAGTCGCTTCCATTAAGGCAGAAGTTGAAAAGCTTCTCCATGCTGGTTTCATCTACCTGGTTCCTCTAACCGATTGGGTATCGAATATTGTCCCTGTTATGAAGAAACAAGGGACAATTAGAGTGTGTGTCGATTATAGGGATGTAAACCAAGCTTGTCCAAAAGACAACTACCCTACACCCTTCATCGACCAGATAATTGATGAATGCGCCGGATGTGAAATCTTTTCGTTCATGGATGGATTTTTGGGGTATAATCAAATAAATATCCGCCCACAGGACCAGTCAAAGACTGCATTCATTTGTCCGTGGGGCACATTCGCTTATCGAAAATTACCCTTTGGTTTAAAGAACGCAGGGGCGACGTTTCAGAGGGCAATGAATTATGCCTTCCATGACATCAAGAACATCGTTCAACCATATCTCGACGACCTTCCGGCTCATTCGCGAAAGCGGACTGATCATCCGCAGCATTTAAGAGCGATATTTCTACGTTGCCGACACCACAAGATAAGACTCAATCCGCACAAATGTGTGTTTTACGTCGGTTCTGGTCGTTTACTTGGCTTTGTAGTCTCTAAGGATGGGATTCGTCTCGACCCTTCCAAGGTTCAGGCAATCATCAATTTGCCTCCACCTTCAAATTTGCTTCAGATTCAGAAACTCCAAGGGAAAGCAAACTTTCTGAGGAGGTTCATTCCAAATTATGCAGAACTTGCTAAAGGTTATACTCGTCTTTTGAAAAAGGAAGTACCTTTTGTCTGGGATCAGGTGGCGTAAGCTTCCTTTGATGCTCTGAAAGATTCTCTAGTAAAAGCATCATTAATGTATGCCCCGGACTATCAAAGAGATTTTAACCTGTATCTGGCTGCAGCGGATACGACCATTGCAATGGTTTTAGTTCAAGAAGTCGATGGAATTGAACATCCAATATATTATTTAAGAAAAAACTTGAATGATACAGAAAGCAAATATTCTTACGTTGAAAAGCTAGCACTCGCTGCTGTTCAAGCGATACAAAGATTTCGACATTATGTCCTCTTTCGGAAAACTACCATTCTATCAGATTGCAACCCCATGACTTATATATTGTCGTGACAGTTGCTGGGGGGCAAATATTCAAAATGGATAGCGATCCTTCAAGAGTTTGATCTGGAATTTGTAAAATCCAAATCAAAGAAAGCTTTAGTTTTCGCAGAATTATTGTGCGATCTCCCATCGTCGTCCAACGATGAAACATCCGAAGAATCAATCGTGGACGAAAGTTTGTTTCTGATATCTGCGAGCAATGAGTGGTATGGAGATATAATAATTTATCTCCAAACCCAAAAATTCAGGCCTGACACCTCTCACTCAGAACAGAAACGTATACTATACCAAGCGAAAGACTACATGATCGTCGGTGATACGCTTTACCGTCGTGGTATCGATACAGTTCTGAGGAGGTGCCTCACCCATGAAGAGGCCGAAAAAGCCCTGAATGAGTGTCATTCAGGTGCGTGTGGGGGGCATCAATCTGGATATGCTACAACACAAAAAATCTTACGAGCAGGATACTTCTGGCCAACCATGTTCAAAGATTGCATAACCGCAGTCAGAAGTTTCCATGCTTGTCAAATTTTTGATAGCAAAACCAGAAGACCACCCGCACCTTTACAGCCAATAGTTGTTGTTAGGCCTTTCGCCAAATGGGGCATCGATTTCATGACATGTAACCCCACCTCGACCGGGGGGCATGGGTATATTATAGTCACCGTTGACTATTTTACCAAATGGGCCGAGGCGATGCCTACATTAGATAATACTAGTGAAACAGCTACCCTTTTCTTTTTTCGCCAGGTTCGGCGTACCACAGGCTATAGTTACAGATCATGGGTCACATTTTCGCAATCACATGATGGTTGAATTAGCTTCCAAGCTAGGACTATCTCACGACAGCTCTACCCCGTATTATCCGCAAGCCAACGAACAAGTTGAAGCAATCAACAAGGTCCTGAAGCGTATGTTGCAAAGGATGATCGGGGTTCACAAAAGAAGGTGGCACATAATCCTGTACTCAGCCTTGTGGGCTTACCAAACATCGGTAAGGAATGCGACCGGGTTCACACCTTTACAACTGGTGTATGGCCTGGAAGTAGTCTTGCCAATCCAGTGTGAAATTTCGTCTCTTAAACTCGCAATTGATCTCCTCCCCAGAACTTCGAAAGAAGAGGCCCGTTTCTTGGAATTAATCCAATTGGATGAAACCCGTCGTGACGCCGCTTTGGCTAACGAAGCCCATAAGAAATGAGTCAAGGCGCAGTTCGACAAAAATGTCAAACCCCGTGTCTTCTCAGAAGGTGACTTGGTCCTGCTTTATGACCAAGAATCCGATAAATTGGGAGCAGGTAAATTTAATTCTTTATGGATGGGCCCCTATATTGTTAAACGAGTGTTAGCAAAAGGAGCCTACGAGTTAATGGATTATGACGGAATTCCACTGGCACAACCCCGTAATGGGTTGTACCTCAAACATTACTATGCTTAAATAGTAACCTGTATGCTTTTGTTGTATTTTGTTTTCGCTAAAGTGTTTGTTTTGGTCGAGTAATCCACCTTTTTACATTTATTGCAGATGTCAAACCTTCTGGAGACATGTGTTGGATATGCCGACGGAGCGAGTCGTATTTCGCAGAACCTGTCCTCCGCAGCCTGGGCCATTTTTGATCCAAGCGGCGATTTAGTAAGTTTCAGAGGTGTATGTATTGGTCAATCAACGAATAACATCGCTGAGTATAGCGCGTTGATAGAACTACTCTCTGATGCCATCACCCATGGTATACGCCGACTAATCGTCAGGCTAGACTCACAACTCGTAATACTACAACTCAATGGCATATATTCCGTCCAGCTATTTATCGCATGTTCCTAAGGGTTAAGATTTTGGAAAGACAGTTTGATTTAATTCAATACCAACATATTTCCAGAAACTTAAACACATTAACCGACTCATTAGCAAACTATGTGTTAGATAGACATTTGCGACATTTATAAAAAGAGACACATCATCAATGTTGTACATATGGATCATATAACTCAACCAAAATAAACCCCGAAAATCAAAATATATATAAGCTATTTATTGTTTATACATGATGTTCTGTAACCAAGACAAAAATCGGTCGCATGACCCAAAAACTCAAAAATGCTAGGGGGCACCCTAGCCTAGTGATGCTCATGATAGCACGTCACGGCCTGCGCAATCATGCACAAGAGACGAGTCCATCGTCTAGGCACACCAGTAGTATGCCGCTGCAACTGCAA
Source organism: Pinus tabuliformis (assembly GCA_031772625.1). Taxonomy (NCBI): domain Eukaryota; kingdom Viridiplantae; phylum Streptophyta; class Pinopsida; order Pinales; family Pinaceae; genus Pinus; species Pinus tabuliformis. Next base: position 135,001,104 of record CM062809.1, on the reverse strand, counting down.
AGGTAACTCGTCAATCCTCACATCGGGAATGCCGAGAGTAAGGCTCTCAACCTGCTCCTGCACAGCTGTAAGGGTCTCGGCCACGTCAAGGTCGCGGAGAATAACCCTCCCAGCAGTCTCCCCTGCTGGGGCAGCAACTGGCACTCTCGAGCGAACTGCTGGACGAACAGGACCAACATCTGCATGCACACATGAGTTTGATTAAAGTCTTGATAGAATAAAGCACAAGTACATTATAAATAAGAATGGTAAACAGTAATATGGTCGAAGATTTTACCAATAGCGCCCCACTGTTCGCCATCCAGCAGTACCAAGTCCCGATCACCTCGGAAATCCATACCAGCATATGGATACTCGGAATAGACCATCTCCTGACGCTCGGACCACCTGAAGAAGGTATCAGTGAAAGAAATCTGAGATTGACCAGCATGCCTAGACATGTGATCAACCCATCTCTGCATGCGTGTCTCGGTAGGAGAAGGCAAGTCGAGTGCGATATACTAAGGCTGCATCAGTGGTATTTTCTCCAAGGCAAAGGCAGTCAGAATAGAACCAAATCCAAAGTTCTTCAGCTTCCCGTCCTTTACCTTGTTCAACTGACTTTTCATCTGAAGAAGTACTGCATCACACCAGTTGAATATTTTCGGTTGGAGACACTCCAAGGCGTGCTGCACATAAGATCTGTTGGCAACATGAAGAGATGTGCTACCGGCCATCCTACCAATAGTATATAGAATGGACCTGAGAGACCTGTCAGTAATCTCACGGATAACAACCTTGCCATCTCTACTCAGCTGGGATCCTTCCCTGCAATACTGGCAGACATAATCTCTCACGGAGTCATTCCCTCGGGCCGAACCTGACAAAGAAATGGGAGCACCCGGCCTCGACAAGACAATCAAGAAGTAAATGTCTACTACGGTCAAGGGGATAGATTTGCCCCTAATCTGAAATACTTGGTTGATAGGATCCCAAGCATCAAGCATATACGGCAGTAAGGAGATCTGTGCTCTCATACTAGAGATACGGAAGAACTTCAGCAGGCCACAGTTCCGCAGCACGTTCACCGTGACAGGGTCATGGAGGGCAATCATGTCCACTTCTTCATGTTCTCGTTCTCGCCATGTAAGGGTCATTTTGCTCAAAAGTCCCTGCAAAACAAACAAGAGAAAGAGTAAGATCCCGGATTTGATGAGAAACTGGTAAAATTTTCATCAAAAACTGTGCAACAGAACTATTTTTCTATGCCCAACCCAACTGGCTAGTGTTCCACCTGCGTTGAAGGTCAAACTGCCTTCATGCAGCTTGACATTCAACGCAGGTTTCGAGTGGACTGCCTGCGCTGATGGCAGAGCGCCCTAAGAAAACCCCAGGGGCTCAGGGGAACAGGAAAATAGGCACAGAATGGAAAAAGGAACCCATGAAAAGAAAGAGCTAGGGTTTAGCTCCTACCTGGTCCAGACGGCGCCGAAAATCGTCCGCAGAATCTCCCGGAATCAGCTGATGAAAATCAAGGGGGAAGAGGCACCTCCAAAGCTCCAACAAACCAAGTTCAAATGAAATGGTAAAATGAGAGGTAAAAACACCTTTTAATGGCTTTTTACGTAGTTCAAAGCAAAATATTAGGGTTCTAATCTCATTTTCAAGCAAATGTTGTTCATTTCTAGCTAGTTTGATGCAGCAATTGAGAATACAGTACTATATTTGAAAAGGGCAAAGCTAGTTATGGTAAAAAATAAAAAATTTGACCATATAATATCGAGTAGTTTTAGCACACAGTTCATGCTTGTTAAAAAATAAACGCAAGATCCGAGCAGTTTTAGCACATAGTTCAAGCTCGTTAAAAAATAAACATAAGATCGAGCAAATGTTTCCACCCGCGTTTAAGCTCATTAAAAAATGAACTATCCCAGTAAATAACCACTGTGAATGTAATATCATCAGCCATTAAAGCCTTGGTCGTGTTTGCACCGTCACCTCCACTTTTCATTTGGTCGATCGTTCACCTCCATATGATTGTTTACCCATTTTGAGGAACAGCTGCGAAGAGTGATTTCACCTAGCCATCCTTGTGACACTGCCATGATTGGAAAATTCCAACCTGTACCTGGAATCAACTGCTAACCCTGTTTATCACTCGTTCCTCAAAAGACGAGTCTTCTTTAAGCTCTTTTCATTTGACTCGTAAAATATGAAAAGATTGCCGAGTTTTGGCCTTCCAGCTCGTTAAAGCGACCGAAAGTGCTATCCCTCCTCTAGATTTTAATCTTTTTGGACCTGAGGGATTATTGCACAAAAAGATCGAGCGCTTGTTTTGTTCGGCTCGTTAAAACTATCGAAAACTCATCCCTTCTGTATTGTTTTATACTTTTTCGGACCTAAGGGATTAGATGACAAAAAAGGACTTTGGGAGTTAACTTTATGTACCTTTTCAGACTCTCTAAAAATGAAAAGAACCGAGTTATCCTTGTCGTTAGACTCGTTAAAATCATTAAATAGCGACAAACTTGTCTTTAGACGAGAACGAGTTTCACTATCGCTAGGCTCGTTAAAACTAGCGATGGGATTTCCCGAAGGGTAGGTTATAGAACAAGCATATGTTATCCTCCTCAAGCTTGACAGAAATAAAGAGGTACTGGTCAGTAATGACTGGGGAAAAATTGGGAGAAACTCAAGAAAACTTTGATGGTAGCAAGTCGCTCTTGAACATGACACTTTTCCTCCGTACCACAATCGGGTTGGGTTGTTTCATTCACCGGTCACATCCATGGTCTCACCATACCATCCATATTTGGGGTAATGCTACCGATCCATCGCATCAGTGTCGCCACATGTTCAAGAGAAGTCGTTCAGAAAAGTCAACCGTGTCCTTCATCCTTTCATGACCGCCACCCTGAATCATATGTCACAGATCGTTTTCACCTCCATCAAAATCATTAGCTCCGTTCCGTGTCACTGATGTGGGATTCATTAAGGCCCTCCTTTGACGGATCGCTTCTTGTCGACATCAGCTCATTATCCAAGAAGTTGATCTAGGAACAACCCCTTCAGTACTTTGAAGCTTGCATGCCTCGATGGCAAGTTTCTCACTTCCGGCGACAGGTATACATCAATGACCTTCGACCGAAAGATTTTGCGTGGTGTTCGACGCCAAGTCCTTTATTCACACCACGTGAATCATACTGCAGTACCTTGAGGGTCATTATCATTATCGGTGATTCCTCTCGCACTTGTTAACAGTTTACATCATTGACCGGTAATCAAGCGATGTATTTCCATGTTCGACTTCAGAACATTTCTCACATGGATCGACTTGTACTTAGAGTGAAGATCGAACGAGTTTGAAGACCCCGGATCTAGTTCCATCCATCTGGGCTGCGATATATATTTAGGAAAGATAAAGACATTGACATGTACAACAGTTAATCATCCTATTCAAAGGATGATAATTTCATCAAAATTATCAGTCTACCATCAGACGATTGTCTGTTCTATGTACAGAAAAATGAATTTATAAAGCTGAGCATGGGAATGCCCGCCTCAGCTAGATCATGAAAGCAGTATGAAAAATAATGTATTGTATTGTATCTTATTACAGGTCTCCTCCCAGCATTGGATGAACTTTGGATCCCCCTGATAAAGCATTTCACCCGATAAATAGCCTCATACTTTAGGGGGCAACTGTTATAGACATTTTTTTGCCTTACAGCATTGAGCATGAAATGTCCATAATCTAAGGGATCCAAAGGCCCTAAACATGTTGTTCCTACCCCTAGAGGAACAAGGCTAACAAACCACAGCAATTCACAGGAGTTCTCCACCAGAAACTGCTCAAAAACAAGTCAATTCAGGATCATTTCAGTGGCTACAGTAGCTGTTTGCGCTGATTGTCAAAGCCAACACTGGCTACCTGCACTGAATGTCAAAGGCAACACTGGCTACCTGCGCTGAGCGAGAGTGGACATGTGGCAAGTTCATTTCCAAAATGACACTTGCCTCAGGGAATTCGACTGGTGATGAGTAAGAGGTTCCAAATCTCCAAGTGGAAGCAAGAACCTCCAAGTGGAATCAAGAACTGACAGAGGGAGAGGACACTAGTCAGATCTCAAGCTGACTCATCCTCTCTCCAAACATCTATATATGGATCTCTCCTCCATGAGATCTAGGGGCTGGAATTTGGTTATTGCAAAGAATTGCTGTTGGTTTGAGATTGGAATCATTGGGTGCTTAATGCTTTGAAGGGGGTGAAGATAGGAATTCCATTTGCTGGGAAGGAGATGCTGGATTGGAGCCCTCTAGGTTGTATCTCTTCCTGAACCTTGTTATTCATCAATAAAGCTATCTTGGTTTCTCCTATATAATGATGTATTTTTGATGTATGATTGCATTAGTATATTTAGTTTGTTTCTAATCCTGAACTAGTTATGAATATGAATCCATGTCTTGTGTAGTGTTCTCTTCTTGTGATCTTGCAGAAACCTCTTGAAGATGGGCGAGCGAGAAGGCAAGTAGCTGGGAACTCTCCAAGAGAAGAGAGACCGGATCGAGGGACAAACGGAAGACACCGGTTAGTCCATCTATCTCTCTTCATTCTTAACTCATAAAGGAAGAATACTAGAATAACTGTCTCTGTTTGTTGCTAAGGCACTGTCACACCTTAGGTGGATAGGATCGTCCTGCATAGGCATTTTTCCCCACAACAATATTTGAATAGAAAATTTTAGGTTATCAACATTTTTTTCTTCTAACTTGTCATGGTAAGTAGGGGGAAAAGTGCTATAGTAATGCATCATGGTTGCTTGATTTTGTGGCCAGGTGATCTTCGGGATATTATTATATAACTTGGTGAAATGAATATTGAAATATTTAATGGTTTCGCCTTTAGTATAGGCAACATTATTCATGAGGGAGATCAACGCGAACTTGAGGCTTACCACATAAGTATATTTAAACCAATAGAAAATCTCCATCCAACCAGAGAAGGATTTAGGTCAGATCTCAAAGAAATTAGTTGTTTCTCTTCCTTTTAAGGAATTGATAAACAGACACTTGCAAGTATCGTTGTCGTTGGCACCGATGTTGTGGCATGAATTGGAAATGCAATTAATTACTTATTTTTGTCATGGTATCATCAACTTAAAACTTATTGAGGTGATATTTGAATTTGGGAAAATGAGTATTTTCCAATGTAATATTCATGGGAGAAACCACATGCCAAGGAGTTGCATTCAGTTCCTCCTCAAGTTGAAATAATATGTATTTTTTTATTACCTTGGTCGGGTTTGTTGTCGATTGAACGAGATTAAATGAAGAGTAGAGATTGCTAATTTCAATAGAGGATGGGGCAGTTGATGAAGATGATGTGGAAAAGGAAATGGACCGAGAGTATGCTTACATCCCAAACATGATTCTCCTATAGGAAGAAGTAGTCCAGAAGAACAAACAAAATATTAATAGAATTAAAGGCGGGCTTAGGTGGCAAGGATTTCTTCTCACCTTTGGACTTCGTACGAGGGTTTATATTGAAGGTTTAATCCATGAATCCTTATAAAAACAAGGTATTCATTGGGCATAAGTTAGTTTTTCATTATTAGTGCAATCTCTGAAATGTATTTATGTGTCTTCTCTTCTCTCCTACAATTCCAATATCAAGCTATAAAATCCCAAGCATGAGATAATTCGGTAAGAGTATTTGTGTTATCAAGGATAAATTTTAGTAATGGGTGTGACATGTTCCTTTGACCGTTTAACTGGATTGGGAGTGTTACACAACAATTTGTCACCGTTTTTCACCATCCCTGTTACCCCTCACCCCGCACACTGGAGGACTCATTCCGGGACCTGTGAGAAGTGACATGACCTGAAACCACTTGCATCATATTCCTCTAAGTATGAGCTTCATATGCCCTGAAGACATCTCCTACAAAATACCCATGAAAATAGCTCTTTTTGCATTAGCGCGGATCCACAGTTCACTGCCCGCGCCAATGAGGGAAATCCTCTAAAAAGTGCGCGCCATTGGCGCTCTATCTCAGAGTCGCACTCGCGCCAACCGAATTGAGTAAAGTTTTTAACCAACAAGCTCCCGAAGGTTCTCTTCAACCCATCCACCAACTGAATCTATGTTGAGCTAGGATGGTTTGGCTTCGAATCACCATAGAAGGGAAAGTGGTTTGCCACCTTTCATGGAAGTTTCCAAGTGATAAATAAAATCCCATGAATAATGTGGTTGATCCTATCTCTTTCTTCTCTATCTATAAAAGCTTGCCTCTATGCCTTGAGAAAGCTAGTCACAATAGTCATAGTTACAAGAGTTCCAGTTCTAGCATAGTGATAGAGAGTTTGAAGCTGCAATAGCCTTCTTTGCACCCATAAGGCCAAATCTAAGTAAGGAGATTCTTGTCACCCAAAGAGAGAGAGGCTTGTTCCTCATCCCAACAAGCTTTGCAGGACTTGTGTAGTTGACTACCCAGCCAAAGGAGAATTTGACGTCAGAACAATGGTTGTATTCTTCTTTGTTATTTATTAATAATAGATGACTATCATTATGGTTCCACTCTCATTGTCTTATGTTTGATGTTGAGTTATATCTTTTCTGACTGATATATAATTTCATCTACTAGATTTTATGCTTGTTTTCGTGTTTTTCTTTGCATGTGCAGGTGTCCAATCATGGAGATCATGGGGATCGTGACCGGCCAAGGCAAAGGAACGAGGGCGACATCTCTTCGATGAACACTAGCGTTGGAATCCAAGTAGGTTCTCACCATCTACTTTTTATTTGCAATTAGGAACTTGCGTGATAGCATTGTGTGATTGTTGCTAGACCCGGTCTGGGCTAGTAGGGATCGTCTCTATCCGCAGAGAGGATTTACCTCCACAACAATTTGGCGACTCTGCTGGGGAGTCTTGTCTCTTTGGTTTCTTGTTTGGTTACTTAGATAGCCTTTTGGGTTGGATTTCTTACTGTTTCTTGCTTCCTGGTTTACCAGGATACTATCTTCAAGCCCTGAGTTGCTTGCTTTTGTTTTTGACTTAGCAAACTTGATTAGCGCGCTTTTTAGCCTTACAGTCGCTCCAATTGGTGCAAGTTGCTCAAAAACAACCCGCGCCAATCCCATAAAAGCATGAGTTGCAGCCTGACAGTCGCGCCAGGCCTGTCAACTTTTCCAGTTCGCTTGTCTTCAAGCCCTCTGAGCTTGGATTTGTATGTTGCCGCGTCTTTTTCAATTACTGGAGTGTTTTTTATCCTTGTTTGACTGGTTTTAGACCTTCATCCTTCGGGTGTTTGCCTCTTTCTATCGATTTCACTTTTTAGCCCTAGGGCATCTAGTGGCTTTGTGCGTCGAGCCTTCCGTAGGAGTCTTGGGTTCTTTGATCGTCCAGTCGACTTTGTGATTACTTTTTGCATTTGCTCAGTAGTTGTCAAAGCTTTTTCTTGTTATTCAAGTGATTTGTTTCTTTTTCGCTTGGGTTTCGCTTGGCTTCGTTTGGGCTTAGATCACATAGCTCATAGAGGTTTTTGTGCTTTCTTCTTGGTTTGAAGGACTGTTTTGGTGTCTTGGGGATTCGATTGTGTTCTCATTGAGTGAAATTGATCTTTTTCTCGGTGTTACTATCTCTCAAAATTTTTGTAGTGCACTTTGCCATTGAAAAGAAAAACGAATAATCTCTTTTGAGTTGCATTAGTTAATTGAAATTAGAAGCTTTTCATTGATTAAGTGATTTAAAACAAAGAAAAGTTTCATTTATTTGTCATTAGCTGCATTAGAGTGCTTCTTGATTGTTTGTGGTCATTTTGTTTGAAAAATTCTCAACTCTCTCGTAGTTAGTATTCATCGAACGAAATGATATTCTTTGGCATATAGTTTGCATTTAGGGAATTGTGAGAGATTACATACGGTAGAACCTGGAAATTCAAAATTAACTAAAGATCAACCATAAAATGAACTGAATGAACTTAAAAACGCATTGGAACATAACGCTCACTAATTAGAGGTCTAGGCTAGAGACGTGCTTCGGCGTCGTTAAACCTAGTCACTGTTGTTTCACACTACGGTTGGGTGATTCCTCCTTTTGTGACTCGATAGTGGTCTAGCACAGACTTGAGCTCCCACGTACCGTCGCGTATATAGGTGAGACCCCACTAGGTTATCATCCTTTATCCACAGGAAGCCGTGTCTACCGCCTTACAAGCCGTAACGCACCGAACACAGCATTCGGGAAGATTGACTACCGTACGGGAAGTCCTTGGCTTTCATATGACTGCCAAGGTGTATATGCAGTTTTACGGATTTGTTTGGTAAACCCTTTGCCTAGTCTCTCCAGAGTAGTCACTTTTGATCCTTTTTGGACTCCTTAAAAGAAAAGGTTCACTTGAGCAGTTTGTCACTTCGGGCTCACAAAACATTCGAAGGCGACTAGAGTCACCTTTTTGTCCTTTTCTCGACTCTTAAAACATGAAAAGGTAAAGTTGTGTCCTTGCGTCTTAAAATTTATTTGGCCGCGATTAACATTACCTAGCTAGATCTTGTGTGCATTAGTTTGAGTAGGGTCCTTTATCGTTAGATTCCCTTAGGTTTTGTTTGAAGTTTGTCATCATGGTTGAATCGTCGACTCCCGTTCCAAGTGATCAAGGGTCTCCGTCTTCCGTTGCTCCTGAGGTACCGGTTGTAAGTGATACTCTTCTTGTTATCCCGAGTATCCAACTGATCAACTCTCGCGCTCCGGACGACGAAGGTTACGAAATTCATTGGAACCCCATCTGGGAGCCTGAAGAGGACGATATTCCTTTTACCCCCCCTGGTGTTTCATCTCCAATGTCTACCTCTCACATGGATGAGACATCTCCTAGAGTGAGTGAGACACCTATTTTGTCGAATATCGACACTCCCATCCCAGCTACTTCTCCGCTCCCCCCACGCTACTAGTCATTGAAGGATAGAGTAAGTGCCAAGATCCCTACTTCGACTATGTGGGATCCCCATATCACTCCCACCACGGGATCTTTTGTTTCACATGTCCACACTACACCTGTCACTTCAGTTCTGAAAAATCCAATTATTTGTGTAGCACATTCAACTCCGGTTGTTAGTGTCGTTACAGCATCTTCATCTCTGGATACTAGTGCTGGTCCCCCTCATGGTCAAGTGAGTAGTGGCCAGCCGGCACACTCACCCAAAGTTGTTCACCCTGCACAAAGCGCTCCACCCTCTTCTGGTCCCGTCCCAGGAGGGGGGCCATATGATGCCTATGGACAAGTTGTTCAGGATCCGAATGTGCAGGGTCCATTCTTTTATTACGATTCTACTAGTCAATACCTTCAGCTTTCTCGACCCTTGCCTACTCAACCTATTGTTGAGGTTTCGGTACCATTATCTATTGCTTGGAAAGCCACCACTTTCCATGGGGGCCAAGCAATGCTTGCACAGCTTCAAGGACTGCCTAACCAAGGCAAGCCATCTTATGTGCAAACCCCCCAAGGGCATCAATATTATGGCCAGTCTTACCCAGGACAATCTTGGGGCCCACAAGGACAACCCTATCAGGGACAACCTTCGGCCGCTGGTGGTCCATCTTTTACCTATCTGAATCAACCTTCTGGTTATCCGGGGCAACCTGGTACCCAGCAAGGTTACCCGTCTGGACAACCAGGACAACCTTACATCCAACAAGGCCAACCTGGTATCCAGCAGGGTTATCCCTCCAGACAAACTGGACAAACCTATATTCCACAAGGTCAACTGGCAGTCCAACAGGGGTATCCTTCTAGGCAAGGGTGGCAGCCTTACATATAGCAGGGCCAACCCACTGCTCAGCCTAGTCATCCTTTTGGGCAAGCGGGTCAGCTCCCTGCACAGCAAGGCCAACCCACTGCCCAGCCTAGTCATCCTTCTGGACAGGCTGGCCAACCTTAAGGTCAACCGGCCATTCAGCCCGCTCAACCATCTGTTCCGCAAGGACAACCCTTGGTTGCTCAAGGACAACCTGGTACCCAGCAAGCATATCCTTCTGGGAAAACAGGTCCGTCCCAAACCCAACCAGGCCAACCTTCCAGCCAGATGGTCCAAGCTCAACCTGTTTAAGGACATCCTTCTGGGCCCCAGACTCAAATTGGTTATCAAATGCAAGGTGGGCCACGACCCAACCTTCTTACCAAGCGCAACCTTCTTATCAGGCTCAGTATGGAGCTCAGCAAACGTATGGCTACCAACAACCCCAGGGGAAAACTCAGTTTACCCCTTATCAAAATTATCAACAAATGCAGGTCACTCCTTACCAGAATTATCAGCAACAGTACGTTGCACCTGCAGGTCAAGTTTCTAATCTGTGGGGTGCTGGCGGGCAGACCCAGGGTCAACTGTTTTCTTATGGACAGAATCCTTATGGACAGAACCCCTATGGGTAAAATCCCTATGGGCAGAACCCTTATGGGCCAGGCCCATCCGGACAAAGTCCGTGGGGGCAACCACCACCTGGTTGGAACCCTGGTACTACCTCCCTTCCACAGCCACAAATGTCCTTTAATCCTCAGTTGCCTTTCTTAGCGACGTTGGAACTTCCAGATGTGTCCAAGTTAACGAATGATCCCATTCTTCATAATCCATATTGGCCACCAGTTCCAACTAAGATACCCGGTGATTGCCCGAAATTCGATGGCAAAGCTGGCGAGGACCCCCAAGCCCATGTCATGACCTATCACCTTTGGTTCTCATCCAACGCATGGCTTGATGACTCTATCCAGCTCCGCCTCTTCCAAAGGACTCTCACCGGCTCGGCCGCTAAGTGGTATATTGAGTTGAATCACAGAACATTTCAAGATTTCAACTCGCTGGCTATGGCATTCCTAGCTCATTTTCAGTTACCCATTCGGTATGAGACAGGGAAACATCTCCTTACATCTCTCAAACAGGACACAGCCATGCATATATCCAATCATATACATGAATGGAGACGGCGTCATCGCTTGATCAAATTTTGGATTCCTGATCAGCTCCTGACCGATTGGTTCACGACTTCCTTTGTCCCTGCGATTGCACGAGACATCGCTATGGGAGCTTTTGTAACTGAAGAGAAAGCTATCGCGCGTGCTTAGTACCTTGACTTGGTATATTCTCAGTCAGGTACTTTATATGATTATTTGCCAGACGCCCCGAGACCCGGAACATCCAAAGCTCCGCCAAAACTATCTGTTGACGATGTTATTGGCTGTGTAAACGCGTCTTCAAAGAAATCATCCGCGAACCCTGGGAAGCAAAAACAGAATGCTTCTAATGGAAACACTTCTCAGGGTCAATCTAATTCTGGAACTACCTCTGAGGTAAACTCCATTCAGTCCACCATGGTGGATAAATCCTCGAAAGGGAAAAAGAAAGGCAAAGCCAAGAATAAATCCGAACAGCCCAAACAGGACTCCCCTAAAACTCCACTCGAGGAAGGAGCCAAACGTAAACCTAAGTATGCTTGTCTTATCTGTGATGAGGATCACTACACTAAAGACTGCCCTAGGCGGTCCGAAGTTAGTCGATTATTGAAAGGTGCTCCTGGGACTCCTGCTGTGCTTAAAGAACCTTTCCCTTCACAGCAAAATCAAATGGTGGCACATCCATCGCAACCCTCTTCTTCATTCGGCTCTCAAGTCTTCATGGCTGGGACGATTCCCATCCATGTCACTACTCGAGTGAAAGAATATCTATCTCATGCCGAGAAAGAGCCGGAGGTCCCCTCCAGCGCTCCTCCATCCAGTTCTGGTCCACTCCACATCGAACGACCTAGCACTGAGATGACGATCCGACCCCCTCCAAAAGGTGTACTCCGGAAGTCTTCTTACAACCCGAATGCTCGTGCTGCTCAGCACTACAGCATTGTTGAGGACTTAGCCCAGGCTCCGTCTGCTATGTCCGCTCTAGAATTCCTCCAGAGCTGCCCCTCCCAGAGGAAGTCCTTGTTATCGGCCATCGGTGGCATAGACCCAGTTGACTCGGATCTGATTTCTTTTGATCTCGAGGGCTATACGCCAAGACTGCCTCACCAAATCACTTTTCTTATACAGGTCATCATCAATGGTAAAATGATTCATCGTACAGTCATTGATGAAGGTGCCTCAACTTGCATCATGTCTGTTGCTTGATGGAAAGATATTGGTTCTCCAACATTGATCCAGTCTCCTACGACGTTAGAAGCCTTTGATGGAAGAGAGTCCCGTCCTTACGGTATCCTCCAACGCTTGCCCATCTCCTTGGAAGGGAAGACGGTAGAAGTGGAGGTCGAAGTTGTCGACGCTAATCTTACCTACAACCTCCTCCTCAGACGTAGCTGGACATACGCCATGCAAGCCGTGGCTTCCTCCCTTTTCCGTGTCATTCGTTTCCCTCATCAAGGGAAGAATGTCTCGGTATACCAGCTCTCCTTCTTCGCCTCTTCTTCCGAAGGTAATGTACCATTCGTGGAGCATACCTCCAAATCATTCGAGAGTGTGGGAGCCGGACTCTTTAAGGATCCCACTCTAATGGGTGTCTTTCCCCTTCCACCTCCAAATCTCGCCCCTATTAACATGATTTCCGTGCGTTCTGATCCGTGGGTCCTTCCTCCCGCTAATCAGGTAGAGTCTTGGGGCGATATGATGCCGTTGAGTCCTGCTGAGCTCAACTATGTCGAAATCGTTGTTGTATCGGCTCCCCCTCTTGAACCCGCTCTTCCGAGTGGTGTTCCCGATTCGTATGTTCATTTCCCTTGGCTTGGAGATGATGCTACTTTGGATCCATTAAAGGAAATATTTCCTTCCGATGAAGCCATCATAGAGACTATGTCTCTTGAGGAGCCCCCTTGGTCAGATCATCACCACCGCTCTTCGTTTCTCCCTGCCCATCAGGAAATGATCGCATGTCTCGAACGGTTTTCTTCGTGTATCCCATCCTCACCCCTTCAAACACCTATTCAAATCTACCAAGTATCTTCTGAGGGAAATATGGGAAACATTATGCAAACCCAACCCATCGACATCTCTGTAAAATCAGGGATTGTCGAGCACATTTACATTGGAGTCACTTGCACTCCAGAGGAAGTTCAACTCTACACTGACCTATTTCGCGAATTTCGTGAAGTCTTTGCCTGGTCCTACGAAGAGATGCTAGGCATCGACCCCAGTATAGTGGTGCACGAGATACCTACGTATCCAGGTGCTAAGCCTGTTCGTCAGCGCCTATGCCCTGTTCACCCTTGGAAGGCCGCAGCCATCAAAGTAGAAGTCAAAAAGCTTCTCAAGGCTGGTTTCATTTACCCCATTCCACTGATGGATTGGGTTTCTAATATAGTCCCTGTGAACAAAAAGCAGGGCACTATTCGAGTCTGTGTTGATTACCATGATATCAATCGTGCCTGTCCTAAGGATAACTTCCCTACACCCTTCATCGATCAGCTTATTGATGAGTGTGCACGAAGCGAAATTTACTCGTTTATGGACGGTTTTTCTGGATATAACCAGATCAATATCGCGCCCTCTGATCAGCATAAGACGGCTTTTATCTGTCCTTGGGGCACTTTTGCCTATAAGAAGCTCCCTTTCGGTTTAAAGAATGTCGGCACTACCTTCGAGCGTGCAATGTCCTATGCCTTTCATGACATTCGTCACATTGTACAGCCGTATCTGGATGATCTTCCAGCTCATTCAGTCAAGCGTCAGGACCATCCTTCCCATCTTCGTGAAATTTTTCTCCGCTGTCGACACTACCGTATTAGGCTCAATCCCCATAAATGTGTCTTCTGCGTTGAATCAGGCTGACTACTCGGGTTTATCGTCTCCCGAGAAGGAATCCATCTGGATCCCCTCAAAGTTGAGGCCATTTTGAATCTTCCTCCCCCTGCTTCTTTGCAACAATTGCAAAGCTTGCAGGGCAAAGCAAATTTCCTTAGACGATTCATTCTGAATTATGCCGAGGTGGCTAAGGGTTTTACACGATTAATGAAGCGAGACACACCCTTTCATTGGGATGCTACCGCTCAGGAGTCTTTTGAGCGTCTCAAGGGTCTCCTTGTTTCCGCTCCATTATTGAGACCTCCAAACTACCCTCGTGATTATACTCTCTATCTGGCCGCCGCCGATACCACTATCGGCATGGTTCTAATGCAGGATGATGATGACGGAAATGAGCACGTTATCTATTACCTCAGCCGCAACCTCCTGGATACGGAAACTCACTAAGCTCTCGTTGAGAAGTTGGCATTGGCCGCTGTGTGCGCCGTCCAATGTTTCTGGCATTATATCCTATTGCGCACCATGACCGTGATTTCTGACTGCAACCCGATGACGTACATTTTGTCACGTCAGTTGCTGGGGGGAAAATACTCAAAATGGATCGTAATCCTCCAAGATTTTGACTTGGAATTTACTGTTGCCAAGTCTAAGAAGTCTCTGGTCTTTGCTGAATTACTCTGTTCTTTGCCATCTCCTTCTGCACCCCCTCTTTCAGAGGATCATATCCCGGACGAAACTCTTTTTCTGATCAGCACCCTCAATCCCTAGTACGGGGATATTATCGTTTATTTACAAACGTCCTCTTTCTGCCCCGCTGTATCCAAAGATGCTCGGCGGCGGATCCGCCATCAATCTCAACCCTATCGTATCATAGGGGACACCCTGTACCGCCTCGGTGTTGACTCCGTTCTCCGCCAGTGTCTTACCCTCGAGGAAGCTGAGAGAGTCCTGAATGACTGCCACTCTGGCGCCTGTGGTGGCCACATGTCCGGATATGCCACAACTCAAAAAATCCTTCGCGCTGGTTATTTCTGGCTCTCCATTTTTAAGGATTGCATTCTTCCTGTCTACTCATGTCATGCATGCCAGATATACCAGCGGAAGATGCGTGCACCACTAGCCCCGCTGCACCCTGTAGTGACCGTAGGCCCTTTTACAAAATGGGGCATTGGTTATACAACCTGTAAGCCTCGCTCGGCCGGGGGTCATGGGTTTACTATCGTTTCCGTCGATTACTTTACAAAATGGGCCGAGGCGATGCCCACATTAACTGAAGATGGTCATACAGCGGCGCAGTTTTTGTTCAATCATGTTATTACGCGGTTCGGAGTTCCACAGGCCATCGTCACAGATCACGGAAAGCATTTCCGTAATCACATGATGACCGAGCTGACAACCCAACTAGGCTTACGACACGATAGTTCAACCCCATACTATCCTCAGTCTAACGGTTAGGTTGAAGCCATTAACAAGATTTTGGTTACGATGCTTCAATGTACTATCGACATGCATAAGTCTAATTGGCATCTGATGTTGTTTCCTGCCTTGTGGGCCTACCAAACCTCTGTGAAGGATGCCACTGGTTTCACTCCATTTCAACTAGTTTATGGACTGGAGGCTACCCTTCCTATAGAATGTGAAATTCCTTCGTTGAAAATAGCCGTCGAGTTGCTTCCCAACACTACTCAGGTAGAGGAACGGCTTCTTTATCTAGAACGGTTAGATGAGACCTGTCATTTAGCCTCTCTAGCCATCGAAGCTCAAAAGAAAAGAGTCAAAACTCATTTTGACCATACCATTCGTCCTCGTTCCTTTGTTGAGGGAGACCTTGTCCTGCTATACGACCAAGAAAATGACAAGCTGGGGGCAGGAAAACTCGAGCCCATGTGGGTAGGACCTTACATTGTAAAGAGAGTGTTGCAAAATGGGGCGTACGAGCTAATTGAATACGAAGGTAATCCTCTTGATAAGCCCCACAATAGGTTGTACTTGAAAAATTACTATGCATGAATCATGTGCTTCGATTTGTACATGCGTGTGTGTGTGTGTGTAAGTTTTCATGTTTTCAGTTTGGTGTGAAAGTGTGATTGCCCCTTATTGTGTCTTTTGCTTCTTGTGCAGATGTTAGGTGCACCTTACATTGGTTTCGCTGATGGTGCCTGTTGCAGCACTCGTAATTTGTCCTCTGCGGCGTGGGTGATCTACGATCCTCACGGTGAGTTGATAAATCTTCAAGGTGTCTGTTTAGGCTATACTACAAACAATGTTGCTGAATATAGCGCTATTATTGAATTATTAGCCGAGGCAATTAATCTCGGTATTCGTACATTGCTTGTTAACCTAGACTCCCAACTTGTCGTCCATCAGCTCAATAGGAGATATTCCGTCAGAGACCGTCACATTTTAAGGTTGTACTTACGTGTTAAATTGTTAGAAAGGAATTTTTACTTTATCACATATCAGCATACTCCACGACGATTAAACACATTATCTGATGCATTGGCCAATCATGTATTAGATAGACATTTGGGTAATTTATAATCAAAACATCATATAAGCAAGCACATAAAAGCACAATAATAAACCATAGGCATATGTATATATATATGTGTGTCATAATGTTTGCACCGCGTGCGTTACAAAACCTAAAAAATAATACATGTTCATCCTGATACATCCTCAGACAACACGTCCCTCAAAAAATATGCATGAAAGAAGCCTAGGAGTCTATTCGTGGTGGTGCTCATGATAGCACGCCACCGCTCGCACCAATCATCTCAACAGACGATGGATGCAGGTCGGCACCCCCACTGTGCGCCTCTGATATGCAAATGGCACGTCCGCCAATCTAGCGTAGCCTAGAATCCCTTGGGTAAGTCCCACGAGATTCTGCACCAGCTCTTTCCCCACGACACCCCTTGCCTGAGGGTCAGCTGCAGATTGGTCCCTTCGCGCTATAGGAGACAAGCCGGCTGGTCGCTTTGGGCCCACATCTACATATACATACAACTCTCGTCAGAACATGCATGTATGGACAAAAAAATGAAAATACATAAAACACCAAAAAGAGAAGATCATACCTAACTCCTCTTCCCACTCCTCTCCCTCTGGCAGTGGGAGGTTTGGGTCCCCCATGAAGTTGGTTCCCGCGTATGGCCAATCCTCTACCACGATCAGCTGACGGCGAAGCCATACGAAGAACTCGAGCCGCCATGACATCTGCTGGCCCCCTCCTCCTCTGGGCATCAATGCCCAACGAGCCATCCTAGGCTCTCGCGGCAATGTGTCCGCCACTACAGCTCCCTGGTACTGGAAGAGGGGTAATCATTCCAAGAAGAATGACACCACAATCGATCCATACCCGAACTGTTTCACTCCCCCACGCTTACACTTTGTAAGCTGCCTTTTGATATTTGTAGTCACCGGTGCAGCCCAGTCAAAAATGGTGGGGCTAAGGCATTATGTCGCTAGTAACAGATGATTCTTGCTTGCCTCATGGGGTGCCTATACCCCAGTTGCACGCGTGATAGTGAACAGTATCACCCTAAAAGCCAAGTCATGGATGGTGGAAATATCCACCTTAGCACTGTTTTTTCCCAAATTGTGCCTCGGGGCACACATGAGCCTTCACTTCACCTATATTCTCCCCGGAAGGCCTGCTTCCGGTCAAAATGGGGTTCTCCCCTCTCAGTGACAGCCCAGTAATAAAGTACACATCAGATACATCCATCTCTAAGGTCTGATCCTGTAAGCAGAATACTTGGTCATCGACATCCCAAGCATCCACTATGAACTGTAATAGCTTCGGTTGAGCTCGCAGATAAGAGGTGAGGAAGAACTTCTTAAGACCACAGTCTCTCAAAGCATTCATACATCCCTCATCCGCTATGGCCAAGGCATCTACGGCATCATGCTCCTGTTCTTTCCATTCCACCACCATTTTTGCTTGTTTCCTGCACCCACAAGGATGAATAAATCATTAATGAAGCCTTGGTAGGTTTACAAACCGGACAAAATTTCAAAAATGATGAAAAAATTCAAGTAAAAAGTTAGGTCGTGCGGTTGGCGCGACTGTTTCTAAAACAGTGGCGCCAATAGCGCGGCACCTTTGGGTAAATCACCCCATTGGCACGGACCCGTGCCGGATACCCGTGCCAATGGGGTGCAACCATAAATTTTAAAATCCTCCTTGCGGAGGCTCAATCAGGGAACAAAATGCATAAAAAGAGTATGAAAATGGAGCTAAGGGAAGCGCCTCTTACCTGGAACTGGTGGAATCTCAAACGGTTGCACAGATTGGCGGTAATCACTGCTCGAAGTATGCTCTCCAAATGGACCACCACTACTATGCAAGAGGTAAAAAGTAAAAGTAATTCTAGTTTTTACATTTTCACCATATTTATAGACTTTTTGACTTGTAATTAGGGTTAAAGAGTTCTTTTTTTAATATTTTAATATATTTTTGGTCGAAAATGGATTTTACGCTTGCTTTTGGTGCTATGACAGGTCCTTTTTGCAACTTTGATGGCGAAACGAGTTGTATTTTATACTTTTTCGGACTCGGTAAATGCACGAAAAAGTCACTATGGAGTCATCTTTCAGCTCTTTTCTGACTCGCTAAAAATGAAAAGATTGTCGGGTTTCCCCTCTTGACTCGTTAAACATAAATAAGAGGCGGTCATCTTTAAACCCTTTTCCGACCGTGTAAAAATGAAAAGATCGTCAGACCCTTGTCGTTTTAGGTTCGTTAATGGTTACAAAACAACGTGATGTTGATCGCTTTTTTACTTTTTCAGATCGATATCACTACTCATGAAAAGTACTCCTCGATCGTAATGGTTGGGTGGTTCTTTCGAGCATTGTTTTATACTTTTTCGGGCTCGGGAGACACAACTTTACGAAAAAGGACCCCCCTGGAGTTTCCTTTTTGCTGCCTTTTCAGACTCTCTAAATAAGAAAAGACACCGAGTTCTTCCTTTGTCAGACTCGTTAAAACTTAATGACATCGGATTCTGTCGTAATGACGCCTCACAAGCATATGCTATCCCTGTCAAGCTTGTTAAAAATAACTGGGGTACTCGCTAGAAATGGTGGGGAAAATGGAACCATAATTATTTTCGTGTCGGCAGTATGTCGCTCTTGAACATGGCACTAGTCTGCATTTGTGTCTGGGTGGGAACATCTCATCTTGTTTTACACTAGTCTCCGTGGGTTTGGGTGATCCTATTTGACCTTTCATCTGCTCATTGCCTTGTCACCATGACCTCTGCTCATTTGACATCAAATACTGCCAAGTCCACTATCGTGCCGCCATTGTTCAAGAGAAGTTGACCTCTGCAGAATTACAACCTCCCTATGATACCTCACATAATTCTGAATCACCACAACATCTTTCCTCTGTCTCGTGTCAATGATGTGGGAAACACTATGGCCCACCTATGATCAAGGTCACTTCCTGTCGACTTCAGATCATTATCTAGGAAGCTGATCTAGAGACTCCCTTCGGTGCCTTGGAGCTTGCATGCCTCAATGGCAGGTTCTTCATGTTCAACGAGAGTTTTTCATCCTTGGCCTCCGATCGAATGATTCTACGGGTGTTCGATGCCAGCTCATTGATTCACACATCGTAGATTGTACCTATAGTACCTTGAGGACCATTTTTATTATTGGTGGTACCTCTCGCGTCTGTTAACAGTTTTCATCATTGACTAGTAATTAGACAATGTTCATGCATGTTCGACTTCAACTCATGTATTCGCATGCTTGAACTTGTACTCTGTTCAGGTCGAGATAGAGCGCAAGACCCTGGATTTTTTCTATTGGAATCCAGGCTGCGATTTGTGGCCTGTTATGATCATTACATGACTCATTCACTGGATGGCTGCGACCATGCCTGAGTCTATTTATCGATCCTCTCTGGATGGCTGTGTCCATACCACATACATCATGTATTTGAGATATCAGTTGTACTTCTTTACGCAGGTTCTTTGGCGGCCGTGTTTTCAGTCACACATGTTCTTGTAAAGCATTTCACCCCTCTCTCTCTCTCGGACCTCATGCTTTAGGGGGCATCTGTTACACAATAATTTGTCACCGTTTGTCACCGTCCCTGTTACCCCTCACCCCACACACTGGAGGACTCATTCCGTGACCTGTAAGAAGTGACATGACCTGAAACCACTTGCATCATATTCCTCTAAGTATGAGCTTCATATGCCCTGAAGACATCTCTTGCAAAATACCCATGAAAACAGCTCTTTTTGCATTAGCGCGGGTCCACAGTTCACTTCTCGTGCCAATGAGGGAAATCCTCTAAAAAGTGCGTGCCATTGGCACTCTGTCTCAGAGTCTCACTCGCGCCAACCGAATTGAGTAAAGTTTTTAACCAACAAGCTCCCGAAGGTTCTCTTCAACCCATTCATCAACTGAATCTATGTTGAGCTAGGATGGTTTGGCTTTGAATCACCATAGAAGGGAAAGTGGTTTGCCACCTTTCATGGAAGTTTCCAAGTGATAAAGCAAATCCCATGAATAATGTGGTTGATCCTATCTCTTTCTTCTCTATCTATAAAAGCTTGCCTCTATGCCTTGAGCAAGCTAGTCACAATAGTCATAGTTACAATAGTTCCAGTTCTAGCATAGTGATAGAGAGTTTGAAGCTGCAAGAGCCTTCTTTGCACCTATAAGGCCAAATATAAGTAAGGAGATTCTTGTCACCCTAAGAGAGAGAGGCTTGTTCCTCATCCCAACAAGCTTTGCAGGACTTGTGTAGTTAACTACCCAGCCAAAGGAGAATTTGACGTCAGAGCAATGGTTGTATTCTTCTTTGTTATTTATTAATAATAGATGACTATCATTATGGTTCCACTCTCATTGTCTTATGTTTGATGTTGAGTTATATCTTTTCTGACTGATATATAATTGCATCTACTAGATTTTATGCTTGTTTTCGTGTTGTTCTTTGCATGTACAGGTGTCAAATCACGGAGATCGTGGGGATCGTGACCGGCCAAGGAAAAGGAACGAGGGCGATAGCTCTTCGACGAACACTAGCATTGGAATCCAAGTAGGTTCTCACCATCTACTTTTTATTTGCAATTAGGAACTTGCGTGATAGCATTGTGTGATTGTTGCTAGACCCGGTTTGGGCTAGTAGGGATCGTCTCTGTCCGCAGAGAGGATTTACCTCCACAACAGGGAGATTTGGTTGATTAGGAGATTGAATGGTTCTATAAATAGAAGGATTATGGAACTGAGGATACATGAATCGATATTCCCTAGTATAGTTTCCAAAAGTATGTTGAGGAGTGGATTTTTTAAACTTCATTGTTTACACCCTCAAATCTCACTAGGCTAGTGAGATAGTGGGACTAGGCTTGTGTTTTGATGCGCATAAGTTATGCTACAATTATTTAAAACATATTTTTATAAATGAAAGATTGGAATATATATATATATTGTTAGAATTATAACTAATTTATTTTCCTTGATGGAAACCTACTTGATAAAAATGTCAACATGATGGAAGCAGGTTGAGTATATAGGCTAGTATAGATGTGACAAAGAGATTGGACAAAAGAATATCACTTCTGATATAGAGGAATGATAAAGGTAATGTATATGAAAATATACAAAGGTCCCCTGAACAGAGACAACATACATACACAAGTATGGTGCAGCAAAGTCGTGTACAGTTTCTGCACCATAGTATTCTAAATACTAAGGGTCTTTATCATGGTACTGGCCCATAGTAATGAGCGCAGAAATGGATATTTGATCCCGTCAGAGAACACCATAAGAATTACTAAAGGATTAGACTGAGGTATTGGCTATGGCCTAATATATATAAGGAAATGGAGATCAATGTGTTATGTGTGTATGTAATGGATAATTTATGAATAACTTGATCTAAAATAGGACTACATCAGGGAGCATGGAGATGGATCAGAAATTAACAAATATTGAAGAATTTGTTTATGTTTTGATAACTCTGTGATGAATATATTATGGTGTGTGTTTGTAACAGTTTTCATGCCAAGATTTGGGTTTGACAGATGTTGGGTTGCAACAACGGTATGTCTCAATGATTATAGATTTGTACACATGTTTGACACTAATAAGTCACATACATATGTGACTCTTCTACTGGGTAGTCACGTATAGATTTTGTAGTATGGACATATCTGTTTCTAGGTTTGGAATATTACAAGTGTGTACATACACAAATATGATTTATAATCATTGTGTACATATATTAGGGTTTCCTAGTATGATTTATTAATAATGTTTGATCAGTTCTATATATTTTTCTATTGTATGTTGATGATGTATATCTTATGATGATCTGTGTTTAATAGTACTAGTTCAGTTGAACTGATTATAGAATGAAATGTTAACTAAGTTGTGATGTTGTTGTATAATGATCTGTATTTGATTATGTTATTTGTGATGGGTTTAGTATGTGATACAATGATTGTTTCAGTGTGCCAATGATTTGGTTTCATGTATCAGTATTTTTGAGAACTATACGCGGTTATTCTTCAAGAAAAGTGTGTACATATCTAGATATGATTAAGAATATTAGTGTATACAATATAATGTATGCTTGATCAGGGTTTGCAGTGGTAGAAGTTGGTTTTTGTGATGGGTAATAGTGTTTGGCTTGGTATATTTATGAGTTGCTATGTGTTGGCATGATATGTTCTAATCTAGTTGCATTGGTTACAATAATTAATTTGATGATTCTGTTGGTTCAATATTTAAGTAATTGATTTCATAATAGTTGAAATTGGGTCTAGTTTGGAACATTCTAAAAAGTGATCCATAAAGTTATAAGGATAACAATCTTACGAAAGGGGGTTGTAGCTCCCTTCTAGTAGGAGATGGAAAACAAGAGAAGGTTGTAGCCTTCTGTAGGCAGGTGCATGCGTACTAATTAAATATTGCACCAGTACAAGATTGTAAGAATATTATTTTATTTTTAAAAGAAGATAAAGATGACAACAATGGTGGTTTTCTCCCACATTGGGTTTCCACCTAAAATTTTGGTGTTCATGTGTGTTGATGTGTTTCTTATGTGTTCATATCTACATTCTCTCTAATGCTCATAATTTCTTATTAATACATGTTTTAATGAAGTAATGATGCACTGAATAAGGATTAATAGATGATTAATTATATGTAAAGCTAGTTGATTGGATATACATAGTTTTATTTCATCATAGTCGCATACATATGCGGGTTCACCGAATAACAATTGTGTATAGAAATTTGAATAAGAAAAATAAAGTTGAAGTAAGTTTCAAAATAATGCTTCACACCCCCCCCCCCCCGACTCTTCAGTATTTTTCCTAACAAGTGGTATCATAGTAGGTCCTTAGGAAGAAGCTTGATCACTTGAAGGAAGATTCATCAAGATGAGCAATCAAGAGGGAGTAGCATCTATTAGGCCACCATTATTTAATGGATCCAACTTGGATTTTTGGAAATTCATAACAAGAGCTTATTTGTAGTCACTTGGAGCTAATGTTTGGGGAAACATTGAAGGGGGATGTCAGTATCCATCCTCCATTCCCACAATTGAAGGAGAAAAAAAAATATGAGACTAATATAAAGGTTCTCAATTCTTTGTTTGAAATCTTGGCATAATCAAAATTTGTAAAGATCATACAACTGAATATCACAAAGGATATATGGGATAAGATCATCTAGAGTTATGAAGGTGATGACTAAGATAACAAGTGACAAACTTCAAACCTTTCAAATTCAATATGAAACCCTCATAATTCATAGTGATGAAAGTATTGAGTTTCTTTCTTAGGGTAGATAAGATAGTTAATTCAATGAGAAATATTGGTGATGAAGTAAAAGAATAAAATCTTGTTGAGAAAATCCTAATACATCTATTCCCATAATTTGATTTCAAAGTATTTTCCATTGAAGAAATGTAGGATTTGAAGAAACTTATTGTAGATCAACCTCATGGGCCCTTAACATCCTATGAAATGAGAAAAGGGGGTCCTTCAGATATCAAAGAAGCATCATTCAAAGCTACTTCTAAAGGAAAATAAAAGGAGGACCTTAAGGAATCAAGTTATATATCAGATGAAGAAGAGACACACTTTATAAAGAAGCTCCAAATACGAAATGGAAAATTTAGAGGTAATCTTTCTGTCAAATTTTTTTCTTGTGGAAGAGTTGGTCATTATGCTCCTAAATGCCCTTATAAAGAAAACCATGAGAAAGGGAAAATTTCTGCAAAATTCAATTTTCGATGAAGGTTTGAAAACAAGAAAAGTTTCTACACACACAAAGATATTGATGGTTTTTCAAATGGTGAAGAGGGTGAGTCTGATTAAGAATATCAATTACTTATGGAATTTGAAGATAAATCTATTGATGATGATGTTTTTATGGATGCTCTAGAAGAATAAGATAATCTCATTGAGGAACTAACTTAGCTCAAAACTCTTCTAGAAAAAACTAAATTAGTGGAAGAAGCACTGAAGAAACAAATTCTAGAAAAGGAGAGGCATAATGAAAAGTTAGAACTAGAAATAGTATGTCCAAGAAAGGAACTTGAGAAAACAAAAGGTCTAAACCTTATGTTTTCTAAAGAATCTAAGACCCTAGAAGAAATCATCAAAGTACAACACTCTCCTCTAATAAAAACAAGTCTTGGATACAATGGAGAACCATCAAAGAGTATAAAATCTTCTAAAACAGGTACATGAAGCTATCCTAGTGCACTAAAGGGAGGTAGTCAATGAAATTCCTACTCTCAGGAAAGGAATGAAGGATCAAAAGTTGCATAGGTAAATCACCCTTACCACAATAAAAGGGGAAATTACACAAAAATATACTATACTCATAAGAGCTTATACTTCAATGGTTAATGCTTCACTTGTCATAATATTGGTCATAATTATGCTCAATGTGTTGCTTATAAAACTATCATGACTATAGAAGCGAGAAAACAAAAGAATGAAATTAGATTAAAGAAATACTCTTACAACAATTTCTCACCTCTCTAAGATGAAACAAAATGTTCCTTTTGAAATAACTTTGGGCATAGAGAAACTAGATGCAGAAGAAAAATGATATCGACCCTTTAGAATGAAAAATAAGGCAACAACATCCAAGGTACAGAAAAATAAAACCATAGAATCTGAAAATTGTGGTTTACATTTGTATGCAGGAGATCAAGAAAATTTGTGGTACATTGAGAATGGATGCTCAAAGCATATGATAGGTGATAAGGACAATTTTATGTCCTTTAAGGAAATAAAGAAAGAAAAGAATGTAACCTTTGGAAATAATGCACTTGCTATTATCAAAGGGAAAGGATCTGTTTTTTTTAAGGATAAGGTTAAATATGGAAATGTTGTTTTATTGATGGATTAAGACACCAATGTTTGGGTGTTAGTCAAATCTATGACCAAGGACATGAGGTTGTTTTCAAATCAAAGAATTATGTGGTATGCAATCTAGATACAGGTAAGATCATAATAAAGGGAACAATAACTCCAAGTAATGTCTATATCTTGGAAGGTGGTCAAGAGCATTGTTACTTGAGAAAATCATAAGAAATATTATTTTGGCCCAAAATATTGGGACATCTAAGCTTCAATCATGTTGGGCATATAATCCCCCCACAACTTTTTTTGGAGCTCAAAGCCCAAGTTTTGGTCAAATAATGTTGTAAGATTCCATGAATTGCGGGCGCAGAGCGCGAAATGTATGTTGATTCATAGGGTTGTCTACCTAATTTTTGTAATGTAATGTAATGTCATGTCAGCCTACCCATGGTCTACGGACCATGGGATTGTATAAATAGAGCGAGGCTCTAATTTCTAAAGAGAATTAAGAAGAGAAGAAAAGGAATGGATTCTAGAAGATAGAGAGGATAAAGAAGAAGTCTAAGTGTCTTGGGTCATAGTAGTAGGAAGAGGCTCTGCAGCTGAGTGGGCAGAGGTCTAGTAGAGTCTGCAGTGGAGTGCATGGACCCCTGCAGCTGAGTGCATAAGGCAGAGTCGAGTCTGTAACCCAAGAAGAAGAATAATAAAGAGAATTTTGATTCCAAATACTGTGTATATGATTTTAGATTACTTTATATGCATTTATAATGTTTTGTTTATCACATGCACTTATATGAATATTGAACATTGTTAAGTATAATTTGGCTCATACAGATAAGTTAAGTAATCAGATAATATCGGGTTAATAGTAAGGAACTTGGGTAATAACAGGGATCACGCCTCGAGCAGGGCTACGCAAAGGCAACATCGCAAGCTGCGAGGGACTGATAGGTGTGCATAGCAACATGTACACCGGGTCAAACTGCCGACCACTGAAAATCATCAAACATCTCTAGGGTGTGGAAACCTGGTTCTAGCACCCTCCCATACTACATCGAGTGAGACCTCAGTCTATGCTCCGCAGAGTATTGCCGAAAGGTCCAGTAGTACTGGGATTTTTTTGGCTAATCAACTCTGAACTTGGGTCATGCCCCAAGAAGCTAACAAATGGTTTCATTACCAGCACTGGGATCTACATAAGGAATGTCTGATGTCGTGTCATTGGAATCCAACAAAGAAAGAAATTAAAGGGTGGTTGGACAAGAAGATTCACCAGTTCACGACATAGGAAAATAAGAATCTACAAGTATCTAAGGAACAGTGGTTGGAGTGCTACTTATATACGGAAATTCATGAAATTTTCTTGCATCCTTTCCTTCTGAGCTATATGAGTGGATCGTGAAGCTAGAAGATACTCAAGGAAGGTGTGGGATCGACAAACTAATCATGTGGACTCCATAATTAGTGCGCAGACTAGAAACGTCAAGAGATAAGATCGTGTGAGTTGTGGACCATTAGCTCAATCGAATTATAGGAGGATTTATCACTGAGTTCGTGGTAGATACGATTGTAAGCTACATTGAGGCGAGAGATGCTTCCTCAAAGGACTGCAAAGTAAGTTTATTAAATCTTTGAATACTTGGATTAATATGTTATTGTGTGAAAAGCAGGTTGTGCGAATAAATTAATGTTTGGGACTACGCAAAGTGGAAAGATCTACAGAAGTGAAGGTAGTGAAGAATTAGAAGCTAGTTCCTTAATTTCACCCTCGTGGGAAAGCGAGGAAGAGACCGTGAGAGTTTCTCCGAGAAGCATGATCAGTCTGATACAGCAGAGAATTCTGCGCTTACCACCTCCACCTACATCGCCACCCATCTTACCCTCCTAACCTCCATCTCCACCCACCCCACCTCTGTCATCATGATAGTTCAGTACAGAAAGTGCGATCAAAATACCGATATTCAAAGGAGTAGGGAATGAATATCCAGACCAATTATGGTTCGTGGTAAGGGCAGTATGGGAAGCACAAGGCATCATGGATGAAAATATCAAGAAGGCTATGCTAGTAAGTGCGTTGCAGGACCACGCATTAACATGGAACATTAAGCATTCTAATGACCATCCAAACATAGGAATCACAAAAATCCAGACCATGCTAAATAGGGAATTTTGCAGGTCAAAGTCGGAGACACAATCAATTATCAGGTTTAAGGAGGTCGCAATGCTCCCAGGTGAGACACCCTGTGATCTGGACAAAATACTGAAGAGTATGATTCATGAAGCCAACATGACTTTGACCGATGGACAACACCGCGCATGGTTTGTAGCGTCACTAACACCACATTTAAGGACGATGTTGTCACAACAAAATATTTCCACCCAAGCCGAAGCTTTGGAGATGGCAATGAGATTTCATAAGACCACTATACAAGACCCTGGTCTGGGAGTCCAACAAATCCACACGCAACTGCAAAATCTATGTCTAGAAATGCAGAGTTTGAAACAGGATAGGACAACCCAACCAGAGGCGTGTGAGTAGGTATAGTGTTGCGTCCCTATAATACTAGTGATTACCCCATTACTATTGTAGTTATAGCCATTATTTATATTTTTGTGCCCCCATTGCCCCCATATTGTTATTAATGTGCCCATAGAATCCCTCTATTGTTATTTTTGTGGCTTTATATTATTATTGTTAGGTCGGCTGGATTATATTGTGACTCCTTAGACTCCTATATATAGAAAGGAGGTTTTGTCATTTGAATCATCCAAGAATTGCTCAATTATGTAATGTAAAGGAGGTTTCCCCCTCGAAGAGGCTGAATTCTAAGGCATTGATCTATCTTTTCTATCTTTTCTTAAGCTGGTTTCATAACATTTGGTATCAGAGCTTTGGATTCTAGGGTTTCGCTGCTCCAAACAGGTCATCGTGGCATTTTCGCTATAAATTTTTTCTGTGACGTTTCAGAAGTTGAAAAAAAAACCCATTTGAGAGGAAATCGCGCTCAACCTTGGGTCCAAATTTCAGAGCGTTTCGCTTGATATTTTCAGAGATATGATCTGAGGAAGTTGGTCTTTTTGTAGACTCCTGAATTACACTCAAAACAGGTGACCTGGGGAAAATCGTCATAACTTTCTTTCTGAGCATCGGATTGAAATTTCGTAAGAAGGTACAGAAAGAGGACGGACTGTAGTTTTCTTTTATATATTTTTTAGAGTCAACGGTTGAAACAGTGACACGTGGCACTTCCTACAAGTTCACTCTACTAAACTAGTCTATAATCAGGTCACTGTGGGAGATTGTGCATAGCTCTTTCTTGGAGAATCCAATTTGGATCAGACTAGTGGCATTGGAAAGAGGACATAGAAGGCTACTAGAGGTCACAATTTAAGGACTAGATGATTCGAAATTACAGAGATACATCAGATTCAATATCAGGCTTCTACAAAGAAAAAAAAGGTGTGTAGTTTTTTTTTTAAATTTTTGCATAAGATTGGTTTGAAGGAATTCAAAGGGCATAGTAAAGCATTATTATCAGTAACTGATGCCCCAAGGAAAGGAAATGCAAACACCTATTAAGGAACCTGAAAGCTCTAGCATGACTCATGAAGAAGATGAAGAAATGCTACATGATATATCAAAATTACAAGAACAAGTGCAACAAATGGCACGCTCACAAAAGCTAACAGATGCTAAGATAAATGGCGTGGAATCTAAGATAAAGGGCATGGAAGCTAAGATGGATGATCTGAAGGCAGATTTGAGGACAAATTTGAATACATACATGGCAGATTTGAAGACAGATTTCACAATTTTTCTACAAGAAATACTTACTAATGGTGAAAAGGTTGTAAAGGAAACTCATGATGTGAACAAAATAAATGTTAATCATGATTCCATAGACTCTAATGTTGGATCGAAGACCCAGCATATTCCAAAAATCGATATGAGGAACTTTGACGGCAAGGATCCCGCCACATGGATATTACAGATGGAGCAGTTCTTCGATCTCAATAATGTGCAAAACACACAAAAGGTACGTATGG
Source organism: Pinus tabuliformis (assembly GCA_031772625.1). Lineage (NCBI taxonomy): Eukaryota > Viridiplantae > Streptophyta > Pinopsida > Pinales > Pinaceae > Pinus > Pinus tabuliformis. The sequence continues at coordinate 134,971,947 of CM062809.1, read as the reverse complement.
AAACTTTATATTTGGAACCAAATCAGTTTGTATGGTATCAATGGCTTTTCTCTCGTAAAAAATTTATCACTTGGGAAATTTTTACGGAAGAATTGATAGCACATTATGAGGATACAAAAAGAAACACTTTTTTTAGCCAACTGATAAGTCTCAAACAAAAGGGTTCAATAATGGAGCACATTGAGGAGTTCCAAAAATTGAACATAAGGGTAAAAGATATTCCAGAGGAGCATAGGATTGATGTGTTCATAGGGTCTTTAAAGGATAATATCCAACATGATGTTCAACTTTGGGAACCTAATTCATTAGAGAAGGCATTCAGGTTAGCAAGAAAAATGGAAAGCAAAATTATGGCAACCAGGAAGCATACCACTCACAACTATAAAGACGGAAGTGTAGTTTCCCCTAGTCTTCCACAACCTATAAGGTTTACACCACAACAATTGGAAGAAAAAAGAGCAAAAGGGCTTTGTTATAGTTGTGATAGCAAATACACTAAAGGTCATAAGTGTGCTGAGAAGAAACTATTCTACATAGATTTTGAAGAGGAAGAAGAAAAGGAGCAAGAAAGGTCAAAAGAACAGGATATGCTCCAGGAACAAAGCCTAGATGAAGAACAAATAAATCCGACCATATCTTGTAATGCATTGTGTTGTGGGGAAAAATGCCTATGCAAGACGATCCTATCCACCTAAGGTGTGACAGTGCCTTAGCAACAAACAGACACAGCTATTCTAGTATTCTTCCTTTATGAATTAAGAATGAAGAGAGATGGATAGACTAACCGGTGTCTTCCGTTTGTCCCTCGATCCGGTTTCTCTTCTCTTTGAGAGTTCCCAGCTACTTGCCTTCTCGCTCGCCCAGCTTCAACAGGTTCCTGCAAGATCACAAGAAGATAACACTACACAAAGACATAGATTCATATTCATAACTAGTTCAGGATTAGAAATAAACTAAACATACTAATGCAATCATACATCAAAGATACATCAGTATATAGGAGAAACCAAGATAGCTTTATTGATGAATAACAAGGTTCAGGAGGAGATACAACCAAGAGGGCTCCAATCCAGCATCTACCTCCCAGCGAATGAAATCCTTTCTTCACCTCCCTTCAAAGCATTAAGCACCCAATGATTCCAATCTCAAACCAACAACAATTCTTTGCAATCACAAAATTCCATCCTCCTGGATCTCATGGAGGAGAGATCCATATATAGATGTTTGGAGAGAGGATGAGTCAGCTTGAGATCTGACTAGTGTCCTCTCCCTCTGTCAGTTCTTGCTTCCACTTGGAGACTAGGAGCCTCTTACTCATCACTAGTCGAATTCATTGAGGCAAGTGTCATTGGAGAATATTCTGGAAGCTTCCAGGGTCTTTCCACCTCGTTGAATGAACTTTCCATTTGTCATTTCCCGCTCAGCGCACCCTGGTAGTGCTTCTACCTGCGTTGCAGTGCACCTAGCCAGTGTAATCTCTGCATTTCAGCGCAGACAGCTAGTGGAGCCTCTGAATTCATCCTGAATTGACTTGTTTTTGAGCAGTTTCTGGTGGAGAACTTCTGTGAATTGCTGTGGTTTGTTAGCCTTGTTCTTCTAGGGGTAGGAACAACATGTTTAGGGACTTTGGATCCCTTAGATTATGGAAATTTCATGCTTATAGCTGTAAGGCACAAAAATTTCTATAACAGTTGCCCCCTAAAGTATGAGGCCATTTATCGGGTGAAATGATTTATTAGGAGGATCTGAAGTTCTTTCAATGCTGGGAGGAGACCTGTAATACAATACAATACAATACATTATTTTCATACTTTTTTCACGATCTAGCTGAGGCGGGCATTCCCATGCTCAGCTTTATAAATTCATTTTCATGTACATATAACAGACAATCGTCTGATGATAGAGTGATGATTCTGATAGAGCCATCATCCTTTTGGTAGGATGATTATCTGTGCTATAAAGTTGTACATTTCTATGTCTTTATTTTCTAAATATATATCGCAGCCTAGATGGATGAAACTAGATCCGGGGTCTTCAGTCTCGTCCGATCTTCACTCTAAGTACAAGTCGATCCACATGAGAAATGTTCTGAAGTCAAACATGGAAAGACATCGCTTGATTACCGGTCAATGAGGTAAACCGTTAACGAGCGCGAGAGGAATCACCGATAATGATAATGACCCTCAAGGTACTGCAGTACAATTCACGTGGTGTGAATAGAGGACTTGGCATCGAACACCACGCAAAATATTTCGGTCGAAGGTCATTGATGTGTACCTGTCGCCGGAAGTGAGAAACTTGCCATTGAGGCATGCAAGCTTCAAAGTACTGAAGGGGGTGTTCCTAGATCAACTTCTTGGATAATGAGCTGATGTCGACAAGAAGTGATCCGTCAAAGGAGGGCCTTAATGAATCCCACATCAATGACACGGAACGGAGCTAATGATTTTGATGGAGGTGAAAACGATCTGATGACATATGATTCAGGGTGGCGGTCATGAAAGAGTATAATGTATGGTAGTGGATGGGACACAGGTGACTTCTCTGAACGACTTCTCTTGAACATATGGCGACACTTATGCGATGGATTAGTAGCATTACCTCAAATATCGATGGTATGGCGGGACCATGGCGATGTGACCGGTGAATGAAACAACCCAACCCGATTGTGGTACGGAGGAAAAGTGTCATGTTCAAGAGTGACTTGCTACCATCAAAGTTTTCTTGAGTTTCTCCCAATTTTTCCCCAGTCATTGCTGACCAGTACCTCTTTATTTTTGTCAAGCTTTAGGAGGATAACATATGCTTGTTCTATAACTTGCCCTTTGGGCAAGCCCATCGCTATGTTTTAACGAGCCTAGCGATAGTGAAACTCGTTCTCGTCTAAAGACAAGTTTGTCACTATTTCATGCATTTAACGAGTCTAACGACAAAGATAACTCGGTCCTTTTCATTTTTAGAGAGTATGAAAAGGTACATAAATTCAACTCCGAAAGTCCTTTTTCGTCATCTAATCCCTTAAGTCCGAAAAAGTATAAAACAATACAGAAGGGATGAGTTTTCGATAGTTTTAACGAGCCGAACAAAACAAGCGCTCGATCTTTTTGTGCAATAATCCCTCAGGTCCAAAAAGATTAAAATCTAGAGGAGGGATAGCACTTTCGGTCGCTTTAACGAGCTGGAAGGCCAAAACTCGGCAATCTTTTCATGTTTTACGAGTCAGATGAAAAGAGCTTAAAGAAGACTCGTCTTTTGAGGAACGAGTGATAAAACGGGTTAGCAGCTGATTCCAGGTACGGGTTAGAATTTTCCAATCACGGCAGTGTCACAAGGATGGCTAGTGAAATCACTCTTCGCAGCTGTTCCTCAAAATGGGTAAACAATCATATGGAGGTGAGCGATCGGCCAATGGAAAAGTGGAGGTGATGGTGCAAACACAACCAAGGATTTATTGGCTGATAATGTTACATTCACGGTGGTTATTTACCGGAAGATAGTTCATTTTTTAACGAGCATAAACGCGGAAAAACACTGCTCAGTCTTATGTTTATTTTTTAACGAGCATGAACTATGTGCTAAAACTGCTCGGATCTTGCGTTTATTTTTTAACGAGCATGAACTGTGTGCTAAAACTGCTCGATTATCCAGTCATATGATAATAATGTCTCATGTAAGATGCCATTTTTTATGGAGCTTGCACCTTACCAAAGCTATGCCCTGCATCCTTTCGTTATGCAAGTTTGGGAACGACTAATCCTACGAGTTTAAAGGGTTAGAGGTCCTAAAAATTTTAAAAATAAATAGTCGCCCCTTGCTTGCATTCCAAAAGGTTTACATGCCCCCAGGTATAAAGTACGATTTCAAGGTTACCCCTCAATTTGCAGATAAAACATTTGTTCTACCAGGAAAGGCCTACCTCTTTCAGGTCACCCAAAGATTGTTCCGTTAATCTTTCAAACAAAACATTTATTCGGCAATGTCTACCGAAATAGACAAAGGTGAGAGACTCCGTCTGTCAACTCACATAACATTGACAAAAGAATCTTATTCTAGAATAACCCACTTCCAGCATGGGCGGGGTACAGACTAGTCATATTCTCCCGCGGAAACCTACCTTATACCCAAAGTTTTCCTGCCGAAGCAGACCAGGACGCATGCCCCCTGGGTTCCAGTCATATCCTTCCAAATCACTCGTCTCATCGGGAGGATGGACCGTGGGTTGAGACATTTCTTGCGTGAAGAGACCATTTAGGGATGGTATATGACTATTTGCGATGCGTGATCCGGGAAATGAAAGCTGGTCCACGAGCTTGACCACTCTTCCTTCGTGCGAAAAACACATTACTCTAAAGAGTGAGGAGACGATGGCTCCCATGCAATATATATAATCTCATCCAAGGAGTAGGTTATAATCCAAGGGTCCTTGAACGACCATCACGTTCATTTGAACGGTCTTCCCTTTCAATGTGATAGGAACATTGGGGAGGATCCCTAAAGGTCGACTGGTTCCTTTATCAAAGCCTGTCAGATATCTCATTTCAGGCAAAAGCACTGGCGAACCAAGCGCTTTCCAAGCAATAGAGGAAAGGATACTCACAGATGCCCCCTCATCAATGATGGTGCCAGCCATTACCATTCTGTATATTTGAACGATAATTCTGAATGGTATGCTTGCTAGCAACCGGGGTCTGCCTAGTTGGTTCCAATCGAAGGATACAACTAGGTTGCTTGGTGGTGGGACCGAATATACGGCCGAGTATGACTCTGACGAAGTTCCTTCCTGCGATAAAGGAATGGGCAAATTGCCCCCTTGTTCGTTGGAGTCTGTGTTGATGAAGATAATTTGGACGGTGTCGTCTTTATTCTCTTCTGTGATGGTATCATTCGAAGATAGAACCTCTGAAGGCAAGACTGGGTCAACTGCCACCTCGACCTTTTGACTTTCGTCAGGTATGGATTCGGACGGTTCATCCTCAATGATAGGTGCTTCGGCTGACCACCTGAGCGGGCCAGCCAGCTTCTCAACTAGTGACGGACTTGGCAGGAGTTTTTGATATCCAGGAGGAAGTCGCGCTGGTAAAACCGGGCGATCTTCCAAAACTCTTTTAGCCTCGTCTAAGAAGGGACAACGGTGGATGGCATGGTCGCCTTCACACAGTTTGCAGGGAAATCTAGCTTTCCCTCTCTGTCCTGTGGCTTCACTTTCACTAGTTGACGGTGTGCTATCAACATGGCTATCAGAGGTTGACGCCACCGAATTGTGCAAACGGGGAGACCAGTCCCTTAGTATCCGAGGGATGTAGGGACAATCTCTGTGGAAGTGGTCTCCCTTGCATATGACACATGGCGATTTAGGCCTAGTCAGTGCTGTGTGTGGATTTTTGTCAGACGACACTTGTTTGCCCCCAGTCGCTTTTGGCTCCTTCTTCTTCTTCTCTTTCTTCTTCTTTTCCTTCTTCTCCTTAGGAACTTGGTTTTTTGTTTTACCAGTTCCGTCAAGTGAAGAGGAAGGAGGAGAGGAAGAATTAGATGAAGTAGAAGGCTGGTGGGTAACTCTGGTCTGGTGTAACTGTTCATTCGACTGTTTAGGAATAGTGGTGTTCTGAACGACATTGGTTGAGAAGAGCTAGACCGACAAGCCAATTGTCAGTCCTGGAAGCGACAATGTGGCCATATGGGGCGCACCAACATCTCCCCAAGAGGAGAAGGGACTAGGATTTCCACCAAGGGGAATTCCTTGGTTGGTGTGCTCCATTTTCTCAACTTAAAGATCAACGCAGGAAAAAGGGGTGATTGTTCCATTTAAAATAAATTTTAATGACGCTTTAGACACAACTTTCTTTTTCAATTTTAAAGAGTCGAGAAAAAGCCAAAGATGACTCTAGTCTCCTTCGATGTTTTAACGAGCCCGAAGTGACAAATGCTCAGATGGAATTTTTCTGTTATAGAGTCTGAAAAAGGCCAAAAGGAACTGCTCTGGAGTTCTAGGTAGAGGGTGTGCCAAACTTTTCGCAAAACCGCAGAATATTTTTTAAGGTACGGGCGGTCAATCTTCCTGAATGCTGTGTTCAGTGCATTGCGATCAGTAGGGCGGCCGACACGGCTTCCTAAGGATAAAGGTTTTATGCCTATAGGGGTCTCCCAATATATACTCGACGGTACGTGGGAGCACAATCCGTACTGGCACTATCGTCCCTCAGGAGGAATCACCCACCATCAGCGAGATCGACAGTCACGAGGCTTTACGACGCCGGAACACGTCTCTAGCCTAGACCTCTATGTTGTGCGTTAAGTTACAAAGCGTTGTTAAGTTCATTCAATTTATTTTAGGTTGATCTTTTTTAGACGTTTGCCTTTTTGGATCACCACGAGATGTATGATACAATTCCTAAATGCAGTCTAAAAATGATAAGCAAGCTTTTATATCTTTTCAACAATGAAAATCCTAGCTACAAAGGGAAAAGAAAGACACCATCTTTTCTCAAAGAGCAATCAACACACTCTAAATGCACTTTTCCTAAATCAAACATGCAAACTATCAAGATGCAAATGCACAATGCAGGTGTTTGTTTTCTGCTCTCTTAATATTGATGCCTAAAAAGAAAGCTTTTTGTACAACTTTGAATTTGCTTTTAAATGATAAATACAAACAAGTTTACTTTTTCGAAATCAGAAAGGGTAGAAGAGAATACAACACTTTACGACTTTCGAAATGAACACTTGTTTCGACACTTAAAAGAGACAAACTCAAACCAAAAGCAAAAGTAAACGTATAATCAACTGTCAACAGCCAATGAACTCTCTCCTAAGATCACAGTCAACAGATCTGAATCAAGGGCTACATGATGACTATTTCACTCTTGCAAAGGAAAACTGTAAATGACGCCACAAACACATAAAAACACTCACAGTCTTTTTGTACAAAAGGAGGCGGAATTTAAGCAGAGAAAAGGAGTTATCAGACAGGTACCTATGCTGGTTACAGGCTGTAGAAATCAGAGATCAAAACAAGGCAAAAAGAGCAGAGGACCCCAGCTGCACAAGGCCTAAACTAGATCAGCGCACTCCCAACACAAAGGTTTTGACATTCAGCGCAGGTAGCCTTCACGGGACCTGCGTTGAAATGCAGAACCTCTTCACAGAGTCTGCGCTGAAGCAGAAACGAGAGTTGTTTCTGGGTTCTGGGTTACGGTTTGCTGATTAATCTACGGTTTCAGGCCAAATAAAAGCAACAAGAAAAGTACAATCAAAGGGATGATTTGAAGGAGGGCTAAGATCTATCACAAAGGATCATCAAATCATCTGTGAGTCCATTGTTCAGATCATAGACAAATCCAGTGATTGGATCAAAGCAGCAGCTGCCTACTTTGCATCTGAAAATAGCAGATGCAGTTCGATTGCTGCTCTTGAGTCTATGAAACAAACAATGATAGAGACACAAATAAAATGACTAAACAGATCTCCCCAGCGGAGTCGCCAATTTGTTGTGGGGAAAAATGCCTATGCAAGACGATCCTATCCACCTAAGGTGTGACAGTGCCTTAGCAACAAACAGACACAGCTATTCTAGTATTCTTCCTTTATGGATTAAGAATGAAGAGAGATGGATAGACTAACCGGTGTCTTCCATTTGTCCCTCGATCCGGTTTCTCTTCTCTTTGAGAGTTCCCAGCTACTTGCCTTCTCGCTCGCCCAGCTTCAACAGGTTCCTGCAAGATCACAAGAAGAGAACACTACACAAAGACATAGATTCATATTCATAACTAGTTCAGGATTAGAAATAAACTAAACATACTAATGCAATCATACATCAAAGATACATCAGTATATAGGAGAAACCAAGATAGCTTTATTGATGAATAACAAGGTTCAGGAGGAGATACAACCAAGAGGGCTCCAATCCAGCATCTACCTCCCAGCGAATGAAATCGTTTCTTCACCTCCCTTCAAAGCATTAAGCACCCAATGATTCCAATCTCAAACCAACAGCAATTCTTTGCAATCACAAAATTCCAGCCTCCTGGATCTCATGGAGGAGAGATCCATATATAGATGTTTGGAGAGAGGATGATTCAGCTTGAGATCTGACTAGTGTCCTCTCCCTCTGTCAGTTCTTGCTTCCACTTGGAGACTAAGAGCCTCTTACTCATCACTAGTCGAATTCATTGAGGCAAGTGTCATTGGAGAAGATTCTGGAAGCTTCCAGGGTCTTTCCACCTCGTTGAATGAACTTGCCATTTGTCATTTCCCGCTCAGCGCACCCTGGTAGTGCTTCTACCTGCGTTGCAGTGCACCTAACCTGTGTAATCTCTGCATTTCAGCGCAGAAAGCTAGTGGAGCCTCTGAATTGGTCCTGAATTGACTTGTTTTTGAGCAGCTTCTGGTGGAGAACTTCTGTGAATTGCCGTGGTTTGTTAGCCTTGTTCTTCTAGGGGTAGGAACAACATGTTTAGGGACTTTGGATCCCTTAGATTATGGACATTTCGTGCTTATAGCTGTAAGGCACAAAAATGTCTATAACACATTGGCGGGAATTACCACTCCTCAAACCATCAAGATAGAAGGACAAATCAAGAAGAAAAAGGTAATAGTGTTGATTGATTCAGGAAGCACCCACAATTTTATTCATTGGAGGGTAGAAAAAGAATTGAATTGCTTCCTATATCCAGCACCAGAGTGTCAAGTGATGATTGCAAATGGAGGAACAATAAATTGCTCTGGAAAGTGCCATAATATCAAGCTATCCATGGGAGAATATGTATTGACTAGCCCAATGCTTTCCATTCCAATGGGAGGTGCTGATGTTGTACTAGGAGTCCAATGGCTACAATCCTTGGGTACAATAGCTTTTAATTTTCAAGAAATTTTCATCAAAGTTTCTAGGGAAGGAAAGGAAGTTGAATTAAGGGGTATTGCAGGGAAACCATGAAAGATAATCAGCTCTAATGGTATGAAAAAGCTTCTAAAAAAGGAGCAAAGGGGTGTAATTGCACAATTATGTTCGCTAGATGTTTCCACATTAGAATCATCTATTTCTCCAGATCTCCAAAAAGTCCTGGACAATCATTCCAAGGTATTTGAGACTCCCAAAGGTCTCCCACCTATGCGTGATCATGATCATGCTATTAATCTGATTCCAGGAGGTGTTCCTCCAAACATCAGGCCGTACAGATATCCCTATGTCCAAAAAAGTGAAATTGAACGTATGGTTGCAGAAATGCTAGAGGCTGGTATAATTCAACCAAGTCAAAGTTCTTTCTCTGCTCCAGTAGTATTGGTGCACAAGAAGGATGGATCATGGCGCATGTGTCCGGATTATAGGGAGTTCAACAAGATCACTATTAAAGATAAGTTCCCCATTCCTGTCATTGATGAATTACTGGATGAATTTACTTCACCAAGTTGGATCTTCGTTAAGGATATCATCAAATCGGAATGAAGATTGAAGACATTTCGAAAACAGCATTTAGAACTCATGAGGGTCATTATGAATTTTTGGTCATGCCTTTTGGCCTTACCAATGCACCTTCAACATTTCAAGGTTTGATGAATTCAATTTTCAAACCATTCCTTAGAAAATTTGTGTTAGTATTTTTTGATGATATACTTATCTACAGCAAGTCTTGGAAGGATCATGTTGAACATGTGGACAGGGTGCTACAACTATTGGAGGAGAAACAATTATATGCGAAAATATCCAAATGTTTTTTTGGAGTCCAGGAGGTGGAATATTTGGGTCATATTGTATCTCATGAAGGAGTTAAGGTAGACCATAGAAAAATTAAAGCCATTAAGGAATGGAAAATCCCCACATCCATAAAGCATTTGCACAGATTTCTTGGGTTGACAGGGTATTATTGCAAGTTTGTTAAGAATTATGGGAGAATAGCAGCACCTCTAACGACATTATTGAAGAAAGATGCATTTTCATGGACTCCGGAAGCAACAAAGGCCTTTGAAAATCTTAAAGAGGCAATGTGCCAAGCACCGGTCTTAGCTACACCGGACTTCACAAAAACCTTTATTGTGGAATGTGATGCTTCAGGAAATGGCATTGGTGTTGTTTTAATGCAAGATGAAGGACCCATTGCTTTTGAAAGTCGTCCAATCAAGGGAAAGCTTCTAAGAAAAGATATTTATGAGAAGGAAATGTCGGCAATACTCCATGCACTTAAGAAATGGCGACCCTACCTAATGGGAAGACACTTCAAGGTAAAAACAGATCATGATAGCCTTAAATACTTTTTAGAACAAAGATTATCCTCTGAAGAGCAACAAAATTGGGTCACAAAGATGTTGGGTTATGACTTTGAAATCATCTACAAAAAAGGGAAGAAAAATGTTGTGGCAGATGCACTCTCAAGAAAGGATGAGGATGTGGAAGCATTGTTGTGCGCTATTTCTATCATCCAACCAGATTGGATAAATGAAGCAAGGGAGGAATGGAAGTATGACGAAGAAGTGTGGGCACTTATTCGAAAGCTACAACAAGATTCCAGTACGTCTGATACATTTAGTTGGAAAAATGATTCATTATGGTACAAAGATCGCTTATACATCTGTAAGAATTCGCAGCTAAAACAAAAGATTCTTATGGAATTGCACACTTCTCCCTTAGGAGGGCACTCAGGATTTTTAAAAACTTACCATAGGGTTAAGAAGGAATTTTTTTGGGATGGCCTTAAATCAGATATTCAAAAGTTTGTGGCAGAATGTTTGGTTTTCCAACAAAATAAAGTTGAAACAATTAAGACACCGGGTCTATTACAACCTTTATCCATTCCAAGCCAACGTTGGGAGGAGGTATCAATGGATTTTATCACAGGTTTACCCAAGTCTGAGGGAAAGAGTGTCATCATGGTGGTAGTTGACAGACTTACCAAGTATGCACACTTTTGTGCATTATCACATCCATTTAGAGCCAGTACTGTTTCTACTGCATTTATGGAAACAATTCAAAAGCTACATGGAAACCCAAAGATTATTGTAAGTGACAGAGATCCCATTTTCACTGGAAATTTTTGGACATAATTATTTTCTTGTCTTGGTACTCAGTTATCTCATAGCTCATCTTATCACCCTCAATCTGATGGGCAAACTGAGATAGTAAACAAATGTTTGGAAGGATATCTTCGTTGCTTTGTATCTGATAAACAGACACAATGGTTCAAATGGTTGCCTCTGGCTGAATGGTGGTATAACACTTCCTTCCATACAACAACAAAAATGACCCCATTTATGGCACTTTATGGGTATCAACCACCATCCATCACATCATATTTAAGAGAAAATTCTAAGGTTCAGGCATTGGAACATCACATCGAACATCAACAACAGGTCCTCCAACTCTTAAAGGATAACCTCGTGTTGGCACAGAATAGAATGAAATAACAGGCAAATCAACATCGCAGTGAAAGAAGTTTTGATGTAGGTGATTGGGTATTCCTACGGCTACAACCATATAAGCAAATGTTCCTCAAGCAAGCTAAGAAGGATAATAAATTATCACCAAAGTATTATGGTCCGTACAAGGTGTTGCAAAAGATTGGTACTATGGCATACAAATTGGAGCTTCCTGCAGCTTCTCGATTGCACCCAGTTTTCCATGTCTCATGCTTAAAGAAGGTTATAGGCGACAAGCTCCCAGTTCAAACAATATTGCCAGAATTTGACGAGGAAGGAAAAATTATATTGGAACCGGAAGCAGTTATAGAAACAAGAACTCGACAACTATGAAATCGATCAATTTCAGAGTACCTTATCAAGTGGAAGAACTTATCCGCTGAAGATTCCACATGGGTGGATGAGAATTTTATGCAGAAATATCCAGAACTACTCAAGCGTTGAGGACAACACTTTTTTGAAGGAGAGGGGCATATTGGGTCCCTATAATACTAGTGATTACCCCATTACTATTGTAGTTATAGCCCTTATTTATATTGTTGTGCCCCCATTGCCCCCGTATTGTTATTAATATGCCCATAGAATCCATCTATTGTTATTTTTGTGGCTTTATATTATTATTGTTAGGTCGGCTGGATTATATTGTGACTCCTTAGGCTCCTATATATAGAAAGGAGGTTTTTTCATTTGAATCATCCAAGAATTGTTCATTTATGTAATGTAAAGGAGGTTGCCCCCTCGAAGAGGCTGAATTCTAAGGCATTGATCTATCTTTTCTATCTTTTCTTAAGCTGGTTTCATAACATATAGTGCATAAAATGCAAAGGCTAGGGGCATAACAAGGACCACTATCTAGTGTTCATGAATTACTTGGCGGGAGGAGATTCAATGCGATTAAGGCCTGAGGCACAAGCAGTACCAAGCATGGCACCTACACTATGGTGCGCGATCTATCAGATAGGAGGAAAACGCACTACGGATAATTGTCATCTATTGTAGAAGATATGCAGACGTCCCAACAATTGTTTTGTAATTTCTATAGGTCCGTAGGCCATGATGAATGCACCTGCAGATGCTACGAACTAATGATGGATCAAACTCCTACCTACAAGGTATATATCAAAATGTGAGCCCTCGACCCAAATACAAGAATGGCACATGCTATATTTCAGGGGCGTGGATGAGGTCGAGGTGGAATGGGACCAGGAAGGGGTCACAGACAACTGATTTGTTACAATTGTAGATGGACAGGACACTATGCCCGCAATTGTACAAACTCGACAAGGATATCATGTTCGTACTATACTCAGTTTGATCATGAGGTGGAAAACTGCCCTACATTGATAGTGAGGCTATGCAAAAAAGAGGTACTCCAGCCTCCTCCAACTCAGAATTTGCAGATGATGAGATCTGAGCTGCACGAAGAAGACCCGAATATAAACATAATGCTCAGGAGTGGTATCACCACTGGCGATGATAAAGGTAAGTAGTCAGAAGAAAGTGTGTGGGTTCACAAGGCTCCTACAAAGGAACCATAATTTGATTTAGAACATGCGAAGGAGACATTCATGGAAGCTAAGAAGAGCTCCACGGAGGCCTCCACTTCAAGTTTTAAGGATTAACTCGAACCAGGGATGGATCCTTCAATGTTCACTACCTTTTCGAAGACATGCATGAAACTACTATGAAATGGCACAGTAGTAAAAGGACTACAAGAACTTATCACTAGGTGCGCGGGGTCAGTAGAACCATGTGTGATCCAAAAACTTGGAAAGCATGCATTAAGCACAGGAATGGAAATGAGGTTGACTGCGCAAATTTGTGAGTATGAAATGGATCAGGTGATCTTGGATCTCGGATCGGACGTGAATGTACTGCCGAAACAAGCATGGGAATGCATGGGTAGACCTACACTAAAATGGTCTCCTATTTAGTTGCAAATGGCGAACAAACAGAAGATCTTTCCCATGGGAAGATTGCAAGGGGTAACAGTGGATATTGAAGGTGCGAACACACAAGCAGATTTTGAAGTGATAGAGATTATCGACAACAACAATCCTTATCCCATGCTACTAGTGATTGGAATCATAAATATGAAGAAGCGCAAAATTATTTTTGAGAAAAATTCACTACGCGTAGTTGTACCACTAGATCCAACCGAAGGAGCACGATACACTGAACTGGTGTGCGAAGATGATAGTGATGATGATCTCGATTTAATCTACAAGATAACCACGCGAGAACAATATTGGGTAAACCCGACTGTAGATGGTAAGATTTCATGGGAGCGTGAAAGCTCCTACACTTCGGATTCAGATGAAGAAATAGAGTGATGGCAGAATCGGCTACACAAAGTAACAACGCTTAATTGCAACATGATGGTTAGATCACTACACTGTGTGACAATAGAGGTAAGGGATCTACCTATGTATGATAGGTTGAAAATGGTGGATAAATTCCTAACCAAATTTGAAAGAGCAATACCGGAACAGTAGCGGTTATTTGGCACTACATGCAATGCTTGCAAGGTGGTGGGGAACGGATGAAGGAAGTTTTGAGGACTGGCACAGATGCAAAAGAATGATGTGCCTACGATCTGGAAAACTCCCACTAGGGATGAGAGATGATTATCAGGGGAAGAACAACTTGCATGCCCACCTTTCCCGATGGGTATAGAGATATGACAGGCAGCCCGCACAAGCACACACTACCCCCCAGAACAGATAATCGAAACAAAACATAGCATGAGGAAAGGAAAAGTGCACCAAGGATTATCCACGCAGAAGCATTTGACAGGGTGTGTGAGGTACTAAACAGAGTCCACCAGGTGAAACACACTGATTGGGACCTGTGTGTACTAGCGGTTCGATGGGCTTATAGGACCATGTGCAAAACCCTGACTGCGAGAATAATTCTAAGGTTGAGGAACAGGGTAGGGACCATAATTTTTTAGGGGCATGCAACAATGAATCCACACATAATAGCACTGGAAGGTACAATAGTGCGTGAAACCTAGGATGAGGAAATCATAACTATATGAGGTAGGGAACATAAGGCTTCAGGAAGCCATTCAACAAGGGAACCTTAAACTTTGAAAAATCGAAAAAGACCGGGTGTTACTAAGGAAGAAAATAATTTTGATGGACACAGAGGTCAATAGGCTAGAAAACAAGATCATGCAAGAATGTCTCATCGATAAACCAAGGATGATAAGGCAAGGTGTAGAGGATCATACCAATGAATTGGAACACTATCACCAAGAATTGGTTAGTCTCCTGCCATGGATAGGACCACATATCACCAAATGCAGTAACTAGGGGAATGCACTACATACAAAAGAGCACGCGGTGCTGACTGTCACAACAGAAACTAAGGATTTTCCATGGACTATACTAGGAGTAGAGATCGAGCCTCTCAATGGAGGTGTGACCACCTCACTAGCCATAGGAAGAACAATCTTAGCACTCCAGGAAGCTAGAAGAGAGTGTGGGACTATAAATGATTCTGCCTGGTAGTTGTGCGCTCTGACATATGTGCACAGGAACAGGCGATCACAAGGTTCGCACCCATGCAAGGGGTGTGTGATATGTTGGAAATAATACTGAGAGGGGGAGTGAATCAGTATTATCAAGTCAATTTTTTTCATTTCATAATTAGATTTTCATATGCTACTTTAGATAGTGAAACCGGTGTATATATGCAAGTACAGTTAAGGAAACTCGTGTATAACTTGTAAACTTATAATTTCAGATGTTGATCATTAATCTATGTGTCATAACCATATAACCAATAACCAGGAACAGTAAAACATAACAGACAATTACACATAAGAACACAATATATAAGGTGGAAACCCAATGTGGGTGAAAACCACCTGCTGCAATTCGTCTCTATCTTCTTTCAATTAGAAACTTATTTTTACAATGGATCTGTACTGGTGCAGTCTTATACCAGTACGCGGGCTTCTACCTGCAGAAGGGTACAACCTTCTCTCATTTTCTAGCTTCTCCTGGAAGGGAGCTACAACCCCCTTAGCTCTTGTACTAGCTGATGTACCAGTACGTAGGTGCTAACCTACAGAAGGCTACAACCTTCTCTTTTCTTCCAGGTACCACATTTCATATTGGATCCATCAATGACAATAATCAAACATCAAATACATCTGCATCAACCAATCTTCTTTGCTTCAATCAAAACTGAATCAAACAATTACTTCTATGAATGCTATAACCAGACTGCATTGACAGTAATCTGAAACCAATCCTAAACCCAAAACACTGCAGCAATAAATAGAAGTAGCTAAAACATATTTCATGAGAAGTACGATACTTCAATATGTATATCCTGCGTATATACACTTCTGTATTGAGACCAACTAGTGTATACGCTATTTTGACTTACTGAACCAGCATGGATACACGCCTCTACTGTGCCGAACCTGTGTATAGATCTATAAAAGATAATTTACCCTTTTCACTTATTCAGACATGAGTTATACCCAGATTATTAGATTTATAGATCAAGTCATGTGCCAAATATAACAGATCAAAATTACACAAAGATACTACTATTCAAGCCTTAAGATCTTGACCCAACAATAGAACTTATCCTTCTTCTTGCGCTCAGGTTCCTCCTTGGTTCAGATCCAGCTATGCACCATAACCCAATTCTAGATCTTGCTCTTCATAAGATATTCAATGCTTGAGTTAATACCTTTTCCAAATGATCTTCTTCACTTTTTATAGTCTTAGGACTTACTCAAAACATGGTCCAAAACCATAGAGAATCAATACCATGGACCTAATACCTAGGTTCAACACATCAGATGAGATACCATGGTCCAAAACCATTGGTCCAAATACCAAGGACTAAATACCATGGACCAAAAATAAGTTTTCCCACATGTACGTGCTTTTCCTTGAATTAAAGTGTGTGCATACATATACACACCTTAAAAATGTCGAAACTGCGTGTATACATGACTTGGTTTAGAGGAACCTACGTATATCTCTTCTTCCTTCATTCTGAGAGCCTGAACTGTGATCTGTCATTTGAATGAGTTGCCATCAAGGATAACACTTGTGTCATAGCACCAAACCTGTGTCATAATGCCAACACGCTACCACATGGGTAGGCTAGGATGTGACCATTGACATCATTGTTCATGACGGGATGTTCGATTTAAGGCCAAGTGGAGCGGGTGGCGGGCAGTTAAGACGGGATTTATGGGAAAGATTACAGAAATTCTATCGCCAAGAAAGCATTGATGGCATGGAATTGGGGGGAATAGTCAAATTTGAATTCAAAATGTGTTATACAAC
Source organism: Pinus tabuliformis (assembly GCA_031772625.1). NCBI lineage: Eukaryota > Viridiplantae > Streptophyta > Pinopsida > Pinales > Pinaceae > Pinus > Pinus tabuliformis. The sequence goes on along the minus strand of CM062809.1, from coordinate 134,955,223 downwards.
TCTAGGGACTAGCCACGAGACAACACTTGCTCAATTGATATTGAGAGGTTGAATAGAGCACAGAGTGTTGAGCTTCGAGCGATATTCAACCTCCTAAGTTCACAAAAGATTGCATATAGTACAAAAAAGATGACGACTACCAGGAGAGGTTTTGGCTTTGAAGAAGGAACCACTGGTGAGGCCGCACCAACCCATATGGTACATCACCAAAATCCTAAAATCACCTCGGACACTGAGACTAAAGAAATATAGCCAGGCAATGGGACCAGTCCACATGTCCCCAAGGAATTTGTGGTTCGGTAAGCTATCCATGGAGGAAAAGGGAAAGGATGTCACCATTGAGATAGATGAAGAGGAGGAGGACTTACAGGCTCTAATTGCCGAGGTAGAGTAAGAAGAATACATGGAGGTGGACATCCAACCAATGCGCTCTACACAAAATTGCCTGAGCATGTCCCTCCACGAAAAAGGAAAGCTAAGATACCAAAGGATCTAGATGCAATGAAGAGTGCACTCCAGACCCCTCTCCTCCCCGATGGAATTACATTTGAGGGTCTGCTCCTAGGACATGTGCCTACCCTAAAATTTTAATATTGGGACCTCACGGACAGCGAGAAGTTCCCGCACTTAGAAACACTGAACTTAATGAAATAGAATACAGAGGGGCCAACAATAATGTTAGCACCACGAAAATCGATGTGCAGTGCAGAAAACGCTGGGCTGCTTCATCTACTATGGATACCACACTTTCACCACATGCCCATCACCATTTTCATCATCAGGCAGCTACTTTTCATAGTGCATGATGTTTACATATGGATGGAGGAGCGTATTTCCATCATGGTGGATCTCATCCATAGAATTTATTGGCTTCCATATAAGGGAAAGGACCCCATGACAATAGCAGGAAAAAGTGGCGATTTGGCTCTCACATAAGCAATGAAGAAAAAATATAATATTGAGAAGAAAAAGAGGGGTTACGCTATCACCAATATCAAGGATAAATGGATGTGTGTTGCCACAGAACTCCTGGCTGGTAAGGTAATGAGAAAATGTCGTGACGATGAAGTACCAGTGTCAGTAGCTGCGTTGGCCAAATAGTGTGCGGAAGGGGTCTAGTTCAATTAGGCTTAGTTCCTCTGTGAAGAATTTTTGATCAACTGCTAGGAGGTCCAAGAATAGGGTAAGACCTTCCACTACGTGTTGTTGCTCTTATCCATCTTGCTCTTAGCAAGGGAACTACCAGAGGATAGCCAGTTCTTAAGCATCGACCGAGACTTACTAGAGGCCATGAAGTACGCTTCACTCTTGGCAACCAAGGATGTGAAACAGATTCGTGATAACAAGATTTTTTGGTTGCTCATGGAGGCGAGCATCCAAATGTGGATTAATAGGAGGTCGCGCCTGTTCCTGATAATGCATAACAGTCTAAAAAGTTTTGCAGAATTCAAGGTGGACATGCACAACATCTACATCTAAGCATGAAAGAATCTGACGTAGTAGTTGATGAAGCTCCCATTCATAGCCACTGACGATGTGATCTTTACAGTGTTAGAGACATGGCCTCCTGAGTGGCACACTGTGGATTTGGAAAAGTTGGAATAGGCAGCAACACAGAAAAGGAAGGATGAGGCCAAGCTACTTGTCACATAGCTGGCCGAGAAAAGGTGCAACGACAAAGCAGTAGCTAAGGTAAGGGTAGTCCATGAAGTGACACAAGTAGCCAGGGAGGAAAAGAAGGCCACTGAAATAGTGGTAGCAATGTAGATAGTAGAGGCCACAACAACACAAGAAAAGGAGGGCCAGGAAGTGTCTATAGTATAGGAGGTAGAGGACACAGACCTTGCACAAGAGTATGTGGACCCAGAAACCACTTCGACCCAACTCAAATGGTCACACGTCACAGAGAGGTTGGGTCCACGGAAAAAGGTTAAGGCCTCAAAGCTAGCTATCGACCCGATCACATTAACTGAAGGATACCTCAACGACATCGGCAAGGTGGTTTGCGATGTCACCAAGGAAGCACTCCAAGAAGTTATGACGAAGCAGCAGATTGTGTTGGGGGCCCTACGGGCGCAACCGCAGGAGTTACAGGTGCACCCCCTATAAGAGGGTACTTTGTCTACCCATGTCGCAGCAGGCATGTCAATAGTAGAACAGATGCTACACGTGAAAATGGCCAATAGGATAACATTGATGGATGGAGCGCTAGTCTTAGAAAACACAATGGAGCGGGTGATGCTTAATACAATGAAAGTCATTGGCCTTAACTTGGTTGCCCTTCACTGTGACACACTCTATTAGCTACATGATGGGATAACAACAGAACTCTGTGCTAGAGAGAGTCACACAATCCATGTTCTAAGTGAGCAGAAGATTAATATAGAATAGCTTAGCTTGCAGCACGATGCATTGGTAATGCAGAACAAACAGTTGGGACAGATAGTCAACAATGCTTTTCGATGCATCCCAGAGTTGTCTATTGTAGTGGATCTACCAATAGAAGTGTGGATCCACCGTTTGGAAAGTGCAGTCCGTGATGCGTGCGAGGAGGTAACAAGAGTGTAGCTAGATATGAATCTCCAAATTGCCAAGTTACAGCTGAAGGAATAACCTTCCACTCCCCTAGATGTTGGAGAACAATGCACCAACACTATTGCAGTAAGGATGGGAGAGATTGGAGGTGCAGTCCACAACTATACCAACATGTTGAATCAGGCGTTGGAGGTCCTCACTACATTGTAGGAGGACCCGACCACTCACTGGCTGGAGACCAAAGCACGCGAACTCAAGCAACAATATGACAACATTAGAGGGACTGCACAAATATTAGTCCTTACTCAGTGGCTTGCAAGGATGCAGCAAGCTAAGGCCTTAAAAGAGTAGGTGGACAGAGCACGCCACAGAGAAGCAGTTCTAAAAGTGCATGTCCAGTCGTGGATTGATAGAGCCTTCATAATCATGATGAATATTGAAAGAAAGCTTGCGCAAATTCAAGGAATGCATGTATAGATGCAACACAACATTCTAGAAATAGAGGGGTCAGAAGCAAGAATGCAACAAGTTCAACAAGTAGCAGCGTAGTGCACTGCAGACATTCAGGCCATTTGGGACTAGTTGGAGGGACTCCACTTGAAGTTCGCTGAGCCGACAGAGTGACTCAAGGGTGAGTCACATTGTTTGTGCTAGGGGCCTGTTGGGTATAGAATCCCCCCACAACATGTTTTAGGGCTCAAAGCCAAATTTTTGGTCAAATAATGTTGTAAGACTCCGCAAATTGCGCGCGCAGAGCGCGAAATGTATGTTGATTCATAGGGTTGTCCACCCTAAGTTTTGTAATGTAATGTAATGTCATGTTGGCCTACCCATGGTCCACAAACCATGGGATTGTATAAATAGAGCGAGGCTCTAAGTTCTAAAGAGAATTAAGAAGAGAAGAAAAGGAATGGAGTCTAGAAGATAGAGAGGATATAGAAGAAGTCTAAGTGTCTTGGGTCATAGTAGTAGGAAGAGGCTTTACAGCTGAGTGCATAGAGGCCTATTAGAGTCTGCAGCTGAGTGTGTGGACCCCTACAGGTGAGTGCACAGGGTGGAGTCAAGTATACAACCAAAGAAGAAGAAGAATAAAGAGAAGTTTGATTCCAAATACTATGTATCTATTTTTGTATTACTTTCTATGAATTTATATTGTTTTGTTT